>OX155952.1:5307482-5399586 GCA_944548615.1 Micropterix aruncella
GAAATATGCTCGAATTTATTCGGACGCGTATAAGTTCGACAGGTAGTATTTATCGACGATCGTTCGTTTCATATCCCGCTCTAACGTATCGCTCTGTCTCGTTCGCTTGGACTAATTTTAGTTTTAGTTCACAAAGAAACGCAATCGGGCCCAATATGACTCTACTTCAATATCATCGTTTCCAATATTGCCTATATCAGTGACCACTACCCAGAGTAAAAGAATATTGTAAAAGTGTCACTTTCTCACAAAAGTAGAAAGCTACTTTTGTCCCGTATCTACCTTCCAACATACTCTCCCCGGGCATTTAACAGTTATAAGTTTTTTTTTCATTTATTTATTTTATTTATCCATAGTATTACATGATTAAATTTCCTATAGTATATTTTACATGATTTAGTTGTACATACAAAATGTAGAACCCCGGAAATTTACTAAAGGTGCGGCTTCGGCGGGATTTTATCACCTCACTAGGCAGAGCCTATATTAAGGTGATATTTAGTACTGCGTTCATCTGTCGTGTGTATAGGTAATTTCTGTAATCTTGGGAAATCCTACAAGTGTATATTGAATAACTATTATATCCTACTACTATTATAAACGCGAAAGTTTGTAAGAATGTATGTATGGATGTTTGTTACTCTTTCATGCAAAAACTACTGAATGGGTTTTGATGAAACTTTACAATAATATAGCTTACACGTCAGAATAACACATAGGCTATAATTTATAAAGATATATAATTTTCTATCATCATTATCACAATTTTCCATCACCACGCGGTTGAAACCGCGGGGCGCAGCTAGTTATATATATTTAAAAAAATATATTTAATACATTAAATGTGATATAATATATATGGGATATATATGAATACAGTTATGAGGCTAATGAGATGATAATAACAAAATTTGAATCTGTTATTTGTTGAGGTTCGAAAATATAATTATTTAGCTTCTGTGTGCCCTTTATGCAACGCGCCACTGTACCACTCTGTGTGGGCTGTTGAGTATTGTCGCTTGGCAATGAGCTCGGCGTCTTGTTTGTAAATATATGCAAATAAAGAGTATTATTATTATTATCTATAAATTAAAAGGTCGACCGTTAAAGACAGATTATGCAATATCTACATTATCTAACCAGGCCTTTTTCATTAGGCCAAGGCGGAAGGCATGGGCAGAAACTTCCTCCACCACCCAGGCAGTTTAAAAGACGCGAAGTTGCTCGTTTTATCTATCCGGGTATACTATAAGATTATTGGTACTACAGAATCGTTACGGTTTTCCCAAAGGTTAGCAACCTCATGGGCTACGTATAAGTCGAGATATTTCAAACTGTATTTTGTTGTTGTCCTTGCAGAGGCTGTCATCGCGTAGAGTGGCATATGACCAGACATTATTATTATTATGTTATCGCTTTATCTCTTTGGCTGCCTCATGACATCCACTATGTAAGCAATTTATTTCCCAATGTATCTTATTTAGTCGATAAATATATTCATCATATTTAATGTTAATGTATCGTAACATGTTTTATTTACTATGTAGCTATATTTCAAATTATATTTAAGTAATATGTACCTCTATCAACTTTCTATGTATCATATTTTGTATATGTATATATTTATCTGTCATATCAGTATGTATTAGGCTCGATTGCATTCATCGTCTTATTATATCAGAAAATAGTTAATGCAAACGAGACAGAGCAATACGTTAGAGCAGAATGTATAATGAACGATCTAATTTTTTTCCCGCACAAAATCTACCTGCAGAACATAATGCCATCTTAATTAGTTTGAAAACATTTTGTCCGGTCTTTGATTATGCCGCTTTATGATTGGTAGTTGTATGCTGGAGAAGTGACCGTTTTGTATTGTATATGCTGTGGACGTATGTATTGCTGTGGATATCTTTCATTGCCTTCCTGGTATCTCTATTTATATCCTATTTATGGTTTCTTTGCAGTGTTTTTTTATTAATATTAATTTGTTATCAATTAAGGAAAAATATTTGATCCGTGTAAAATGTTGTCTACTTATATACTATATTACACGCTTTGTATCATATCTTGCCTACTTATGTACACTGTTTCTATTATATTACCGGTTTCCTTTCACTGTTTTTTTAATCAATAATTGTAAATTGTTATTAGTCATTAGGAAACATCTTTTTTGTGTAACATTATATTTAATATGTTGCCTGATTATACACTCTTTTTAATTTCCCTGGCTAAAGTATTGTGAACGTGCAAAATATTTTTTTCGAGATGAAGACGTATATTACAGACGTATATTACAGACATTACAGACGTATTTACGTACAGTATTACGTATGTATTACGTACGTATATATTTACGTACAGAAATATTTACATTACATTACAGACGTATATTTACATTACAGACGATTAAGACTTTTTTTAGACTGAAGTCTGTCTGTGAGTCTGTGTGTGTGTGTATCAGGGTGTGTGTGTGTGTGTGTGTGTGCATTACTACACGATAGCGCCCAAACGCTTCACCTAGTTGAACTAAAATTTGGCATGCAGGCATCATTCGGTCATGGCAAGACTTGAAAAGATTGTTGCCCGGTTAGACTTGAAAGACTTGAAAAGATTTTCCAGGTTATAATTTTTTATATGTCAAATTTCAATGCGATCATTGTACAGTAATTTTTTTTATGATCCGTACAGTGGTTTACAAGTTATGATCGTTTGTATCAAGGTCGTCGACTCGCGCCGATTTTACGCGAGAAAACGTCGCGCGCAAATGTGATAGCTGAATTTTTACTTCGCGAGAGGAGGGGAATCGGTCAACCAGAGGGCGCGCAAGTCATACTTCAATCTCGAAATATTGCATTTAGATAATTGAAATTCGGTACCCAGATGCATTGTGAGACCGAAATCACTTTGTGAAATTTTGGTCGGAATATCTTGTATATAAGCGACGCAAATAATATTTATAACCCGCCATATTTAAAACAATACTACATATTTTTTGAAAACATACTACTTTATAATGCTACGGAAAATACTACAAACATACCACGAATTGGCACGGGGGAGGTTGGGTAGGCGTATTGGAGTGTATTGGAGGGAAGATTTGTATACTGGTCAGGAAAGTCTTGTGGTGACACAACCGTTTTTTTCCTGTATAAAAAAATACTTGAACCCAATCATTGATATATCACTGAAATCGAGTCCGCTGGCAAATGACTACACGACAACCCGCCGGATGCAATAGAAGTTGTAATAAATGAGTGCGTCCCGTTGCATTGGCTTCGCGGTGTACTTGCGGTGATAAATTGCAAACGAGTGTCGCTGTGAAACACTTTAGTGATGTATTGCATGGTATTCATTAGTGCGGGTGGCGAGCGTCTGGAGAGCACGGACGCTCTAAGTCAGCGCTTACCAAATGGTGGGTCGCGACCCGGCACCGGGCCACGAAAATAAAATACCGGGTCGCAGCATTGTCTCCTTATTATTCAAAACTAAACATACTCATAAATGATCAAATGGCGTGGCACGTCATTCATTGCCACATGACACTTCAACTCTCATCATAGAATATTTGATAGGACTGGAGACTAATCTGAAAGAATATTTTTATCTAATCATCAATAACTAAGCGTGGATAAGGAACCGATTTTCAGTCAATATAGAATCCGAGACAGATTCATCGAATTTGAAGGTTTACTCGTTAATTGAACTGATCTGTCATGTGATATAACACTCATTACTAGATTTTTGGATAACTTGTCGTCAAGAGTACCCAGCTTTAGAAAAATAAGCAATAGCATTTCTAACACCTTTTGTAACGACATGTGAAAGTAAAGCAGGGTGTTCAACACTCGTGCTTCTGAAAAATAAATATAGAAACCGATTGGACATTGAACCAGACCTAAGAATAAAGTTAACGTCCTTTTCGACAAAATTGGAGTTCCTAGTATCGACGGCTTCACACTTCTAACAAATAGTAGTCAACTAATATACATAATTACAATGTAATTATTACAGTATTGTTAAAAGCGAACAATTCAATTAATATATACTTTTATGTGGTACTTACAACAATACAATTTTATATACTTTTATGTGGACTTTCATATGTGTTTTATTATGCCTATTTGCATATACGCCAGAATAGAAAAAAACTCGGATGTGTAATCCCAAGGCTTTCCCGGTAAGTAGCAAAGAACCTTTTTTATCTAAATATTAATATCATAAATAAAATCGATGAGCGTCCTGTCTCGGTCGGCGGATGAACCCGTTTGGGTTCTGTTACACAGCCGCCTCAAGCGGCGCGGTTCGTTTCTCAAATAGCATCGGGCGGCTCGGCGTTAATATTTGCTTAAAATATAACGTAGAATTTGAATATGATTATTGAAGCTTTTATATGAGATAATCCATCCAAAATTATATTTAAAATTAGATTTCAGCCAACAAGGAATATGTGTACCAAGTTTGAAGTTTCTAAGTCCAATATTTCGAGACTGATATATGACTAGTGCTCCCCCTTGGTGGATCGATTTCAACTACAATCTTTTCAACTCTTACCATGACTAAATGATGACATACCAAATGTCAGCTTAATCGGATAAATTGTTTAGGCACTATCGTTGAGGAATATATGCAGACATACAGATACACAGACTTCAATCTGGAAATGGCGTTAATCGTCTGATGGGGACTCAATATTGATATTTCCGTCCTCATCTCGATTTTTTTCGCGCGTTCACAATACTTTTCCTTCTGGTCGGTTGGTGGTCGATTAGTCAGTCACGAAATAAAAAGCAAATAAATACCCAGGTGAGGAGGGCAAAAATAGTTTGGGAAGAGCTGCTCTAAATCACCGTGGCTGTTCGCACTTGCTGCGGTCTGTGTCGTTGCGATCGATTTTGCATGAGGCGCGCGGTGGTTTCCTTGCGGAACGCAGCGATCATACGAATGCGGCGCCCTTCTGCGGTCAACCGATAACTGCCGCTAATCGATACAAACTTCGCTGTGCAGCACAAAGAAGAGTACCCCGAAAGAAGAAAGCTGGCCGAAATTCAGTGCAGGCTCATAATTATTCTTATAGCTTATAGATAACACACGCGAAAACGCCTAAATAACACATCACATAATCACAAATGTTTCAACTATTAAGGTTTATTTAACAGTCTTTAATATCTTACTAGTGAAATGTTACCCGGCGATGCTCGGGTATCCGTTTCCTTCCTCCTCCCCCACAAGTAGCCTATATATGTATTAATCGCCGTTCCTTCCACTTTCCAACTTATAAAATGTTCATGGCGATCGGTTGAACGTGGAGAAGTTAACCTGCTGCAGCGCCATCTAGTGGTAAGCTACAACAACGTGGATAACGCGAAAATATTATCCGTGCTCAATACCTCGAGCGCTGACGTTTGAATTGTAGTTTCTCTTAGAGAACGCGAAGAAGAAGATTACATCACAACAAAAATATAGCGTTTCAGGAAAACGACGATTACTCCGAAACTACTATACGGATCGTATAAAGAAGACCTGTTTTATGTTCCTGTTGAAATTTTCTATTAGATACGTGTAACGTCGTTTTGTAAAGCAGTAAGCATTATTCAGAATTATCTGTCAAAGTTGTGGTACAGAAAAAAACTGCCTTGTCCAACATTTCTATGTTTTTTCTGGAAATAAATCACCCTATGCAAGAAATTGTGAATACTTTTATAATAATTATAATATGCTTCATTCAACCTATGACTTCGTTTTACTTATACCCATACAAAAATAAAAAA
The DNA here is from genome assembly GCA_944548615.1 of Micropterix aruncella. NCBI lineage: Eukaryota > Metazoa > Arthropoda > Insecta > Lepidoptera > Micropterigidae > Micropterix > Micropterix aruncella. The sequence continues at coordinate 5,313,254 of OX155952.1, forward strand.
ATATTCGGTGTTGAAAATCAACATGAATATTGAAGTTTTTGGTTTGGACTGGCATAGACTAAAAAATGGCGACTGTATAAAAATAATGAACCAACTAGTTAACGACAGAGAATCTTCTCCTCTTTTCGCACATACTACAGGCCGTATGATTTATGTGAGGTATCAAGGGTAAATAATTAGAAAACATCGGCGCCGATCTCGGCTGGGACAGATGTCCCCTTTGCCGCTCTACGGTAATTTCAATTGTGGGACAATTGTCCCGTTTACCGCTCAAGGGGTCAAATACCCAAGTCTACCAATTTTCACGGCGATTGGTTGAACGATATAGATGTTGGCTGCAGCGCCATCTGGTGGCAAGTTACAATACACTTAAATAGAGCGAAAATATTATGCGTGCTCAAATATCTAAGTGTACCAATTTCCATGGCGATCGGTTGGGCATTATAGAATAAGATGTGCTGCAGCGCCAACTAGTGGTAAGTTACAACAAAGCGAATAACATAAAAACCTTCTCCATAATAAAAATACATATTGTTTCCGTTTTTCTGAGCGTTCTTCAACTCTTTGACTATGTTATTCATGAAAGATTTTTTTCATTTCACGTATTGGACATATGGGGCTCATTTTCGCTGCAATATGTGGCTGCAATACTTTTCCCGGCAACATTGCTAGCAATACCAGCCATACTATGCAATATACGGAAATATGTTTAGTATATCCCGGCCATATAGCCACATAATTTACGGGTGGCCGATGTTGCTGGCTTGTATTGCTGGACGATCACTTCGCAATCGAAAATACTGCAATATTGCCCGGCCAGCTTTATTGCTGTTTTGTTTTGCGCCATAAGTGCGTCCCTTTCTGATGCGAGGCACGACGTACGACATCTTCATTTTGTATTTATATCATCTCATGATTATTCTTTTGGTTTGTATTTCTTTTTTTTTTTTTTGGGAAATTTGAATTTGACATGAAAAATGAAAATTTGATAATTTTACTGATAAATAAAAGTTTGACAAAGGTTGAATGCGCTACGAACTCTAGAAATAGGTAAAATAACGCGAATAAAAATTATTTGCGATATTTTACCTACCGCTAGATGACGCAACGCGCTCAACTATTTTTCAAAGCATCGGTTTTTCAAATTTTTAAAATAAAAGCATTTTTTAAATTATTTTTTTTTGTGGTTTCTCCAAAAACTTTTATTAAAGTTGCTTATTTGCTCGTACTGATTCACCCACTTCAAGTATGTCACTAATTAAAAACTCACCCTGTATATTTGCTTTACAGACAAAACATATTTTTCTGCCTCACGCTAACATGATGTTAGCTACCATGTCTCATGCTAACATGATGCTTTTTAAGTTAGTACATTTAAAAAGCAGAATTACCAAAAATGTTTAAAAGATGATATTGAGCGTTTTTCTCCGTAACTCTTCACATAGTATTTCAGTATGATCAGACGCTCGGTGAACGACACAAATTCCGATGTAATGATTTAATAGCGATAATAAATCGCGTACACGGCTCATTCGTACGTCGAGTAAAGAGACTCACCGCACATCTCCTCGGCGAAGGCCTCGTTCCAACCCCGAACATCCGTTCACCGTTCACTGATCCATGCAAGGTGAACGAGTGTACGATGTACCGGGCGGCAGGGCGCTATCACGAACCGGATCTGCAGAGACAGAGAACGATATTATTATGGAGGCTGTATTGCGATATGACTTACAAAATAGATTGTTTATTACACCTGCCAAAGACAGGTGCGCCCACTTGCGGTTTGGCATTTGCGCTTACCTAGCGACTAGGAGCTTCTGTGCGGTTAGGTCATCCTGTAAGCTAGGATAGGTCAACCAAGCAGTAGGGTAAGACAGCGGTCCCTTAACCCTTTAAGGACCATGGGAAGTATCGCTAATTAGGAACAATCTACGCATACTGGTAGATTGGGCGCTCACGGGGCATTGTGGCCTGAACAAACACATGTATAACCTCAAGCTCCGGGACACGAAAATGTGCAGGTTCTGCCAAGGGGCAGAAGAAACTCCCGTGCACCTCATGTGCGAGTGTGGCCCGCTGATGCGTGAAAGATGCACCCACTTGGGTGGTCATTACCTCCAATCTGAGGATGTAAAACAATCTGACGACAAAGGCCTATTGCGGTTCTTAAATGACACGTGGCATAGCGCAGAACTATGTAGGTGGCGAATACAATAGATCAGCAATGGTCGCAGTGTTACAAGGCTCTTTATAAGACCTTAGAAAAGCGCCACACAACAAATAAAATAAATGGGACATATGTATATGTCCTATAACTTGAAAAATCATTTTATAAATTATATATTACGAATAATTTCTAAATTATATATTTTTTTATATTATTGACATGAGAAACTTAATATTAGAAAAAAAAATATTGCTTAAAAACATACAATATTTTTTTCTGAAAATATCGCAGATGACCAAGGAACGAAAAATATTCATAGCGACTTTTCTAATTACATTTTTTTCTTTTAATGCATTTTATAGTATGTATGATTTCTGGGTTAAATAATAAAATATTAAAATTTTGGAAAAAGCGCATCTTTATGGACCACATCGCCCTGTTACCAGTTTTATGTATTAAAATAAGTTTTATGTATTAAAATAAGTAAGTTTTGTGTATGTTCCATACTCTACCGCAAATCTTATGGTCCTCAATTGTTTAAGATGGCGCCGTATGTAACAGGGGCAAAATTTCAATTTTAACCATATTTTCAAACTCCATGGAGAATAAGATAACGAAAACGAATAAATATTCAATTATTCTAAGGCCCCAACTTTTTTCAGTGTGCCCCTAAAGCTTATTACATTTTTTGGCATTGCATTTTATCGTAATTTTGCTTTTTGTAACTTTTGTAAAACATTTTGTTTGTTTGTTCGTTATACTCTAACTGAGAAATTTCACTATGGACGGGTTTATTTTCATACGACAATCTCTTCCAACTAATCCTACTATGAAGTGTTTATATGTATGTGTACGTGAAATATGCGTGAGTGTGTGTCTTGTTATAGCATTCGATCGAATTGAGTGCAAATCCGTTAATTTTATCACAAAGGAAAATAGTAACCCAGCCGATAATCGAACCCGAGACCTTACAAAGTAAGATCAGGCGACCTAACCACTATGCTAGTGGGCTGTAATTTTGTAATTTTACAACCTTTTGCTTTTATAGGATATCTAAAACATCTATTCTGGAATAATCGTAATATAAATAGCCCACAGCCTTTTATTAATATATTAAGTGTTTTGTAGGAATTTTTAATAAAAAACATAGCTTCTCGCTAGTTTCACGCACCCTTACAATCTCTCTACGCCCCCAGGGGGGCGCGCCCCACCGTTTAGGAAGTCTTGTTATAAAGGCTTCTCTTAAGTAAACGATTGAGACATTTTTTTGAATAAGTTCATATAAACTGCACAAGAAACCAGTGGCTGACAAGTGTTGTTCCAGGTTAAAATCCGCTAAAAGGTTTGTTGTGCAAGGGTAAAAAATACATATAAACTCTAGCTATAGCTGTATAGTTGACGCACGAAGCCGAGTTGTGATATTTAGATTTTTCTATCATAAAAAATAAAAATATACAGTATTTTACATAATCATATAACACAAAAAAAAACGCATTTTTTAGGTCAATTAGCACACGTTTTTCGTTATTATAGAAACGCAATTCGATGTTTCTTTTCCACTATAAATTCCTGATACATTGATCATAAAACTAGGAGTTATTCCCGTTGGTATATGTGCGTAAAGCAAATGTATTGCGATATTTTTACAAGCTTTTATTTACCTTGCAATGTTTTGAGGTTAAATCTCGCACGTATGTATTTCCAAATCTCGGCTTATAGCAACATTTTCCTAATTTACCTGGGCGAGTAATAATAATAGTATAATATAAAAATAATAAAAGGTACACACAAAAAAGAGGCCCTCTAGTTTTCTTTGACGGTTTTATCCACTTAAATTCATGGAATTCATTAAAAAAAATATAAAATATAAAAATAAATTTTTACTTATAAAAATATACCGTGATATTACCGATAAGCAATGCCATTTTTGTATAATACTTTAAACTACCCTGTAAGATTATTCAGCTGCCAGTCAGATTGCAATTAGTGCCAGCAATGGCTCTCATACACTTTCTTCTTTCGTCAAAAAATTCCAATGCTCATAAATTAATATGCTACTAATGGCTGCCCGTTTTCCGTCATTTTATTGTATTTCCTATAATTTTGCATCTTAAGTTCATCATACCGCGCTTTATAACAGCAGGTCAATAAATAGAAATGACAGGCGGAAATACTCGCAAAAGCGACTTTGCACACTCAACCTTGTTTGACCATTTCATAACAGCTGTAGAATTTAGATATTAACGAAATGTACAGGTAATAAAATAGTAACGAGATTTTGTCTATGCTATTAAAATATTTTAAGCTGAGTTCTGATTTTACATTTCATTATTTTGGAATTTTACATTTAAAAAAATGTATGAAGTATGCTACGGGTGTAGTAAAAGGTGTCAACTTCTTCTTCTAGCGAGGTATATATATATATATATATATATAAATATATATATATATATATATATATTTATACATATATATATATATATATATTTATACATATATATATATATATATATATATATATATATATATATATATATATATATATATATATATATATATATATATATATATATATATATATATATATATATATATATATATATATATATATATATATATATATATATATATATATATATATATATATATATATATATATATATATATATATATATGTATATATATATTTATATAAATATATATATATATATATATATATATATATATATATATATAATATATATATATATTATATATATATATATATATATATATATATATATATATATATATATATATATATATATATATATATATATATATATATATATATATATATATATATATATATATATATATATATATATATATATATATATATATATATATATATATATATATATATATATATATATATATATATATATATATATATAAATATATATTAACTATATATATAATATATATATATATATATATATATATATATATATATATATATATATATATATATATATAAGCTATATATATTTATATATATATATATATATATATATATATATATATATATATATATATATATATTATATATATATAATATATATATATATATATATATATATATATATATATATATATATATTTACAATGGAGAAATCTTTAAACTCCAATAATATTTATTTATTGCTACCGGATGCGTTTTTAAGAACCGTGGATTTTTAATATGGCACGTCACGTGACCGAATTTACCGTTCGATTGTTTACGCTAATATTATGCAAAGTTATCTGTCATAAAGTGGAGAAAGTATACGTATTGGCGTTTGTTTATTGCCAGCCATCCGAAACATGAAGATATGGGTTTTAGTATATTGGTACATCCGCTATTTCGTTCTATATCCTGTCCATTTATAAATATGTGTGAGTAAATATAATTTATTCAACGGGCAATAATGTAATTGTACTTGCGAAAACACTTTCTTCAGAAGCGAGATTATATTAGTGCAAATATTCAAATATATACAAAAGAAAACGCAGCAAATGAGTGTACATGCATAAAAAATATGAAAGTCGGTTTTTTTCTGTAAATAATGCTTGTTATATATTCCTTCGATATACCAAATAAATCTCGTATAATCGAGCTATAAAGATGCTCATTATATTTTTATTGACGCGAAAACTATATATCGGATTTCACACGTGACTGCGATAAATTCGAAATTTATGGTTAACTGCATATCGACGTGGATGCAATATTGCAACTTTTACGTTAAATCGAGGATTGAGAAGTTTTCGTAGAACTGGGAAAGAAGAAGGAAAATAAACTGGTATTTTGCATTTAAGGCAAGGTTTAGGACATTCGAGACATGCAATTCATCCACAGGGTAAGTTTTTAATTAGTGACATCCTTGCAGTGGGTGAATCAATACGAAGAAATAAGAAACTTTTAATATTTTTTTCTTGCGAACAACAAAAGATTTTTTTTTGGACAAATTCTTAAATCTTACATATTGAATATAAGCACGCTGCGCTGTCTAGCGGTAGGTAAAATATCGCTGATTTAATTTATTAGCCTGGGTGCCAAATGCCCGCCTATGATATTGAGGTAGGTACTCATATTATAATTGTTGTGTGATTTGACATTTAAAACGGTCTTTCCAAAGATGTTAAAGTAAGTGCCAGTTTCTAAAAGGATGTTAGACCGCAGTAGAGAATTTAATGTTGCCATTTTAATATAATAATATTATACGTAAACTATTAGGCACACACAAGTGAAAGAAGCGAATGTGTTTATATAAAAATTATGAAAATTTATGATCGCATAATATCGTACTTCTACAATAATATCATCAAATAACGAAAAGGATGAAAAAACGAAAATTTGGAATAAAGCAATACTACTCATTAAATCAAGAAGAATTTCGGTAGAACCCTTTAAATCTCAGCTTAAACTATACTATACTAACTTCTATCGCAACCTTTAAATTTTGGCTTAAACAACCTCTCTAATATGTATGTAGGTCGATCTTTCCCATACCTCTCCTTTCCAACCTTCCTTCGTCTTTTGAGTATACTTTTATTTTGTTACTCTGCTATGCGCAGACTGATATTATACTAAAGGTTAGCTGTTGAATATTTTCAAGCAGCAATAATCTCATCGCTTTGTAAAAATGTAGGTACATACGCAAGAAAGTTTTTTTTAAACGATTGCCCAATAAAAAAGGAGTGTAATGTGTTCAGGGTCCATCAATGTATGTTTTCCGTTTTTTTTTCTACTATAACTTCTAAACGCTTAAAACGATTTAGAAGTGTGTGGTATTTTTAGAATCGTTATATCATACGGAATGTCATTGGTTACAATGACTGTCCAAATATAAGTAAGTAGTTGTCTAAATGTCCAAATGTCCATAAATTAACATTAATATATCGTGTTTAGTGTCAAATGAAAGGTCTGAATGGATACATTTCGGAAATATACATGTAACTATATGGATAAATACATAAACCACAAATATTTCATAAAAAGCCGTAACAAAAATAATTATAGATACAATAGTTTAATTTCTGTAACTTTAAATATGTTTCTGTTTAAATATTTATATAACAGTACTTTCTGTTTAAATATTTCTCCTATAAGTTCGGTACCGATTTAATCCAATCTTTATGTGTTAATTCATTTTATATCTTTTCTAAAACATTATGTTATTTAGGCCATTTCAATAAATATTTCAACGTTTTAAATATTGAAAAATTGATATTATTTTGATTCTTTCTAATTTCATTTTATTATAGCTAATATCAATTGTTAAATATTATTTGTGAGCCAGTGAAATAAAGATCAATTAATTGGATATTATAATAGCATATAATTTTCTCTCTGATAATCGATTGTATGTTCTATTTGTAGGACCACATATTTCATGACAATCCAATTGATATTTTTCACTTCAAGGTGTTTTAAATGTAGTTTTTTTTAAACTAATATTTTTATAATATATTTTTATTACTGCTTGCTGCTTGCTATTGACATGCTAAATAATTGTCGGATTGACTATGTAGTTTTAAGATACAATAAAAATTAAAATACATAATTTGGTGAGACTCTTTAAAACCTATAGTATCGATTTTTAGAACTATTTTTAATCTTAAGCGGCTGACGGAAGTATTGTGTACAATCGAAAATATTATGTATAAATAACTATTCATAAGTTTTGAAGATAATACACTTGATTTCATTTGATTTCAAATTAAGTCAAAATTGATAATCTGGTACGATAACAGGGAATTAAAGAGGGACGTAATGTCGTGTATTATCACTATAAATGGTACACCATACTTTGAACAATATGTGTATTTATATGTCTAATTACATTATTATTATTAAGACCATTGAAATGAATAAGCAATATTAGAATATTCAAATATTATTATTCATTAAATAGGTATTGTTTTTATAGCACAATAAAGTTATTCTATTCTATTCTATAAATATTACCTAGATAGTAAACGTCCACGAATTCCAAAACCGAAAATCCAAACACTCAACTAAAACACTGCACTATGCACGTCTGAAATAATTCCTGGTTTCATCACTGTTAACTGTTTACTTGTCTTGACGAGTATAACTGTCATCGGTCAACGCAGCCCGAACGACAACACGAACGTAGAACGTAGCGCGCGACCGGTCGGCGTGCGCTCTTCACGAAGAGTCCCGACCGAGTAAAAGTGAACAGCATGTGAACGAACACGCACCGAATGATCGTGGTACGCCCCTCTGCGAATTTGTGTTTTATAAAAAATGATACGAACACAGATAAACGTAAGCAACGCAACCGACGCAAGAGTGAGAAAAGCATCCACGAAAGTCGTGCCAATTTTTTTTATAATTGAAAAAAAATGCGAATTAGTCAGTTTATTTAATACATTTTTCCAAAAGGTGTACTCGGGGAGTTAGTGGGGGGGGGGGGGGGTATAACATATTTTATATTATATAGGAACACATTAAGCATATCGTCGAGGAAACCTTCTGTACGGTTAGTACTCGTCTCTAAGATAAAGAGTGGTTTGTGTGTCCGATCACGCCATTGACCGTTTGGTCATCACGGCTAGCTCTCTTCACCTACCAATCACCCGTTCTGAAAAGAAGCGGATCAATTTAATCACTGCGGCAGCGTCCATGGCAATCTGCAGAATGATCACCTCGCGGCCAATCAGAACACTTTCTCCGATAATCGCCGACCCCGATTGCCCATGGTGGACTTCGGATCGTTCCACACATGCGCCGGCGATGGATCAATGGCAATTAGTGTTATATATCGATCGGTTACGGGAATCATCGACGTTTATCGACGGACGGTTAGTTTCCGACCGCCCCATGTTTTCCAATTCCATCTCTTGAAGTATCTGGGAACAAGATTGTTCTACAGTTATGTCGGTGTACCACGTAATTCAAAGAGAGCATCCAGAGGAGAAGGGGCTAACTAATACCTTTCAATAGAAGAAATCAATTTATTGGATACTTATTAAACATATTTTATTGGACGTATTTTGAAACATACATTATTGATCGTAGTTTACGTTACATTTTGACCAACTTTCAAATTATTTTTCTTTCCTCATGGGAATATATTGCGTTGTGAACTGTAGATTTTTGATTAGGTTAATAGTGATAAGGTTACATTATGAATGCTATTTTGTTTTTTTTTGTTTGTTTCTACATTTTATTGTGAAATTTTACAATTTTTTGCGGGCAATATCTTAAAACCAAGCCTTTTATAAAGAGTTTATATGTATGTGTGCGTGAAATATGTGCTTAAGTCTGTATCCTGTTATTGCATTCGATCGATAGAATTGAAATGCGATTCCGTTAATTTAATCCCAACGGAAAATTGCCAATAAAAGGCCGTGTTACTTACACAGCCTATCAAATCCGAAAAGTACTCAAGCCTCATGAAGTTCGACACCAGCTAATGCTACTTTAAATGTCGTGGAACTTTAAACGACAGAATCTCGATAGAAACAGCTTGTCGTTTGTAAAATTTTCTACAACAATTCTTGAAGTCCAGGATGTCAGTAGTGTTTATGGATGAACTTACATACTATTTACATTGCAAATGATTTAGCATACTTCTTTACGATGATAGTATCAACATCATCGTTCCAATACTTTATAGATGCGCTAAGAAAACGAATGATTCAATGACTTGTTTTCTATCTTGCCTAATTAAAAAATTTACCTGCCATGTATTACATTTGGCAGGTTTGCCCTATTTATTGACGCTTTAAGAAGATAAGCCAATATTAATCAAACTGCATCAAAAATTCCATAACAGAGAAAAGCTTACTTTTCTCATTCATAGCCCACGTCAGAGAAATTCGTCACTAAAAACACAATAATAAGTACATTAACGTGCTCCACTTAAATCGCTCTACTTTCGTATCACGAAAATTCATAGCATTTTATAGCTTTACAAGCATCAAATTCGATACTTAATTAGGTAAATGGTGCAGATCATGTGAAATCGTTTTTGATTAGAACAATATTTCAATTTCAATTTATTTCCAAAAAAGTCTTAACAGATTGCAGAAACTAATATTTAGGTACATTTAAATTACAGTCTATTAGTCCGTTTTTACAATATTTAAATTTATCACCACGTACATACAGTTACTTCATTATTGCTTTTAGGGCATCAAAATCATTTTTAAGATTTATTTACTAAAACCACAAATTAAAATAATCAAGAAATTAAAATCAGAAAAAGTAAGAATAATTAAAAAATGGTACTTAAAATTGTCAAAGAAAATGGCCAAAAACGTTGAAAAATTATTTAAAATTAACAAACTCATCGATCGAGTAAAAAGCTTTGTCTAATAAGAATTGTAACCTTTTGAATAAGCTTTCCACTTGAATTGTTTTTAAACTTTCCGGTAGCCTGTTAAAGTAATATGGCCCGGAGTATTTTGTGTCTTGCCTTGCTGTGTTTAGTTTAATACATGATTGTCTTCTACAAAACAAGAGAAAAACGTGGTAACAGCAGCAGAAATAAACACCATTCAACGTGTGAGTCAGTATGGTGAATTATAGCCGGGAGTTTTTAAATAAAAAAAAATGGTTTCTCTACATGAAAATGTTAATGCAATTCATGCCTGCATCTCAAACCTGGACCTGGAAACTGGAAAGCAGTTTGTACACTGGTGAAAGATAGATCCTAGAAGAAAATCAAAAAAGATCCATTTAATTATATAATCCAAAAAGAAGGACTTCAGATAATTGCCAAAGCAGACTAAACTGAATCGTGTAGGCCAATCTTAAAATATTGCGCCCTTAAAGGCTTTCACAGATTAGAAGTCAATTCGTATTCCCACAAAAAAAAGATAGCAAAGAGAGCAAATTATCAAGTTCAACGCAAGAAACGTTCTAGTTTGATATACCTATAGTTAAGATGTATATTTTTTTCTTTAATTCTATGATGTATGGTTAGATTCACAATATCTCTATATTTACTGAAGTCTCTACATTGAGTTATAAAGTTATATAGTTTATCCGTTTGGGCAGAATAAGATGAAAATTGACATAAAATTCGTAGTTACCTACCTAGTTAATTGCTAAGTTTTAAATGTAATCAAGTCAATGTATCATGTAATGGGGTCAATGTAGGACTTCTAATATTTTTATCCATATTCATAATAACTAAATAAAAAATACTAACGTTATGTATATCGATAACCTAATATCATTAATTATAAAAGGTATTAAAGTGCTCAATGCCGTACTACGTTTTGGCAGCTAGGATTTTAATAAGAAACGCATCGCGTAGATAGCACTCATAGTTCCAAACATTGATTAATCTTCTCATACGTTTAGTAGCCCAATATATAGCGTTATACACACGCATATACTGTATCATATCTCAAAATAAAATTATAATATAATAGTAACAAACGAATGTTGAAATCATACCTCCTATTATTTAAATATTATCGTCATTAAAATGACAATTTATTATTTGGTATATAGGTCTCAATACGCAATAATTAGGCGCTTTAATGTTGAAATAGACTAATAGACGGCATTCTAACATATCCATAATATTTCTGTTATGTAATTCCTGAATGCTGCGAAATGTGCTACCGTTAGTTTTACGCGGAGAAACAATATTCTACCATTTATTTATACTGTCAATGGTTTCTCGATAACCAAGAAAAATGCAATCCGGGATCTAGGTGTTCTTTTAGATAGTAAGTTATTATATAACTCCCACATAGATAACATCACGAAAAAAGCATATAGTATGTTAGGATTCGTACTTCGAACTTCAAAACATTTCGCAGTAAAAAATTCTCTATTACTCTTGTACTACGCTTTCGTCCGCAGTCACCTCGAATATGCTTCTCAAATATGGTCTCCTTGTTATAATGTTCACATAAAGAGAATTGAACGTATTCAAAATGTGTTCCTGAAACATTTGAATTATCGCTCCTTCTTGTCCTTTCCCAATCACAATGAAGCAGCTGCTTTTCATGGGCTTCAATCCTTACAATCAAGAAGAAAATGCGCAGACGTGGTGTTTTTCCATAAAATATTGGCAGGTTATATTGATTGTTCTGATCTTCTTGGAATGATATCTTTCCGTGTACCATCGCGACTCACTCGCCAAACGGAGTTATTCCACCTTCCGCAGGTTAGTACTAATTATGCACAAAACTGTTTCATGTATAGGGTATGTAAAATTTGTAATACGCAGCTCGGCGATATTGACGTATTCAATACGTCATCATTCGCTCTTAAGAAAGCAATTATTAATGATGGTATTGATTTATCATTGTAATCGCAATATATAATATATTATAAATAATATTTATTCAAGAATATCTTTAAATAATATGTATGTCTATATTATGGAACGTGTATTTACATAAAATTTTATACTTATTATGACTCCTTTCTTCCCAGTTCCCACCTGTCCCTATAAGTGTTAGTTAATTCTTCAAAAAAAATATATTGTTGTGTTTAAATTATGAATGTTTAAGTGGAAACATGTAATTAGCTTTATTTTTTTTAACTTAATAATTCTGTAACAAATTTATTGTAACAGCTGTATGTTTCCTTAAAAATAATAAAATAAAATAAAAAAAAGTAATCATCCTATATAAAAAAGCGATAGATGTCACTAATACCAAAATTTTATTATTTTTTATCATTGGTTAAATAACGGGTTTTCATAATCATTTAGTCTTTAATAAAAAAATCATTCATTATCAATGCCAAATCAATTACTATTAGTACTGGACTATGCTATCAGCGCCACGTCCATGTCGCCGGTGCAGACGGGTTGCCAAAACCTACTATGGCATTGATTAAACTAATACCCTATAGAATCGACGCTAATATTCATTTAAGTAAAATCGCAATGTAAATACAATGATTATCAATGTAGACCATTGTATTCTATGTAAAATTAAGAATTAAACAGACCAATTAATTAACTTAATTCGTAATAGCGCCAAACGAATATAAGATTGATAACAAGACATCAGCTTGTCCGCCCAACATTTGCATCAATTCTGCGATGCCAAAAAAAAACCAGTTCCGCGCCTACGATGTCCCACTTACGCAAATCTATCGTGTGAATTAACCTTCTTTGTCAACTTTCGATTTTGATAGATTTAATTCGAGAGCGTTCTGATTATCAACGGATTGTGGTAGGTTGACGCAAATGGCACCATTAAACCACATAAAAATACAATATTAATTAGGATTCTTCTTATGCTCGTGTCCGACATAAATACGGTACCATTCAAAATTCTATCCTTATCAGTCAACTAAAGTTAAGGCTTTCGACGTGAAAAAAATAATGATCTATCTATTTAATTTATTAATTTAATTTAATTAATTAAATTTACATAAATATTACATAATACATATTTCAGTTAGGCCACTCTTACTAAGTATATACTTGTTCTAAGGGTGGACTAATCTTTGTAATATAATAAAGAACATGTATGTTATGAAATAATAATAATAAAAATTAAAATTAAAAAAACACTATTTTTTTTAAATATAAGTGCAGCAGCCATGTCACGGTGAAACTTCAAACGGGCTATCATAATTGAATGCGTATACAAAATTTCGTGTCTGTGTTATATACCATTAAGGGATTCTCTCGTTGGAAACCAGCCCCTGTGTGCCGCAGTCCTGTCTTGGTGAAACTTAGAATGGGCTGTCGTAATTGAATGCATATACAAAATTTCGTGTAGGCTGTTGACAGTTGAGGAGTCCCCTCGTCGAGAGCCAACCCTGGGTGCAGCAGCCATGTCATGGTAAAACTTTGAACGGTCTATTATAACTGAATGCTCAGAATGTCTGTGCTGTTGACCGTTGAGGAGTCCCTCCCCTCGTCGGGAGCCAACCCGACTCAACCTTGTAGAATCAGGTAATGCTTACCATAAAAAATGCATTGTCATCGAAACTGGACCAACGTGTAATTTTCAGCTTCATATGAGAGTATTTGAGGAGTTCCCTCAATTACTCATAGATCCCATCAACCAGAACAGGATTTTTAAAAAATGGACCAATCTGGAAGTATATCCTTTCAAATGAAAAAATAATTTTCCAAGCCAGTTCATAAACGACGGAGTTCTGAGGTAACAAACAATTTTTTTAAATACAACCGAATTGATAACCTCCTCCTTTTAATCAAGTCGGTTAAAAATCATGAAGAATTAAATAAATTGCGGCAGATCGCGCGAGAAAAAAAGCATTAACTGGAGAAATGATGGAGAAACTCAATTGGTTCCATTATATCATATAGGTTATAAAGTAAAATTAAACAAGAAAATTAAACCAATGTCAAGATATAGCAATATGACCTACTTAATCCTTAAAGTCACTCTGAAACTGCCCTGCGAGTCGCTGGTTCTTGTATTGGATACAACCCCGGGGATCTGATGGAGAATATTTGTTTGTCCCTGAGCGCTAATTTTTTTCGTTTCAAAAATGTTCTTTTTTGGGATCAGCCAATTAACCGGCATTAATCAAAATCCAAAATTTTAAATTCAAAGTGACAGTAGCATTTATAGTGATTTTTCTTCAATAAATCGTAATATAATATTAAATGGGACACAGAAGGAGCCTCCCCGAAGATTTTCCACATTTTCGACTGTCTGGTCTGCGACCATGAACAATCAGGCGTCCCTGAAAACGGTGAGTTTGAACTCACCGGCCAATCCTTCTACCACCGGGTCAAAGGACACTGTGACAAGATGCCGAGTCAATTTCGTCCGCTGGGGCTACACGGCGAATCCAACATACGTCTGGGGAACGCTGCAGGATGAATATGTCTACCCCCATCATACACCAGGACCTACGAGAGACGAACAACAAGACCACTCCGGCCGCATATCTTTGGAGAGACCTGCACTAGCCTTGCCCGGCTAGTGCAGGTCAAGGTTAACTAACTGACTAATCTAAATCCAGATCTTATGAATAGCAAATAGCCCGTTGTGGTCGGGTTTATATTCTAGTATTTTATAATCGGCCACTGCACTGCATTTCCAATTTGATTTTGTATCAGAGTGTTACTCGTTGACAGCAACTTGTCATGGTTTTCATACCAACGTGCAGGATATGATATGAAAAAGATTATTATATATTTTTTTACAGTTGAATAAAATTTGTACGTAAATGGAATAATAAGGATGCTACTTCTATTTTTTTAATTCAGTTCCAAAACCGTATCAAACTTTTTAGGACAAAATTTCAAAACTATTCGATTTTCGATTGCAATTACAAAAATACAAATCCTTTAACTCCAATATTATTAATAATAAAATCCTTTATTCGCTGACCGTATTGTGCAGTGCCTTATGTTATAAAACAATATATTTTATTAATTTTTAATCTAATTTTAAATAAGGTATCATATTCTTCAGCAGCCAGTTTTTTGTTCAGGTTGTCCTTCGACATAGGCCTCCCGCATTTTCTTTTATTCATCGCTGTCTTAGCTAAGCCAACCTTCTATATCCTTTCGGTAAGTCATATTCCCATCTTTTAATTTAACGTCCTTTTTGTCTTTTCCCATTTCTAGGATACCATTCCATTACGTCTTTCGTCCATTTTTATTTGTTGGTTCTCATGATGTGACCAGTCCAGTTCCATTTTAGTTTCCTAATTTTGTTCGAAACATCGCTCACCTTTGTTATTTTCCTTTTATGAGGTCGTCCACCTGTCCTGTAGCCTTATGTTCAGCATGCTTCGCTCCATGTTTCGTTGGCATACTATAAGTTTTTGGTTGTTTTTGTTCGTGGCAGGCCAAGTTTGACACCCGTAAGTAAGACATGGGAGAGTGCATGTATTTCCAATACCACTTCTTTAACTCCAATACCATTTATTAACTTTTTAACGTATTAAATAATACTTATAGATGAAGACAACGTGTTGGCACGACTCGTTTAATGGCATAAGATTGCTCTGATTCTAACTAATCGGTAGCAATTCCAAGTGATTGGACCGTTAATTGCAAAGGCCGACATTTAATTAAACAGCCACATCTGTGCATTTGCGCAAGTGAAAGCCGAATATTTCTGCAATTTTTGAACGAAAACGACGCGTGTCGCCATATTTAATTTCTAGTCCAACTAATCGCTCGTCTGTGGCTGTCGTCATCGTATTTGCCAACAAAGGGGTGAAGAATCGAGACAGCCTCAATGGAGACACTTCGAATGTGGTTCCATTCAGTGTGTTTATATTATTAGTATAGCGTTTCCCTGTCAGTCCGGTCCCTGTAAATAGTCAGAATCGGTTGTGTCATGCCTAGACTTTCCCGGCAAGTAGCCAAGGATATCACCACATTCAATTTAATAATCGAATTGCAAACGCGCGTCGCCGTTAAATTCGCCGTTAAAAACACAAATTTCGAACGTGCAACGCGACGCGACGAAAATTGAATTTCGAATGTACGTCGCCGCTTGTTTAAAAAATCTAATTCCAAACGCGCGGCGCTGATGCTTTAAATATTCGATTCCCCCCAATTCCTCCCCGTGTGGCAGAATTTAAATATTATTAGTGCAGCTTGTATATGAGATATTCCAACCAAAATTTCACAATGTGATTTCACAATGGCATCACAAACCCAACAAAGTATCTGTAAATCAAATTTCAAGTATCCAAGTCTAATATTTCGAGGATGATATATGACTAGTGCGCCTCCCCCCCTGGTGGACCGATTTCAACCACAATCTTTTCAACTCTTGCCATGACCAAATGATACCTGCATACCACATTTCAGCTCAATCGGATTAAGCTTTAGGGCGCTATTATGGAGGAGTATCTACACACACATACACATACATACACGTACACACACACACACACCCTCACACACACACACACACAGATATACTTCAATCCGGAAATAGTCTAAATCGTCTCGGGGGGCTCAAATGGATACCTCCGTCTTTAGCGCGTTCACAATACTTTCCCCCCTGGTGGGCCGGAAATTAAAAATCCCGACGCACATGCTCAGCTGTTATTCAACGCGGTATTCAGCGGTAAACCAGTTTTTTAAATCAATCTACAATGGATCATAGGCGCTGCAGCCGGAACTTCAGAGCGTTCCCGTCATGGCACGTCATACAGTGATACAGCAGCCCTTAATGGGCTCACATGTCGCCGTGCGCGCCAAGCGCGCTAGCTGTTCGCGCTGTAGCTGTTCGCGCTGCATATCATTGCATAATAAATCGTTGATTGAGTAGGGTTTCGCGTGCGAGGCGATCATCCATCTACCGGGCACTGCCCGGTAAGTTCGTTGGGGTACGAACACGTGGAACGCCTGTTACAAAAGGCGATTTACCGTTAGCGACGGCAAGAGGTAAACTGCTGTACATTGCTATAAAAGAGAGAGACAGAGAGAGAGAGGGATACGCTAGCCCACTTTTATGTCTCCCCTTTTAAGCGCACAAACGAAGAGACAAGATTACTTAATGCCGTAGTAAGTTTCGGCAGCTAAGATTTTACTATGAAACGCAACGTGTAGATGGCACTCAGTTCCAAACATTAATTAATCTTCTCTTAAGTTCAGTAGATCAATAGATGGCATTCTAAAGAAGCAATAGATGGCATTCTAATATAATAACAAACGATTTTTTAAATCATTGCTCTTATTATTTTAATAGGTATTAATACGTAATATAGACATCAATTTTAATTTGGTATACAGGTTTCAATATATAATAATTAGGCGCTATAATGTTCAAATAGATTAAGAGATGGCATTCTAATCACTCTGTATTATTTCTGTGATATAATTAGCCTATATAAAAATGCGATAGAAAGGACTAATAATTTAATGTTGGTATTGTTATAATTGATTATATAATGGGTTTATATAATTAATCAGACCTTTAAAAAACACATTTATTATCATTGTTATTACAGATGGCCAAATAAATTGCATTAGTATCGCAAATTCCATCCCAGATATGGAATTCATACTTTGTGAAAGATGAGGATCCCCTCGAGAAAGTCCAGCGCTGAGCGAACAAGATGCCTATGGGGTTCAAAAATCTGGAATATGCGGAACAACTCCGCAGATTGCAACTGCCCAAACTCAAAAATCGTCGGATCAGGGGTGACTTCATTGAGACATATAAGATCCTCAACGGATGCTACGATTGCCCCAAATTCCTCTCTACTCTTCTTGAAATCTTCTATTTTTAAGCGAAACTACAAGCATCATCTGCCAGCACACAACTTAAAGCTGGAGAAAACAGGATTCGACATAAATCCCAGGAAACATTTCTTAACCAACCGGATTGTGGACCAGTGGAACAATTTACCTGCTGAAGTGGCTGAAGCGTGTAGTGTCAACTTATTCAAAAAGAGATAAGACGCACATCTTAAACAGAAATTGTAATTTTACTCAGTTTTATATTGAGACAGATCAGTAATTATGCTGCCTGTTTGCAAAAGTAATAATATTAAGTCGCCGGTGCAGAAAAGTTTGCAAAATCAACCCTGGGCCTATATAATTAATGTTCATAGTCTATTTGCTAATATCCTACCAGCACTGGTAGTTAAGAGGCGAGGCTGCCCGCTGGTTACCTTTCCCGGTGCCTCGCCGTAAGGCGTCGGTCTCTAACGGGCTGCTGGTGTGCTAGACAGTAGATTATGCAGTAGATTGTCTTGTCTCTAAGTCTTCTACGCTCATCCCACGGTTGAAAGAATGATTACATATCGTTATACCAGCCTGGGGTGACGGGTTCGCCCGTTGTAGTCGACCCCGCTCTACTACTGCTAATATCGCACTAACAGTAGGCGCTGTTTTAAACAAACAAACATTTTTCACGGATCGCTCTATACCGTTTCGCTTTTAGACGTATGTGTTCAATCATATTTTCACATATCAAAATTTAACATCGTCGTACCTACGATATTGTCGAATATTTTAGAGTACATATGAACCAAATTGAGACCTTAAACAGAAGTCGAAACAGTGTTTAAAGGTTTTTCGATTGTTGTTATTTTGTAATCATAACTTTAAGCGTGTTAAATCAATTTAGTACCTATGTATTTCATTTACATCTAATCACATTATAATAAATTATAAATCAAATATTTGCGATGTGCTAACAATGTCAGATTTTACAGGAGACCACTCAAAAATGAGCTAAAATTGTCGACCTAATCGCAAATTAGCAATGTTGTTAGATTCAGTTTTAAAGCAAGCAACGGTGTCATGTTTAATGCTAATAATAGCAGTCATTATTTACGTCATCAGGTAAAATAGCCTCATATTTTTCAAATATTTTTTTTTGCGTCAGTGTTTATACATTATTTTTTTTTGTAGGCATGATAAATTGGAGACGTCGAGTAGCATAGACATTGAGCAGAACTGACGTTGTTGGGCAGAGAAATTCTGTAATAAGAAGTCAGCGTTTTGCAATATTTTCAACATGTGATTACGCGCATAAAAGTGTAAAAATAACACATATTTAAATGAATATAATTACTTCATTCATAAACTTTTTAACCCTATTATTACTTTCCTGGCCCATCAAAGGATCAAAAGGGAAGTATTGTGAATATGCAAAAAAAAATTGAGATGAAGACGGAAATATTAATTTTGAGCCGGCCTGAGACGATTAAGACTATGTCCACATTGAAGTCTATCTGTATGTGTGTCTGTGTGTGTGGATTCCTCCACAATAGCGATTAAACGCTTAATCCGATTGAGCTGAAATTCGGTATGCAAGAATGATTGAAAAGATTGTGGTGGAAATCAGTCCACTGGGGGGCGCACTAGTCATATATCATTCTAGAAATATTGGTACACAGATGCCTTGTTAGGCCAAACTCACATTGTGAAATTTAGGTTTAAATATGTCATATAAATGTTACATTTATAATATTTAAATCTAGCCATATATTTTAATCCAATATTAACGCCAAGCCGCCCAAGGCTAGTCGAGAAAAGACAAAGCACCTTTTTCTTACCTCACCTTCGCTTTGTCTATTTTCTGAGACTGTCTGTTTGTCTGTTTGACTAAGAGCATCCATAACCAGCAAACTATTTACAGTGTTAGGATTTTGCATCTTTCAGTTGTCTTTCGATGACACCAGAGTCTATCTCTCAATATTAATTCTGTGATGTAAGCAGCCTATAATACGACAATAATAATTAAAATTTATTATTATTATCATTGGTTAAATTATTGGGTTTTTATAATCAATCAGTCCTTTATAAAGAACCATACATTATTAATGTGATAATAGATTCCAAAACAAATTGCTATTAGTTTCGTCGTCAATGCTATCAGCACCACTTCTATGTTTCCGGCGCAAAAGGGTTGCCAAAATATACTATGGAATTGAGCGATCTAATACCATATATAACATAGCGATTCAAATCTGGTAGTATTTTGTCGCACAATAAAAGTTCGACCGGCCACCATATAACGAGCAAATAGCAATAACGAGCAAATAACGAGCAAGGTTTATACCACAGTATAGCGAGACTATTTTGCGCAGCAGCGTTGAGATCCAAGGTAGTATGCTAATCGCCAGCAGCGAAACGAGATAATTTATCTTGTTCTACATATTGGCGTTCTACATGTTCGTACCAGTGTCGTTTGTTGAACGCCAACCCGGTAATGCGCCGCGCATATTTACTGCCACCGTGGTAGTTCTACCGCGCTGCCCGTTGCATGGCGTACTACCACACACACACAGTCACAGGTGATGAAAAAAACGTTGCATAAGAAAAATGCACTCGGTATCTACAGTTGCGTATCCCTTGACCGTGAAATGTACGGGGTCGGTAGGAGGGGACGGAACGGGAACCAGTGCTGCCAGCTACCGAAACGGGGGATTACCTAGTTAGACTGTCTAAAGCAGCGGTTCCCGAATTGGGTTTTGTGGAACCTAAGGGTTCCGCGAGATCTCCATAGGAATTCTGCAAATTATCTCTCGACAACATGTCTAGTAATAAAAAAAATCTTCCACTGTCTTGCATTGGACTAAGAGATGAATACCCTTTAGTAGCTGGAAAAGCTATTATAATTTTACTCCCTCTGTTTAAGTATCATGTTTACATGCGAAAAAAACATATTTGTAAGTAGATTGGATATTTTCCCGAATTTAAGAGTTAAACGTCCGACATAAAGCCGAATTTCAAGGAAATTATCAACAGCATATTAAAACAAATTCATGATTTTAAATTGTCAATCAATTTAGATTTTTAATTGATTTTAAATGATTTTAAGTTGTTTTGTTGATAATTGCCTTGAAAAATTAACTGGCATTCGCATCAAAATTCAGCTAGTAATACAAATCTTTACTTTCCTAATAAAGTACTTTAAACAATAGACGTGTTTCAATTTAGACAATTATTGTCGACTAGGATATTTGACTTGGCTAGGATTTTGTATCATGACGTGTCATGACAGTCAACTTATTTCGATATAATAGCCCTATAATATAATATAATAGACTAGGTGAAATTCCTTTAATATATGGTATTTTTTAAAAATCATTCTGCGCTATAGAAAGAGAAGAGCCCCCCCCCTCCCCAAATAGAGTTGTCAACTACAACGGGCGATTAGTCGTTCCCTCAGGAAGTTTTAACGATTAGTCGTTCTATCTCCTGTGAAGTGAGCGCAGAAGACTTGGACAAAACAGTCCGCCGTCAAGCTCCGCCACATGCCCTTAAGACTCCAACGCCTTCCCTTGCCCGGCTGTTCACCCAAGATCGGGTAGCCGATAGTCCTTTCAAGCGCAGTCGCCGTAAGGTCCGCAACCACCCCCGCTCTATAGGAAACAGTGCCGCTTCCAGACTCCCTCGACTGTTAGTCAGAGTGCACAATCGATTGGCTTACGCCGCACGGTGCGCAGACCGTCTAGGAGCGCCCGGGCTCGCACTTCATGCAGGGAGGCCGCCGGATGGGTGTTGTCTTATGTGACCAACGCTGAACAGAATGGGTCTTTGTGGCCAACTCAGCAAGGGCCCATTAGCGCCCCCCCCCCAGTCCCAGTTCAATTAAGAGTTCCACCAAACGTAAGCGACTTGCTAAGGTTCCGTATTTGAAAAAGCTTGGGAACCGCTGGTCTAAAGACTGACATACAGAAATGGCCTAAATGATTCTTAAATTGTATTTATAATAAATAATTAACTTAACCAGGTGGAAAAGAAGACCACGCAGAGGCAGAGTGCTCTTATAAGTTACTTTTTTCTATATAACAGGCTTAACCCTTGGAGAAAATGGGTATTTTCATGGATGCATCTGTGTCTTTTGCAGGATTTTCGGCGACATCGACTTAAAGTACTATAACTACGAAACTACTACACCAATCATAAAAAGAACAACTGCACAATGATTGCATTGAAATTTCGAATATAGAATATTGAAATATCATTTTGTAAAACAATTAGATAATTATGAATAAATATGAGAACGTCAAAGAAGTGAAAAAAACGCGCGACCAGATCTGGTCGTATCATACTCAACGGATAATTGTTTCACAACCAGATTTGGTCGTATCATACTCAACGGGTTAATAATCGAATTTATAATCCGGAATTTATTAATATTATCTGTTCTTTGAGCTCGTGATCACTGGATAGTGGTATTGTAAAATGCTGGCTGGTATTGGTGGTTTCAAGATGTATATTTATTTTTATTTACATTCTTTTTCAATACATATTTTTTCTATTTTAATCAAATTTATATTTTGTAATACTCGATTCGCCCATTCTATGGTGGTTTGAGAAATTACATTTTTCTTTTCGCAATTCGATTGAGATATTACATTGGTCTGTGGGCTGATGTAAAGTAGAATCTAATTTCATATTGAGTGCTTTAATTGGCTTATTTGATTGATTTATATCGAAACGTTATTACTTCTTTTTAGGGTGCCTCTCTAACTAGTGAAGGTTGGCAGTCAGCTCTGCATACTTCTTTTTGTCCTTCGCCAGGCAATACAATTCGGTGGCTCTCGTAATCCCGGTCCATTCTCGAATGTTCCGCAACCAATATTTCCGTCTACGGCCAGGTCTCCCCTTCCCTGCAACTTTTCCTATCATAATAAGTTGCAGGAGTTCGTACCTTTCGTGCCTAAGCAAGTGACCAAAGTTTTGATATCAGCCAAAGCTTGCGTTTGATGGTCTGCCAAAGCAAAATCGTCATGGATAAAAGGTCGATAAATGTCTGCGATATAGAAATAATCAGTAATATTTAAAAAAATGCTCCGAATAATTATAATTACGAAAATCCAAATAATTAAAACATGAAATTATCAAAAAATCGTAAACTTAACCACGACATAAATATTATTAAGTACATATTATTATATTACAATTAAAGGCAATAGTAATATAGTCTTATGTTGTAAATTCTCAAACTTTGAAACAGTCTGCTTAAAATCATGTTCCTCAATTTGATTTTAGCTATAAAACGGACAACACTGGTGCTGGCAACATCGCAGGGAAGAGTCATCCATACCCGTGGCAAAGACCGCGCTTGGCCGTGCGCTGCAGCAACGAGGAAATAGTCAAGTGGCGGTCGCCAGTCCGACCAACGAACGCCCGTCGCGCTTGAGGTACGAACCAAACTCGAATAATCACAACAACAAATCTTGGCCGCCGATCGATCTCACAACCGATCGTTCTTGTTTTTCTAATATTTTATTTTATTAATCGTCTGGCCAGCGAATAACAGTGGGGCGAAGTCTTTTTAAATAAAAAATTGTCAACACACTGTCATCAGATGAATACTACAGATCAAGCAATCTTGATAATCTTTCTTCTTATATACATGAGTGATTATCCTATTCTCTGAATACAAACATAGTAAGAATATGTGATAATTATATAGTAGCAGACAGATATCTTATTGTTATAAAATGAAAAGTACTAAACATTAATAAAAAAATCGATTGTCACCCCAAAACTTTCCCGGCAAGTAGCCAAGGACTTATGGAAAAGATTTTGAATGTGATCTCCCTTCGGGAAGGAGGTTTGACAAAACACTAATTACGGCAACGGGATGGCAAAGCTTTTAAATCAGTTCGGCAGTAAATGTAAATGTTATTAATGTAGCGTGAATATTAGATAATTAAACCAAAATGTAACAATGTGATTTCGGTACAACAACGCTTCTATGTACCAAATTCCAATTCCAATATTTCGAGATTGAAGTATGACTATTGCGCCCCGTGGTAGATCGATTTCAACCACAACCTTTTCAACTCTTGCCATGACCAAATAGTGACTGCATTCCAGTTCATTCGTATTACGCGTTTGGTCGCTATCGTGGAGGGAATACATACACACAGACACATATACACACATGCAGACACACAGACCGATCTTCATCTGGAAATGGTCTTAGTCTCTCTGTATATACTGAAATGTTGTGAATTCATTAAAAATAATCCCGATATCTACTCCTTACGAAGAGATGTACATTCAAGGGCTACGAGGAATAGAAACCTCATAAATTGTCCCTCATGGAGGACAGAAATGTGTAAAAAGGGACCTGATTTATGTTGTGTTAAATATTTTAACGCCATTCCACAAAACATCAAATCAATGCAACAACTAGGATTCAAACAGACATTAAAGCACTGGCTCAAAAATAAATGCTATTACAGCGTGAATGACTTTTTAAACGATAATGACAAATACATAATATAACATATTTTTATTATATTTCTCCAACATTTTAAATTTTAAACATTTATATTTAATTCTAGCTCTAAATCTGACAAACTGTAAATAGCCTAATAATTCCAGATTGATATTTTAATTTAAAAACAAACTGGCATTTGATTTATATATAGTAAAGGAAATTTACTAAATTTGTAGATAATAGTTCTAATTATTATTTTGTTAATACCTATGTCTAAAAGGTAATATTTTCGGATTTGTTTTCCTTCAACTGCGAAGTGAACATAATTAATTATAGAAAAATACATATTGTACGCTTGATTGGTAAACTGTATAGCACATATAATAGTACCTATCCATTTTCTACGCCTATTATTAGTCGTCTCAGGGGGGCTCAAAATAGATGTTTCCGTCGTCATCAGAGCGCCCTTCTATACTGCATAGTTAAATTTTATTTGTTGGCGTATGTAGTTTAGATGACCCAGGAAGTAATTGACGAGGAAAATTCTAATTTTGTTTTATATGTAAAGGGCTCGATTGCGTTTCTTCGTGAACTAAAATCGGAAATTAGCCCGCGTGAACGAGACAGGGCAATACGCTAGAGCGGAATGTGAAATGAACGGTTGTCACTTTTTCGAATTTAACCTACCAACCAAAAATAAAGCATCTGAATCTAAGACCGCATGAAGTGTGTTCCAATTTATTCGGACGGGTATAAGTTCTACAGGTAGTTTTTATCGACGACCGTTTCATATTCCATTCTAAAGTATCGCTTCATATTCCGCTATCTCGTTCGCTTGAACTAATTTCAGTTTTAGTTCACAAAGAAACGCAATCGGGCCCAATGTCTAACAAGTGCCATAATATTCGTTTTCAGAAAATTTTACAGTTCGTGTGGGGTTGGGGTTGCCAACAATGGATTTTAAAATGTTGACTGTGCCCCTTGCACCACGATTGTCTGGCCAGACGATCTCAGATTAACTACATTATGCACAACGAAAGGATATTCTCGAAAGCGCCATTTCTAGCTCATGGACATGCACTATTATATCACACAAAATCTTCACATAATCATTATAACTAATATATTAAAACGACCTCTAATTCTAATCGCTATTTCAATATTAGAAACATCGAGCGAACGTTACACCAATAAACGTTTATTACAACTTTCGGATTTCGGAAATACTATAGTATTCGGTATTTGCCAAGGTAAAGTGGCGTTCCCGTACGGGATAGCGCCATCCCTGAAACTGAGCGAGGAGTGCCGCGACACCTGTCTGCGCTGTAATTACTGCCGCATCAACATGACTTGGGATCACAGATTGAAAATAAAATAGAAACGATTTTAGAAACAGTATTAAAATTGAGAAACAAAATATTAAATTGCTTCATAAGCTATCGATATTTAATGATGTTAAGGTCAATTGTCTAAAATACTAGTTTTTATCGCATTCATGTGTATAATAAATATTTCTAATCTGATCTTACAAGATATAACAGTTATTTACAAAAAAAGAAATTATTGACAAAGCGCCGCTATTATGGTGATTTGTAGCATTTTATTAAGCACCGTTTAATATTTTAAAATTTTAATTAATATAATCCATTTTAACAATCGTTAAGAGCACATTTTCACGCGTAAATTTTAACCGTGAAAGTGGATCAGACAGTCCAAGTTAATTTATTCAAAGTATTCGTATGATGAATATTTAAATGGCTACTTTGTAACAGTGATCTACTTTAAAGCGGTTCCACGAGTATTCTTTTGGATCAAGGTAACGTTTCCTATGCCGCATAAATCAATGGAACCAGCTGATCGATGTTTCGAGAATGAAAGTGGATTTGGCGATAAAACCGAGTTTGAACAGTGATATTGACATTAGAATATGGGTTTATAACTGGACGGCTGGACTGACCGAAGATAGATGCAGCAATATTACCATAAATAAAAAATAAAGCATCTATTTTGATGCATCAAAAGACCAGCCATTTGATGTAGGTTATCGATCCGCAATTTAACAACGACCATGATTCAAATTATTAAATCAACATTAATTTATTACAATAATTTAAACAACATTTTAATCTATCGAAAGATCAGCAATTCGATGTAGGTTATCGATCCATAATTTAACAACAACCATGATTCAAATTATTAAATCAACATTAAATCAAAGATTAATTAACTATGAATAAATCAAGCGTAGGAAGTTTCATTGCACTTATGCAGACATTGCAAAAGTTAACCTGATAAAATACCCTTGTTTCACCCCAAACTATAGGTTAAAGTGGGAAGACCATATCGACAGAACCAAGGACATATCGAGTGGGGAGGGGGGGGGGGGGGGGGAGCACAGGGGACGCGTCCCCGCCGATTTTTTTTGATTAAAAAATAAAGTCGATAAAATTGAGAATCAGGGAGAATCCGCGACTTAAGTACCTAGTGTCAGGCAGGAATCCACGAGGGGAGGATAGTTGGGATTTAACCCTCGAAAATCCGGTGTATTATCGTTTCATTGTACGAGCAAATTCAAGTTTGGTGGGTGCCGCGCGCGTTGTTTCAATTAATGCCCCCCCCCTCCCCCGAAATCAATTAATGTCCCTCCCCCCGAAAATGAAGTCTGAATACGTGCCAGGACAGAACCACTACAAAAATAAGAATATTATTGCATATCTTAAGTGGTATTGGCCAATTTTTATGTCACCTTGGCTTGTCCAACTCATGGATTAACTCCCATCCGGTAGCCACCTCTAAAAGGGACTTCATCTGTCAGCACCGCTGTGAGCTTCTACCACGGCTAGAATCTGCAGTCGGCTAAAAGAGATAGTTAAAAATGAAACGATAACAATGTCAGTAAAAAGTAAACTTTGCAGTACATGCATTCGCCCATTTCTTACTTACGGGTGTCAAACTTGGCCCGCTACGAACAAAAACAACCTAAACAACCATAAACAATATAGTACGCCAAAGAAACATGGAGCGAAGCATGCTAAACAGGCTATGGGACAGGTGGACGACCTCAAAAATAAGGAAAAGAACAAGGGTGAGCGATGATTTAAACAAAATTAGAAATCTGTGGGAAAAGTGGAACTGGACTGGTCACATCATGAGAACGAAAAGAGAAAAATGGACGAAAGACGTAATGGAATGGTATCCTAGAAATGGGAAAAC
The DNA here is from genome assembly GCA_944548615.1 of Micropterix aruncella. Taxonomy (NCBI): domain Eukaryota; kingdom Metazoa; phylum Arthropoda; class Insecta; order Lepidoptera; family Micropterigidae; genus Micropterix; species Micropterix aruncella. Next base: position 5,341,257 of record OX155952.1, read on the forward strand.
TTATTTCAAAAGTAGATTCAAAATATTAATGTTTTATAAATCTCACATAAGGCAAACTGTATAATACGGTCAATAAAGGATTTTATTATTATTATTATTATTATGAAAATGTATTTACATTTTAATTCATTTTTCTAAAATCTTTACTGATTGATATATACGATTGTTGAAGTATTACGATTTGTTCTCAGAACTCACTCGCAATTTTGTTTTAACCCCTCAGGCCCCGATTGGCCGATACCGGCCACAACACAAATCAGCGTGATGGCCCCGTTTTAATTTAATTTGTTTTATTTTATTATGTTTTATTATGTTAATATGTTTCATTTTAATTATGGGTACGGTGGTTTGGCAGTAATTAATGTTTTGATGAGACAGTGTCGTAATTCAATTTTTTTTCTAATTTTTACAAAAAAATTTTGGGACAGCAACTTGTCAATCGGCTGAGGGACCGTGGCCTTGAAGGGTTAAAGAATCTACTCTCTGTATACTGTGACATCACTGGCGTGACGCCAGTAACACCAATGGCATCAGTATCTGAGGAATCCTTATTCAGGATTTTGGGCTCTTTTCGCTGAAATATCTTCTCTATCTACTAATCAAAATCTTTGTTAGTCTAATACAAACTATTTTCACCACGTGCAATATCTCTCATGAAGATCATACCCATTATTGTTACATTCATTCATTACCAATGTCAATGATTTTATTGCAAGTGTTTATGAGCGCACGCATGTGTTCGGTAGCGATAATGCCCGCTAAGCCACGATAATTATGCTGCCGTGACATTGGAATATAATACAAAAGACGCTAAAATTCCTCCCAAAAATATAAACGATCTGAGATTAGTGAGAAGCTTAATTGTTGGGATGTACCAGCAATTACCGTCTAACTGTTGATTCGCAGTAATTAATTGATAATAGACATACCATTATTCTTACTGTCTATACATGCGGGAATTTCAATTCAAAAGTACTGCGATTTTTGACGGGCAAACGTTCGGTTTGGTTTCCAGGTCGATTTACGATGCGATGAATTTTAGAGCTTTTTTGTTAAGAGGCCGTGTACGAAATCGATGTGGGCCGTGATACCTCTATAGTCAATGGTATAATATAACTATAGGTAGGTAGGATTTTCGGAGCCAAAGAGATACGTCCACCCTTTAGAAGCGCTCGGCGGGGACTAGCTGACTTGAGGCGTGAATCGTATCATAGGCAAGTATCATAACGCGAGAATTAGATTGTTTTAAAATACTTTATTACCAATTTTAATTAATGTTTTGCATTTTTTTTGAGGAAATGGATTGATATTGAACTAAAGTTTATTTCTGTTGTTTTTATTTTATTAACGAGAGTTCTAAAAGGCCAAAATCAAAAGCATTTCTTTGCCCATTTTCTAAAAAATTTGACAAAGTTCAATATTTTTTTTAACAACAATTTTATATGAAAGTAGTAAAAAGTGATTCACTTATTATATAGAGGACTTTCACAACAATACTTGTAATTTTTTTATACCGTTTAGATGTCAAAACGATTCGTAAATATGTTATATTCTAAACCTCTTACAGCAAAAATTCACAAACAGTCGCCGGTTTAAGGTCAATTAATCAAAATTCTATAATAATTTTCAAAAAAGTAGCTCACTCATTAGACAATAATATAAATAATCTTTTATGTTGTGCAATAAAACTTATAGAAATACAGTATTTTAACCTTAAATTCACGTCTGCAAAATTACGTAAATTCACGAAATGCGCAAAATTTCGTGTAAGGCCTCTTAAATACTTTGCTGTTATTATTTTTGAGTATTTAAATTTTTTGACAATTGAATACCATTTATTATTATTACTTATTTTATTTTTCCAGTGACCATTCTAGTACTTCATAGTTTTAACACTATGTGCACATGAATAAATCTTTTCCATACATAGAGTCTTCCTTGGTACGGGCTATGGCCTAGTTAGGCAGATTCTGCAACTAATATAAATGTAAATGTATGTTTTTAAATGAATAAAATTATTATTATTATTATAGTTATGTTTTTAAATATTATTTATGAACATTATATTATAATTTGTTTATTGATTGAATACTTTTTACTAATAATTTTTAGATCATTGATATTTAACCTTTATTTTAATTAGTAGAGGAAACTTAGTTTGCACTTGGTTAACTTTGAAATATTTTTATATATAGAGACCTCGAGTCCCGTATCGGCTCATGAAAAATGTCTCGACTAGAATTTTTCGAGACGAGACTGCTATCGCTACTACTCGAGTCTCGAACGAAACTCTCAAAAGTTTCGACTAGATATAAGGGGCAAACCCATTTATTGCGTAATTATTTATATTTCATTACATAATATTAATAATTTGTACGATTAGCTACAATTTATTCATTTCTCTTTTTCTAAATAGAGAACTTTATTTTAACAATGATAGTGTTGTTATTTTGATATCATCAACATTTTATTCAATGTTACGTGTGTTTCAAGCATGCGCCCAAATGTTTCAAATGATTTATTTCCTAAACATTGACCTTAGAAAATGACTGAAGACGCCACTGTAATACAGTCTCGATACGTCCAGGTAGAACAAAGGCGCGTTGTGGAACGTTCCGGCGCATCTAGCACGGTGCGTATGGATTCAGTTGAGGGTTACCCATTCCGGTATTAGGTCCCATTTAACTACCCCGGTTTTATTCCATTTGACTGCCAGGCTTCCATAGGTTCGAAACGGTTCGCGTGAAGAGGGACAGAGGGTGGCGGGACTGCAGGCGCTTTTTTACAATCCACGGAATCCACATCATCGTGGAGAGGTAGGTCTGAATTTTGACAGCATTTTGAGCACTCACGGGTTAATGCTGGCAGCCACACAGCAGCAGAACTTTCAAATGTCCACTATTGGGGCGCATCGTCCGGTTAAGCTGAAAGATTAATTTGTGACTGTGGGCGTTATTTAGCCAGAGAGCTGGCGAATATTTAGCTGCCGAGTACAAAATGGATGAAATGCTGAGTATAGCGGCGTCACGTACCAAGCAGCGGCGGTGGATGCTGACCTGTTGTCAGCCACTCTTGAAACGACCAGTTGGCCAAACGACAAGGGGGCCACGGTCCGCGAAAAATTCAAACTGAATTACCGCTTAACAAACAACAGGTAGAGGCCGCGCAAGCGACTTCGGAGCCGTAACCAGACGGGAGAATGGAGAAATACTGCCAAATCTGGTAGTGAGAGTGTGAGGCTACCAGCTGGATCAACTTTCCAGAGCCTCGAAGTAAGGCGTTGGTCTTTCACGGGCTATTTGGCCTAGCTAGATGGTAGACTATCTACGTCCCCAAGTATCTACGTACATCCTAGGTTGAATAAAACATCAATATCTTAATACTTTGGAGTGCCGGGTTACGCTGCTGTAGATGTCAAAACCCTTCTGGACCTGTTACTAATTTATAGTATCAATCGTTTCCTACTCCTGCGTTGGATTCTCGTGTCGGTAGAATAGAATCAGGAAGTGAACGCGTGTTACTCGAGAACCATGCACCTAGTAATCATACTGTCATGCTTAATATCACCGAACTGCTATTTTCCGGTTGAAAAGTGATATCAATTGTTGTTGCAGTTGTTGATCGCGGCACGAACAAAGACTGTTCACATAAAACGGTCCACTATCGAAGCTGAGCATTTACTTACTTATCAGGTAAATCTTATAAAGTAGTCGAATCGAGAATTACGTAGTTTCGAAAAAGGATCTGTCTTATCTTTATTTTAATGTAGTTTTATTTATTTTTTGGTTATCCACACATTCAAATGCAAGAGCACAAAGGGAAATGAATTTACGATCCAGAAAAATCCTATTATATGCTTTTAATTTTAGGTATTAGAGGCCAGATTAAATGTTTGTTTTTCTATTGTGCTCAATAAATCGAGCCCGCCTTCCTAGGTTCTCCTGTGATAAGGCGAGCTCACTGCCTGAGTCTTATTGGAGCGCCCGATTGTATAAAAAAGAAAAAATGTATTATATATATATAATAAGTAAATTATCGCGTGTATTATTTGCTTATGTATGTATATGTGTAGGTATGTGTATATATATATATATATATATATATATATATATATATATATATATATATATATATATATATATATATATATATATATATATATATATATATATATATATATACTTATATATATATATATATATATATATATATATATATATATATATATATATATATATATATATATATATATATATATATATATATATATATATATATATATATATATATATATATATATATATATATATATATATATATATATATATATATATATATATATATATATATATATATATATATATATATATATATATATATATATGTACATATATATATATATATATATATATATATATATATATATATATATATATATATATATATATATATATATATATATATATATATATATATATATATATATATATATATATATATATATATATATATATATATATATATATATATATATATATATATATATATATATATATATATATATATATATATATATATATATATATATATATATATATATATATATATATGCATATATATATATATATATATATATATATATATATATATATATATATATATATATATATATATATATATATATATATATATATATATATATATATATATATATATATATATATATATATATATATATATATATATATATATATATATATATATATATATATATATATATATATATATATATTTATATATATATATATATATATATATATATATATATATATATATATATATATATATATATATATATATATATATATATATATATATATATATATATATATTTGATAAGGTTTGTAAAGAAATCCGTTTATAGGATGATGTTTTTATTTAAAATAAAATTAGTAAAAGCTACTTAGTATGCTTATGGTGTGTATATGACATATGTAAAGTTATTGTAAATTAATAAATAAATAAAAATATACAACATTATATATAGATAATACGATAGATAAATATATGCATCCTAAAATTTAGTTTCCAGTATTCATTTTCTTTATATCTCTTCTCTACATACTTTTATTAACTGTTTGATTCTGTTGCATATTTCTAGCAGTTAGGTGACTTAAATTAAAATTCAGGCGGACCTTTCAAGATTGGGCAGTTACTGTCTCACTAATAAAATTGACCTCAATCCATCCAAGTGCACCGTTGTCACCTACACCCGTAAAAAAATATTTACTCTAGCCTCATACTCATTAAAATTTCATAACTTGCAGAGGTGCAGCGTGGTTAAAGATCTTGGTGTCATTCATGATTCTCATCTACTGTTCGATAATCACGTTCAATCTATTGTTTCTAAAGCTTCCAAAGCTTTAGGTTTTGTTATGAGGAGTGCAGCTTGCTTTCACCGTGCTAAAACTTTCAAGATCCTTTACTGCACTTTTGTCAGAAGCATCTAGGAATATGCATCTCAAGTATGGAACCCTTGTTATGAGAAATATATAAACAGAATCGAGCGCATTCAAATGAAGTTCATGAAATATCTCTGCTTCCGTCTGAAAATCCCATACAGCTCATCTAACTATTTCAATTTATGCAAGAAATTTCATATCCTCCCCTTGATTTAGCGGCGTGAAACCGCGGACTTAACCTTTTTGCTAAAAATTACCTCCAATAATATTAACTGTCCTGACTTACTAAATAAAATTATTCTCCATGTTGCTTCCAAACTCAATAGATTTAACCCTGCTCTTCATGTTCCTCATGCTGGTACCAACTATAGGCAAAATGCATTTCTGTGGCGAACAAGTGACAATTTCAATGACATGATTAAACGCTTTGACTTTGATCTATTCTGTACGAGTGTTAACTCAGCTAGGCAGCGGCTGAACGGTGAATTTTTTAGCATTAATTGTTGAATAATTTTTGATGCATTCTTAATCGATAGCTTTAATTGAAAGATCACATATGTTTTTACAACGTTATTTAAACGTGAAAACCTTTAATTGGCTCTCTGCTATGTTACTCCGGCTTTGTTAAATTATAATTAGCTGTTGGTTTTCCTGAAAATAAATAAATAAATAAATAAATAGATAGGTGACTTAAACAATATGTATAAAACATTATTTTAGATCAAGTACTTTCTATTTTACCCTATAATTGGAGAGAATGCGAAGACGTATTTATTTGCACAATTTTTTTGTGAGAAGACAGCAGTGATTGCTATAAAACTAACTGTAGAAATAAACATTACATAGCAAATTAACAGTCTGTTGCATACTGCCACGGATATTCAAAGTGCTGGTAGCAATACAATATTTTATATCCCATCTATACCTACTCATATTATCAAGAAGTAATGTTTGTAAGTTTGTAAGTTTGTCAGTTTGTATGTAGGGTGTGATCTCCGAAACTACTAATCCGATTTAAAAAAATCTTTCACTAATGGCCAGCTCCATTTATCGACGAGTGCTATAGGTTCTATGTTATAGTGATAAATATTGTTTTTCAATACGAAATCACGAAATTTGTAAATCGTCAGAGAAAAATGACATGGTGAGTTGCTTTATCGGCGTGCGCTGACGAAACGGTTTGATATATATGAAAACAATATATTGGAAAAAATATCGGCCTCAAATAGATCTATAATAAAGTCGGCGACAGCATATAATCAACTTTTATATTTAAGCTACAATAACTGCTTTTATGTCTTAAAAAAAAATAGGCAGTGTTTGTTGAAGACATTAACAATAAAATAATAAATCTAATCAAAATAAATTAATCCATTATCGCGGGTGGTTAATAAAGATCAAATTAGCCATTTACTGTAAGTTTTTAGGTGGTATAATTATACATATATCATGAAATTAGTAACGCGTGCAAGCACTCCGACATACCAAGCAGGCGGCGGCGGTTGCTGCTGGGCGCAACCGCCGCCGCCTGCTAGGGCGCAACCACACCCCGGCGGGACTGGGCGGTTTGCGCACCGTGCAGCATTAGCCAATCGACCTGCCAGCAAGGTCAGCGCTCAGCGGAAGGCGGCGCGGGTGGCTAGGAACGAGACGCTTACGTCTACTATATAGGTAGCGTGCATCTGAGGGAGGACGTCTTGCACTATATATCTAAAGGTGGCATATATCTATCTATATATGGCAAATAAACGCCACCCTACTAAATTAACAAATCGATTCGAAACTTTACGCGAAGCGAAGCCGCGGGCAACAGCTAGTTATTTATAAAGTTCTTCTAGTTATTTATACACAGCTAGTTATTTATAAAGCTCCTCTTTTTGTTAAATTATAATTAGCTGTTGGTTTTCCTAAAAATAAATAAATAAATAAATTTAAAAAAAATAAAAATCTAAAAAATACTATTTAATATTACTTTTTGAAAAACCCAGGAAACACCACTTGGTACATGGTATCAGACCTTTAGGTGGGGGAGAGGAGGGGAGGGGAGGATGGGCGTAGACGATTTATAAAGAGTGGGGGCGGCACCATCTAAAAGTTTACAAATTTTTGCTCTAGGACTCCTACATCACTATTGACGCATTTATGAGGTGTACCTGGACCACCTGCCCACGCTTGCATACTCTTAAAAAAGCGTAGATTGGTCTTTCAAAACATTGTTGCATTGGTATACAAAATAACTTGTATACACGGTATATGTATAAAGGTTTTATTATATATTATTATAATACATATGCAGTTTGTAGATGTAAAACCGACGTAGATGTAGATATTGCAGAATAAGGCTAATAGTAAAAGGATAAGTGTAAGGTATGTTGCAGAATAAGACGGTGGTCTATAAACATAAGTCTATAAATATGTATTTTTTTTGTTTTGCTTCGTGTTATATCAACTTTAATAGTCTTTCGGCATCATAATCACTCCAGAAGCCTCCTCAAAGAGTGATTGCCGGATGTAAGGGAACGGAAAGGCCGCTGTGAACTCTGCTTGCAGCTGTAACCTGCAGTCATAGGCAGTTGAGATCGTGGGTTCCGATCGGGGGAACACCCCGGGTGGAACTGGGCGGCTTGCGCACCGTGCGGCATTAGCCAATCGACTGTGTAATCCGGCGAATAACCGAGGGAGTCTAGAAACGTACGTATACTAAGCAGCAGGTCAGGGGTAGTTGTTGATCTGGCGTCGTCTATTCTTATAAACCATCCGTTGGCCAGATGATCAAGTATGATCTGGATGGGCAAAGGGCACTACGGTCCTCTATAAATTAAGTGAAATTATCTTATTTTCAAGGATTTTTTTATTTTCCGCTATTTTAGGTTAATTATTACACGACTGCCCAAAAAAAGGATTGTTACGTATTTAGGATTCAAGTATGTATGTTTTCCGTTTCTTTATTCCATCATATCATATAGAATTGTGTGGTATTCTTAGAATCCTTATGTCATCCTGAGTATCATAGGTTATATAAAGTGCTCAAATGTCAAATAAATTATTATCTAAATGTGCAAAAGTCATTAGGATAAACATTTCGTGTTTAGTATCAAATGAAAAATCTTATGGTGTACATTACACGGCCCGGTGGCATAGTGGTTAGGTCGCCTGATCTTACATTGTAAGGTCCCGGGTTCGATTCCCAGCTGGGTCACCATTTTCCGTTGGGATCAAATTAACGGAATTGCATTTTCAATTCTCAATGCAATAACAAGACACACACTTACAGACATGTTACACGCACACATACATATAACACGTCATAGAAGGGTTGGTTGCAAGAGATTGTCATATGACAATAAAGCCGCCCATTGTGACATTTTCACAATAAAGAGTATAAACAAACAAACAAACAAACAAACATTACGGAAATAAATATGTATCAATACGGAGAAATACACAAACATTTTACCACAAATATTTAACAAAAAACGTTTTTAATGCTTGAGCACCGAGGGCAACCGACTAAAGTGCGGCGGCGGCGTAGGGGCGCGCGATCGTTTCAAGGTACCTGCTGCAGGGCGCAGGGCGAACATTATTCTCTTACGAAACGTTGTTTTCAGCGGGAACAATTTTTCTAATAATTCTAACACTTTTTGTAAGGGCAGTCGTGTTTTTTATTTTTTTTATTTATTGTACTTGTGCTTATTTAAGTTAGATAATTTTCTCGGTGTTAACTAAATGTCAAACATGGGTATTGGTGCATAGAGTATTGTTCTTGAAGGGTCTATCTCAGTCCTCTTTTGACAATGCTTGGGTAAAGGTACCTCAAACCCATCAAGCCGCCGTGCGCCCCGCGCCGTCGTTCCGTTTTGGACGCGGTTTCCTAAACTCGATACAGATTCTCAAATAACGGAGAGCCGGCGGCGATTCCGATTCGAAAATATCTCACGAGTTTAATTTGAATAAATTCTCGGGTCGCTTCGTCTCCCTCTCCCCCTAGAGATCACTCTCACGAGAAAGCCCACTTGGAGATGCAATCATCGAGCCGACCGATCGTTTCACCCAATCGATAACCGACAGCTGCTATTCTCGCACGATTACCAATTCAACGGCAAACAATCGAAATTGCTTTCACTGATGCGGGATTACCATAATCGATGTTTGCAGTTATGCCGCCCGGATGGGCGCCAGCGCAACACTCATCTTTTGCCCGAATTTGTATGCAAGACTTCAATCCCTTTAAGAAAGGGTAGCACTTGGCGTTCCCAGGATTTCAGTTTGGGGGGTCTACCATGGGAGGGGGGAGGGGTTGAGAGGTATTCCATACCCTCCCAAGGGAGAAGGGGTTCGGGGGATCTCCCCCCGAAATTATGCAAATTTACAGTGAAAAAGGTGCAATTTAAGGCTGCATTCAACCTAATTTCTACATCAAATTTTGGACAGTTTTGCGTTGGAAAAGTAACGTAGTATGATGTATTACATCTTTGCATGAGTAAAACCTCTTAAACCACTTTCAAAAAAAAGATTTTTTCAAACCTTATTACTAATATACTCATCAAAATTTCAAATTATGTATTTAATAACCACGATAAGTATTTAATATTGTCTCTAAATGTATAAAATTATGATAAATCTGTATAAAATTATTGTCAGTTATAAAATCAGTAATTATGACACCTGTATTATTAACACTTTAAATCATGATGACTATTCATTACAAATATAGCATATTTTTAATTTTGCTGTTCGTTTAGCTTAGTTTGAACTTTAGAAAAAATCTGTATTCAATTCTGAATACTTTGTTTTCATAGAACATTTTCAGAAATTTCGACTTCTTGACCTCAGTGGGATTAATGTTTTTCGGCAGTGCAATATCAAACGCTTCCAAAATATTTCTATTTTTACTAAATCTTTCATTAAGTCCTCGAATCAATGTGTCTATGCAGCTGAAATATATTGATGATGCAGGGTAGAAAATATCGACCGTCGATAATATTCTGGTGTTGTGGATGAATTTTCTCTTTTGGTTTGTTTAGCTGTTTGATGAGCGACTGAAACTTTTGTACTGAAAACCTCTCGCGTGTTTTTTTCAGCTTTTTCAAACCAACAAGTTCATCTTCTTTTTTCTTCGGTTCGCGCATTTGTTTAACAAGGGAAGCAATGTTATCTGTATAATACACAGCTGAAGATAACTGCATATCTGTTTTTTTAATGATACCTAGATAGTGGGAGGGTGCGAGTGGGACCTAATGGGCCCTTGCTGAGTTTGCCACGAAGACCCATTTGTTCAGGGTTGGTCACACTCACGGGTCAGCACCCATCCGGAGGACTCCACGCATGAAGTTCAAGCCCAGGTAGCACTCTGGCCTTTGGACTAGTTTCTCCTAGGAGTCAATCTTTTGCCGCTCCTGGAAGGTCTGCGCACCGTGCGGCGTAAGCCAATCGATTTTGCATTCTGACTAACAGTCGGGGGAGTCTGAAAGCAGTACTGTTTTCTATAGAGCGGGGGTGGTTGCTGACCTTACGGCGACTGATTTTGAAACGACCATCGGCTACCCGATCCTGGGTGAGCAGCCGGGCAAAGGATGCCGTGGTCCGCGATAGATTCGGTATACACCGTTTCACCGCTTCGTAAGGGAGAGGACCGCGCAAGCGACCTCGAACTCGTAAACAATCGAGAGACTGGAGTAATCTGGTCGCAATTGGAAGTAAGGGCGTGAGTGTATGCCCGCTGGGTAACATACCTGTTTACCTCGCAGATAAGGCGTTGGCCTCTTACGGGCGGAGCTTGACGGTGGACTGTTTTGTCCAAGTCTTCTGCGCTCACTTCACGGGAGATAGAACGAACAATCGTTAAAACTTCCTGAGATGACGGGTTCGCCCGTTGTAGTTGATAAACTGATAAAACAGATAAAAGTTTTATTTAGGCTATTGTTACCATATTTACCCGATTATACTCTATTTTTATATAATCTGTGAAATTATCCAATAATTCTGTTTGATTATATTAGTGCTCACATGAAAATTTGCTAATTTTTTGGTTATTATTTATAACATAGAAAATCTGCAATCGAATATTCAACGTTCTTATTTAATATATCTTATAACCAGCTGACCCGGCGAACTTCGTACCGCCTAACAGTCAATGAATGTCGTGTTTCAGATTAACTGAACTTATTTATGATTTTATGAAAGTAATATAATGAATACAAAATAAATATTTAGTTCACTACTTTATTAAGATAACAACACAAAAAGAAATATAAAAGTTAAAAAAAATAGTAAATCAATCGCGTGTCAGCAAGACATGATTGAATTAAACTATATAGATATTGTGCAGCATGGAATGCACTCGGTTTAATTCTCGATATTTTTTTATCAGGCGCAAGAGCAAATAAAGTGGATAATTTTCCGACACGTGAACATGCCACGTACAACTGACCATGAGAAAAACACAGATTTACATTTTGTATGGGATTTTTTTTCTTTTTATTTTATTTTTTCGACAATTTTTGTTTTTAAAAGTTATTCTGCTATTGGGGATGGAGACAAATACAACAAATCAAAAACCATGAAAATTGCTCTAGCCGTTCTCGAGTTATAAATGTTCGAACAAACCCGACTTTATTTTTTATATATATATATATATATATATATATATATATATATATATATATATATATATATATATATATATATATATATATATATATATATATATATATATATATATATATATATATATATATATATATATATATATATATATATATATATATATATATATACATATATATATATATATATATATATATATATATTGTTATATTTGATAAGGTTTGTAAAGAAATCCGTTTATAGGATGATGTTTTTATTTAAAATAAAATTAGTAAAAGCTACTTAAGAAGTAGCGAAGGAAATCCCAGATTGTATTTGGAAATGCTTATGTTTGAATGAGATATACTTACGTATATAAATATCAAGATATATAATAATAATAACACGCATACTAAATATCAAGTAACTAGTTGTTTAAATGTCGAAATGACAATAAATTAACCTGAATATACATTGTGTTTAGTTTCAAATGAAAGGTCTGATTGAATATATTTCAGAAATATTATATATATGCATAGATTATATATATTATATATATGCATCATTATATATATTATATATATATGATATATATATATATATATATATAGATATATATATATATATATATATATATATATATATATATATATATATATATATATATATATATATATATATATATATATATATATATATATATATATATATATATATATATATATATATATATATATATATATATATATATATATATATATATATATATATATATATATATATATATATATATATATATATATATATATATATATATATATATATATATATATATATATATATATGTATATATATATATATATATATATATATATATATATATATATATATATATATATATATATATATATATATATATATATATATATATATATATATATATATATATATATATATATATATATATATATATATATATATATATATATATATATATATATATATATATATATATATATATATATATATATATATATATATATATATATATATATATATATATATATATATATATATATATATATATATATATATATATATATATATATATATATATATATATATATATATATATATATATATGTAGATCATGCCTACTAATATGACGTGATAAGTTATCAGTCATAACGTTCAAATAAAAAGGAGAGGAAGGGCAAATCAGAATTGGAAGGATCAGAATCTCAACTCCCTACTGCTCAACTGAGATATCGTAATATACCGAACCTTCTAGGTCAAGAATAAGGAGTAGGTAGGTAAAATTGCTGTAACCAGCCTATATAAAAGAATGCGATAAACGGCACTAATAATTGTTATCATTAGTGGTTTTTATAATCAATCAGCCTTTTATAAAAAAAACTTTTTATAAATAATGTTATTTAGATGGCGAAATAAATTTCACTTGCATTTTGCCGTTTTACAAAGGTTTCCAAATCATACTACTGAGTTGAGCAGTATAATACCATATACACCGTGAGTTTTTAGTTATCGGTATCCTTGAAGAGAGGGAATCAGTACGACCAGAAAAGCAACTTTTGATAAAAACTTGTGTGAAAAACAAAAAACATTTTTCTTGAAAAATACGGGGTGTTATTACTCCACGGGATTTTTTTTCTGTGGGTGAATAAGTACAAAGTAGTAAACAACTTTTGATTAAAAAAAAATGAAAAAAAAAACTTTTTTTTTTTTGGAAAAAAATATACTTATATCTTTTTTTAATTTGAAATTTTTGAAGAAGTTGGCTGTTAAATAAAGGTTTGAGAAGTGTTGAGCGCGCTGCGCCATTTAGCGGTAGGTAATAAGTCGTAAATAAACAATATCAGCGACATTTTACCAACCGCTAGATAGCGCATCATGATCACAGTTTTTCATACTATTTAATCATAAAATAAATAAAAACAAAATTAAAAAAAAAATATATTTTTTATTTTTCAGTTTTATTTTTTTTTAAATTAAAAGTTGCTTACTTTGTTGTACTGATTCACCCACAGAAAAAAAAGCTCGTGCAGTAATAACACCCCGTATATTTAAAAAAAAAATTGTTTGTGTTTTTATTTTCAAATAATATAATATAATGTTGTATATTAGCGATATTTTACCTACCGCTATATGGTGCAGCGCGCTCAACGCCTTTCAAACTTTTTTCAATAGACAATAATTACAAATTTGACAAAAAAAAATAGAAACTTTTTATTTAAGTTGCTTACTTGCTTGTACTGTTTCCCCTTTTATAGAGATGTCGGTAACTAAAAACTCATAATCGATGCTACCCTATATAAACTAATTTGATGTGATAAGTTAGCAGCAGTCATCCCGTTCAAAGGAAAAGGAGAGAAAGGGCAAATTAAAATGCGAAAGTTCAGCTTCTCAACTTCCCACTGCTCAACTCTGCAATCGTAAAATACCAAACCTCAGAGGTCAAGATTAGAGAGTAGGTAGGTGAAATTGCTGCGCGGAGCGAGTGTGCCACCTGCGAAATGGACAAAAGTTGAACTAGACATATACGATTACTTATATGTACGTATACGAGCTACTTTTGACGACAAACTCGCAATTAGTCATTCTGTTCGGAGCATGGATTCAAGCCAGTCTGGTCAATAAGACTTCGTTGCTGAAATTTGGGAATTTTATAAAATGATATCCAACAAAGAAATAAACCGGGAATTACGAGAAACATTAGCGGAAAAATTCTTCCGCTTCTTTACAAAATGCTAGCTATTTTTAACACGCTTTTATTAGGTCGACCTGTATGCAACTAACTATGTAATGGAATCTAAGGTAACTAATTTAACCATTTTCCAAGGATCATAGCGTCATGAAAATTGGCAGCTGTATGTAGTTCTGATGACAATACATTAATATGGTACTGTCGAACTGATCTGATGATGGAGTCGGAAGATATGAACTGGAACTTCATGATGGAACATCGTATCATAGCTGTGTTTGGACTTGTTCGAAAAGTCTTGGAATGAACTTTGACCACGATTAGGTCTCAAGGTCTGATGATGAAGCCGGAAGATAGGCACTGGCATTCCATGATGGAATATCGTATCATAGCCGTGTGTATGTGAATATCGTATCATAGCCCCAAAGCGTGTTTTTATTGTTTTTTTTAAAACTATTAATGTATTATTGATTATATATGGTATTAGATTGCTTAATGCCATTAACTTGAGTTGTCAACTGCAAGTACAACGGGAAAACCCGTCACCTCAGGAAGTTTTAACGATATGTTATCGTTCTGTCTCCCGCGAGGTGAGCGTAGAAGACTTTGGGACGGTACAAACCTACCAGCCAGGAAAGGCACGAACCCGACAGAGGCCAACGACTTATGGCGAGGCACCGGGTAAGGTACCTACCCAGCGGGCAGCCTCACCCCCTGTCTATCAGTTTTGGAAGGATATCTCCGTCTGGAATTAACTATCAGGAAACCTCCAACCTCCCGACTGGTCACGGGTCCGAAGTCGCTTGCGCTACCTCTACCTGCCGTGGTGAGGGGTGATTTAGTTTGAATCTATCGCGGATTAAATACATCTTTTGCCCGACTTAGAAGTCAGGACCAGGTAGCCTAATTGTCATTTCAAGAGTGGTTGACGACAGGTCAACATCCACCCCCGCTGCTTAGGAGACAGTATATTTTCATAGTCTCCAGACTTTTTCAGCAATTGTCAGAGGGCACAACCGATTGGCGTCACCGAACGGTGCGCAAACTGTCTAGTAGTGCCGGGGGCAATCCCCCAGTAGAAACCGATTCACCAGTCATGAGACCTGATACGAGAGTCTTACTCGGGGAAGCCACACGAGGAGGCTTCTGAATAGGAGTTGAATCGTGAATTGGACCGATTCGAAAACACAGTGGATCTTATGGACCAAGCTGCACGAAACTATTCACTACCTCGCGTACAATAGCTCAATGTTATAGTACGCTTAGGCAACTCTTCTACGCCTGCGACATGTAGGGGCGCTGATAGCATTGTCCGGCAATTAAATAGGTACACCAGCGAACACATCAACATTATGGACACTTCTCCTAAGGAACCATCTGATGTCTTCGCCCTGATGAAAGGACTCAGTCTGACACAGTCCGTAGAGCTCTGAACTGAAGTGCTTCTTCAATTCAAAGAGTTAAAGTGACAGTAGTATTGCGTACATTGTTTTCTTGATCTTTTATAGACTTGCCTGCGTTCATCGGCACCATGAAGGCAGATCGCATACTACCGTGTTTTAAAATTTTCAATCAAAGGACATAACTTACGTATACGTACACGTTCTAGTAAGTGATAACTGCCATTCTATGATTACATTAAATATACCTCTTGTACAAGGCCTACATCTTTTTAGGCTGAGGCTGGTTTGGGATTCTGCTAATCCTCTTCGGGAGGGATTTCAAATTTAAATCTAGAAAATTACTATGAAATCGAACACTACCGCGCTTGTTTGTAATTATAAACAAGATACAGCGAATACCGCGTGACCCGACGTTTCGACGATGTTGCAATCACCGTTATCCAGGGTCATCTACTGTGGAAAACTGCGGTTGCAACATCGCCTAAACATCGGTTGCTACAAACTTCGCGCGGTAAATCTGTTTATATATTATCTTTTATAGAAAATTACTGTTTTTCACATGACATTACTTAGTAGAAATTTGAATATCTCTGCCATCTTGCTATCTTTGCTCCTCGTGTCTTAAGGTTTATTTATACCTACTTTGATTTGACATATTATTATTGCACGTTTTACATTGAGTTACTATAATAGGTATATTCGATTATAAATTTTCCACGTTATCCGTTTCAGTACGCGACATTAAAAAAGTCAGTAATATTGTCCATCATTAAACTGGATGCTCCGACAAAGTATAATATGTTACATTAAACATTTTTACGACTAAAACCATCGCACTAACCTAAATAGAAGTCGTAAATATAATCCACGTTGCTTCATTGTATATTTTCCCAGGCAATAAAATTATGAGTACCGATTAGTCAACGGGGAGCAAAACGTTAAAAAAGGTAAACGCGTACACTCCGCGGGCTGGTCGTAAAGTTGGTCGCTTTCGACGGGACGACGGATTCAATCGATGCCTCCTTTCTGCCGAACCGATACTGGCCGCAACACAGATTATGAAACAGGTGCATACTTGTAAATCAGATGCGTCATTACTAAGCTGCGACCTCGCGTTCAAAGCGGTATAATACTTATTAATATGTGTGAGTTCTTTACAGTCAAATGCTTTCATATATATTTTTTTAGTTTTGTTCACGAATATAAAAACAAGTTTATTGCTAAAAATACTATTCTAAATAGGCTATTCAAAATTCTAATATTCATGTCCATCAAATCTCGTAAATTTATCAGGACATCGAAATTTCTTCTTCCTTCTTCTTCTTCCGGTGCCCTGAATTATAATATTCCATTCTGCTTTTGGGAATAACGATCTTGTACTCCTTCCAAATCATTGGCGCATATTCGCTAGCGCTAGCGGACTAAAGGATGGTAACGGAGAGGCGGTATGGCACTAAGTAGCTCACAAAATCCTATTATCTGAAAGTTGCAATCTTCATTTCAAAATCGCGTATTTTTGCCTGTGGGTTTATGATATTCGCTTTATCAGATATCCTCGCTCTTGTAGTCAGCCATAAAATACCGGGTATGTTTAGGCAAAAACAGGCAGTATGTCCAAAAACGTACCGTACAGGCTGATAAACACAACACGTCTCGCCGTCGCACTCCACTGACCACAAAATACAAAAATAATAAGGCAAAAAATCGCTACTCTGAAGCCGGAGATCAGACGAGCGTGGCATTCGGGTAAATTCCTAGTCATGTCTCATCTGTTGTTGATAGACACAACTCTTCGATTAGTCTGTGGCCGTGCGGTCGGCTCGCTGTCTGCCTTTCCTCGAACGAATATGCGGAAATATCTCGGAGAAATTTAACAATGGCTCTGTCGATAATAAACAAATTTATGAGCCGGCCATTGTTCTTAAAACACACATTGTTGTAGTCATGAGAAACGAAGACGAGCGACTTTCAAGGTGGAAACCTCCTTAGGCTCGACCACAGGGCGATGCTGCTGCAAGGCACAGTATACTGTGTGCAAGGCCCGGATAAATCTGAGTCCAATGAAAATCTAAACTCTATGGAATGCAGCCTAGTCACAATGCAGAGATAGAAAAATATTACAAAAATGCATAGACCACTGGTAAACAGGCTCACGCAAATATAAGGTTGTAAATTAGTTTTATAAGGTCCCAATGAGCATCGTATCTGAAAGGGTGTGTGAAAGCGAGATGAATACTGATAATTCCATCGCTTCAAGGTGCCATCGGATTGCACCGCGAGAGCTTTGGATTCTAACTTTAATTCAAATGCTAGCTAGACCCAGTATTCGAGTCTCAAACATAACCACATAGTACTTTCACTGGAATTTCATGTTGCTTTCAATAAACCAAAAATTGTATGACTATGTTTTATTATTTTATTATTATTATTATTATATTTTACAGACAGGCAGCATAATTGCTGATATGTCCGAATTATTTTAAGCAGCACCAATTATTTTAAAAAGATCTTAAATCTTTATTTTAAATTGAAAAATTAATTGTTTTACAATTAAAAAACAATAGTCGTTATTAAAAAAAATAATTATAACACATAAGGTATAATACCAGTTATTCAACTTGACTATACCAAGAGTAGGGATTCCTACCAAACACTGAGTTTATTTACAATATTTTTTTTGTGTGTCTAGTCTATTTTTAAATACGTTGATACTACTCTTCCACCACTTTAGCAGGTAAACTGTTATACTGGTCCACAGTCCGGTTGGCGGTGGCTGTTTTTTTTTACAAATTTCGCCTATTTTAGTGATTTTGGGTTTGAATGGGTTAGAGATGAGATTATTGTATTCATGTTTAAATTATTGATGTGATTGAAAAATATACGCACTACAAAACACGATACATATTAAAACACGACGACATCCATTTTGATAAAATTATCAATAAGTCATTAAACATGCATTTGTCACAGATACTGCAAATTCGGCTATCCCCATGACGTGCAACGCCTCCTTTGTACAACATCCTCACTTATAACTCATCCAATCGTTTCTGGTAGTAGGTACTATTTGTATTCGCAGAAATCGCAGGTTGCTTGTATCTTTCTACTTTCAAAAATAATTTTCAAAATTGCTAGATTCGTTCTGCTGCGATTGCTAAGGTTCGTTAATTTTCAGCGGGACTGTTCTCTGATCATCAATACGATATTCGACAGGGTCGAGGGACAAATTACGTCATTAATATCGTTATATATTCCGTAGCTAAGAGTATTGATCAAGGGAAAAAGTCATGGCTATTTTCCTCGACCTGTTTAAAGCATCTGATACTGTTTCACATGCGACTCTTAAAAAAGCTAATTGGTTATGGTATACAAGGATACTCGAACGACTGGAAAGCACAAATTATTTGAACGACAGGTTTAAGTTATCGACGGCAAAGAAAACGATAGTGCCGAAATACGCTTGGTGTACCTCAAGGGTACTTGGCCCTGTTCTGTTTCTCATCTACGAGAATGTTAATGATTTGTGTGAATTACTTTTTGACAATAGTGCAATAATTGTCTCCTTTGTTGAGAACACGGTTCTCCTCATGAAAGCAGAATCATGGGCTGAGGTACTCGTAACTGCCCAAAATAGTCTCGATAGTGTTAAACCATGGCTCTATCGACATGTCCTACCCCTAAATGCCTGAAAAATCAATTTCATTGCATTTGGATATCGTCCAGCAGTCATCTCACCTCTTCCGTCATTAATAATCCACATTTACTACTGTAATAGGGAACCAACTTGCGCTTTTTACCATATTCAGCAAGAAACCAAAAAGTCAAGTATTTGGGTATCCCGAAAAACACTAAATTGAGCTGAGATAACCAATTAGTACAACTGTCTTCGAGTTCTCGGAAATTAGTTTTGGTATTTAAAGATTTAAGCATCGCAATTTCAAGGAACTCCATCAATATGGTTTAATGGTGCAAGGAATAATAGTTTGGGGAGTATGTGCAAAATCTGTTTTGGATCCTCTAGTAAAAGGCTAAAAGCTTTGTTAAGGGTAATCAATAGAAGGTTCCCACGATATGATTTCGACATGCTATTCCAAAAAAGTAAGGTGTTGGATATAGGTCAGCTGTTTGTGAAACACTCACTCGTGTTTTTCCATCGAGCCCTAGATAAATGACCAGCAACCCAGAACTACAGAAGAATGTGTAATCCTGAAATATGGCATTAACTGAGTTAATTCTTCATTTGCCCAAAGATAATTAAACTATATAGCACTTAAAATATTCAACCGTCTTGATGACGACATAAAACATAAAAAGTATCATTTTATATATATAAAAAAAAAAAACTTCTTGACGTCACAGGCCGTTCCAGGTAAGAGAACGAACTTCTTCAAATCATCTCTTAAAAAAAATATAGCTGCATAAATTTACTATACGTACAACCTACATGTTAGGCATCTATTGTGGCTTCAACACTATTACCTACTATTATGATTATTATTATTTAAGAAAGGTTATCGGTTTTTGCGGTCGAGCACGCGGTCTCGTCGGTAAAATAATATATAAGACGCTTTATAGCCTAAATTATTTTTATTCGCATGACCGCTTGCGCTTTGAATAGTAAAAAAGCTACTTTTGCCAAGTAACCTTCGCTGTTGCCTACCGCCGCACGGTGGGATGAATTAGCTAGCTATATTTTTTATATCGTCTGATATTCTAATATAATTAAAATACTAATTGTACATCTATTTTTATAGTAAAGTATCTTGAATGATAGATTTATAAACGCAACAAGAAAATGTTTTACAATATTACACAGAGAAGATGGTAACCATCTCGTCCTAATGAGTTGATTTAGAGTCGAGATTTCAGCAATAACAAATTTATTTTTCGTTAATATAATTCTCGCTTCACAATTTTAAATATTTGATTTACTGTCGAAACGGAATATTGTTTCAAATTCCGTTAAACGTTTGTCTTTGTGCAAGAAAAGCCAAAGGAGAATATTATGAGGACTAATCGTACTCGAAAAGAATTCCATTTTTAATATTAACAATGTATTGTAAAAAAGGTATATTACAATCTAATAGCTATATCGCAGTTATTAAATTGGGATAATAGCCTATTCAAAGCTGCCATATGGCAATGTCTGTTATATATAGTATTATTTTATATTTATCTATAAAGTATATATTTATTTATGTATGTATGTGTATGTTTATATGTATATACCTAAATTTAATATTATTACGCTTTATTATAATGGAGACATATCTATCTTCTTAAACGTAACATAATATTATACATAGATAATACAGCAAGTTACGAAAACCACTCTACCTTCTTTTATATTAAGCCTACCTTAGTACAGGCGAGGCCTAGTTAGGATGGCTTTTTATTTAAAAAAAATATATGTAATATTATAGATTAATAAAGAATTTTGAATTTGAATTTGAATTTGAATTGGTTAAACTCCGATATACATAATTAAACCAGTAAACACATTAAAAGGAATAAAAAACACGACTGCCGTTGCAAAAAGTGAACAGCTGTATTTATAATTATTTTTATTACGGTTTTTTAATGAAATATTTGAGGTTTATGTATTTACCCATATAGATACATACCTATACATTTTTGAAATGTACTTAATTAAACCTTTCATTTGACATGAAACACGATATATTTATATTTATTGACATTTGGAGGTTTGGATTTTTAGACAACTATTTACTTGATATTTTGACGGTTAAGGTACCCCACAACACTCGGGGTGACATAACTATTCCAACAATACCACATACTGCTAAATCGGTTCCAGCGTTTACAAGTTATGATTTAATAAATAAACGAAAAACATACATAAATGAACCCTGAACACATTACACTCCTTTTTTGCTGGGCAGTCGTATAATCAAATATTGTGTAAATGGAAATCCAAAAGATGGGGAAAGTAAAATTTAGTATATGTCTTGCTTAGCCTACTTTGAAATACAATACCGAAAGATATAGTTTCGCTATCAAGACTTTTATATAGATACACTGTGCGCCGTCCGCGGGTCATTATTCCCTCGGTAGACATGCGCAGACTTATTTAACCGCGAAACTATCAAGAAAACATTGAATGTAATATGATTAATTGCGTATCCGCAAAATCCCACATTTCTGATTAATGTCAATGATTCAATAATGGGAGGGCAAATTGAGGAATACCGTTTTTATAGTATCTGTCGTACACGGCGACTTGTCGTACATAATTGCGCGATATAGCGCTGTTACTATAATAATTGGGATCAAAAACCTCTTGACTTCTTCGGTCTCAGAAATAACTAACTACTTCAGGCATTTATTTTAAAAAGGCTTATGTTTTATATAAATTCTTAATAATTAATATTTGAATCTAGAAACAAGACGGTTTGCATTAGCCATATTGGGGGTAGTTTAAGAGACAGATAGATGGAGGGTTACAGATATAATACAAATATGGTGACGAAGAAAAGTAGTCCACAACAATCTTCATCCAGTATTTGCCACTAAATATTGTTAGTTAAACAGTCTAAGGTTAGGGCCGTTGTAAGCATGTCGTAATTAGTAATAATACGAAATAGTGCCTACCTCATTACCATATTTTTTTTGGTAGAAAACATTATAAGTTTTTTTAACATAACATTACAAGATGTAGTTGCCTTTTCGCAGTCAAATACTAAATCACGATTGTATATGCACCACGCACAACAGCTTCAATCATAACAATGATGACCTCTGTGGCCCGTATTCTGTTTCTCGCAGGTGACTAACTTGGGGTCTAAAAACACGCTCAAACGACGCTTAATTTTTAACTGACGTTTTGGTATTCCCTTTCATGGGTCCTAAGTGGAGCGTGCTTATGTAGAGCTCATCAGGCGCTTAAATTGACATTAAGCACCGTCTAGACCCTTTTTGGTATTCCGTTTCTACAAGTGTCATGGCGGATGGGTCTTGTTCGGGGTCTTAACCTAGAGCGGTCTAAATCGAGCGGTCTGCGTCGAGCAGTCGCCGTGTAGCTCTTGTTTCTCTCGTGATTTCGATGATTTTTTATCGCTTTTTCAAAGATGTTTGCTCAGCATTGGCTTCTAATTCGAAGAATGGACGATGAGCGCCGATTATCGTAAGTAATTTTTAATTAACATCTATATTTTGCCCTGGCAATCCTGTGTCAATATTTTTTGTAGATAACGTTAAACAGCCTTGTATTTTTTTAGCCTTGTATATTGTATGTTAAAAAGCCTTGTATATTTGTATATTTTGAAACAAATAAAACGGGGCATCAATCATTTTGTGGCGACGAGACGACAGCGGGCGGGCGAGCGAGTATCCGAGCTGTCAAAATTAGGACCCCGCTTTGGCAGACAAAACGGAAAATTTTAAGATTCAAGACCGGTTCTTAATTTTGATGAAACGGAATACCAGCAAAATTACGAAGGTGCTTAAGTTCCTAAATTTTAGCACCAGCTTAGTTTAAGCTTGCAAGAATCGGAATACGGGCCTGTATATACGATGTTAGGTTCTTAGTTAAGCTAATAATATAATGTAGTTAATTAGTTAGTTGTAGGTAATTTTGAACTAATTTATCGTGTATTTACTCGAAGGTAGGCTACATAAATAAAAATAAAATTAATAATCTGTTTTTATTATTTTTGTATTTTTTATTTTTAGATTACATAAACTTACTTTATCATCTTTGAATGTAAACACCATCATGCGATTAAACTTTTAGTTAAATATTTATTTTTAAGAAATTAATATAACATTTCTGGATGTTCTAGCTTATATGTAGTTATTGTATTTTCTGTCCAAGATGGGCGAATGATAAAATGAATTAATTTAATTTGATTTGATTTGGAACCTAAACTCCTTTTTTCAAATGATGATTTTGTGCATAAAACAACAAGGAAAACATGAATACCTGACATGAAAATCATGTTAAACTATTTTTATTTAGGATATCGTTACAGAGAAAAAATATTCAATATTCCAAAGTTGAATTAAAAATGCTTTTTTCCTAAATGAAAACCTGTAAATATAAATGTATTAATTCCGAAAAAACTTATACATTTGTCTTTCTCGTTCAGTTTGATGCACAGAATCATCCCTAAAAATAAAGCACTTTACAAGCGGCGGCGCTCCAAAACTAAAGCCAAAACTGGCGCTTTAGGTTTATTCCGTTTAGTCCGTTCAGACTCACTAGCTTTACGCGGCAGCGTAGATTCGGGTGTCTGTATATACTTATTCTTATTATACTTAAGTTATAATGAGTGTAATTTAGACACTATAATACTTAAATAAGTGTGGAAAATTCTTAAGTTTTCAAAATGTTTGCCGCTTCCCACGCAAGGTTAAGTGAAAATACAGATTTATTATGTCGTTGGAAAGATGAGTGACTGGGTGTACCACACACTGATACACCAATGTCCGGCGCCGAGCGAGCGAGTTGGTTTCGGGAGCGTTGCAAAGTTGAATCGGCGAGCTCGATGAACGGCGGTGCGTGCGCCACTACCGTCGGTATCTCTGATCCGACTTTGACTTCTAATGGTTCGTTTGGGTCGGCCTCCACGTAGAAGTTCGAACCCGGTAAGGACTCTTACTTCCCCTGCCACTGAAGCCGCAGGAGGATCAGTTTCCCTCGTGTGATGTACTTCGGGCGCAGTTGGGCGGTTTTCACATCGTTCGCCATCATAAAATCGACCGTGCACTACGGAAAATAACCGAAGGGGGGGGGGGGTATCTGGAAACGATATACTGTTTCCTATGAAGCAGGGGTACTTATTGACCTAATGCCAACTACTCTTGCATTTACTCGTTGGCTACCCGATCCCTCGTGAACAGACTGGCAAAATACGCCACGGTTCGCGATAAATTCGAACCGAATTATAGCTTACATTAGGTATAGAAGCTGGGCAAGCGCCGGACCCGTAACCAGACGGGAGAACGGAGAAAGCTGGCCAAATCTGGAAGTGAGGGCGCGAGGCTCGTGTTCAACTTCCCAGTGCCCTGCGGTAAGGCGTTGGAGTCACGGACGATTTAGCGTAGCAAGATGGTGGACTATGTTGTCCTTAAGTCTCTACGTTATACCTTCCTGGGGTGACAGTTTTGCCCGTTGTAGGTGACATCTCGAAAGTGTCTCCGATCCGATGGCCTTAGCGAGCAGCTAATACTGATACATCTGCCGAAAACGTCTCTAAGTCGATGGATATAGAATTCAGGCCTACGCCGCTGGCGGTGTTCTGCTGTATTTCAAAAGAAATTCACCAGTAATCATAAACAATAGATCTAGAGCCTGCCTGAGAAAACGACAGATTATAATAACTAGCCGACAATAGAATATTGAAAACGCTATTGTTGTGTTAACGCGTCAGACACTTTCTCTATTAAAATAAATGAGTGACCTCAAAAGAACGCATAAAATCGCCTCCTAATGATTTTAATGGACTGGGCGAAAATGGTCTGACGATAAAGCTCATATTCGTTCACGATTTTATGATAAACAGTGGATTGCGATAAAGAGCGATAAATGCTTGATTATTGCTACGAAATGTGCGTTCACGCACGCATTTAATTGCTTAAACTTCGTGTACGGAAATGTGTAATACCGCTGTAGAGTGATAATAAATAAATTAATAGTTTAAAAAAATATACTAAAGACACGCTTTTATAAATGCACGTAAAACCAAAAAAAAAAAATCTATTTACACTCTCCATGTACAGGTATATATACATTTTATACAGGCACCCATGTCAATATTTACACTATTTACACTCAATATTTATAATAAGTTTGTTATAACCTTGAAAACTGATCGTGTTCAAAGTAGTCTATTACGTGACCTTTCTCACGAGTGCAAACACGACTATGATACGATATTCTATCATAGAATGCCAATTACTGTCTTCCGGCTTTATCATCAGACCTTGAAACCTAATCGTGGTCAAAATTCATTCCAAGACTTTTCTAACAAGTCCAAACACAGCTATGATACGATGTTCCATCATGAAGTTCCAGTTCATATCTTCCGACTCCATCATCAGATCAGTTCGACAGTACCATATTATTGTATTGTCATCAGAACTACATACAGCTGCCAATTTTCATGACGCTACGATCCCTGGAAGATGGTTAAATTAGTAACCTTAGATTCCATTACATAGTTACATACAGGTCGACCTAATAAAAGCGTGTTAAAAAACGATTTTTTCCTGGGTACGACTCAGTACAGACTGATCGACGATTTATTGGTGTTTATAAAAATCTAATACATATTCACCACAATCCATTTTTTTCTCTGTAATTAAAACGAATATAATTTTATGCAAACTTACGATTACTGGAACTGTGTCATCGGTCAATCTACTAATGATGCTTACCTAAAAAAAAAGAGATAAATTGTAATAAATAATTCCAGGTGATGGCGTTAAGAGAAAGGAATTACGGTTAAATGTGATATTCATATAACGAATGGTCTCCTTTTTTTAAATACTTGAAAAAACGCTAAAATCATGTCGCAATTAATTTTAATTTAAAACGAATTAGTGAAAAGTCTAATCGCTATCATACTGGTGCGGGGTATCAGGCAGTGAAAATACTATAGAAGATTTCGACAGCGTAACGTTTCGACAAAATGCATTGCATATTTCTGACAACTACCAGAGAACACACTTCGGGGGAAGATAGCGAAAAAAGGTCAACGGGTCACTCTCTATATCTTCAATATGGAGGAATTGCCTAAATCTCCTCTCTTGTTAACTACGGCCAAAAAAGATTTAATACCATTTATGTCCCTTTTATAGGTCATTAATACTATAATAAAATGCCCTTTAGTCAATAAAACAAAAAATAGTTTTTTTTCAGTGTCACTTTTTAAGTGGGGAACAGTTTAATTTAAATTTTCGACGAGGCCACATACCGCGATACCGTAGAAAGAAATTCGTTAACAAACTGTTACATTCACTGTAGAATTAATTGTAGAAACTTTTCATCTAGATATTATACATGTAGTTGGTAATATTTAGTCTAATAGTTGGAGCAGATTAAATATAGTGGCGTGCGAGCTTCGAACCGCGACGGTACATCATGCAGCGCGACGGTGCACGACACATCAGTGCACGCACTCCAAAATGCTTTTCTAGAAATTGTTTTATCTTATGTTGCCGGACTTTTACGAACTTTTGATAAACTCCCGTTTATACCGTTGCATATTACGAAATAGTCGGGGAGCCAGCGTCGAAAAAGTGCGAGAGTTTTGGAAAAGCAGATACTATCACATCAGAAAGTATTTTGACCATACACATAGTGCCAGGGTACAGTTAGCAGGCAATATTTCGGGAGACCTGGTGCTGGCGTACTAGGAAAGGTGTAATTTTTATTAGTACACCTAAAGTGCGTAGGAAAAGCTGAAATTATATCAGTAGACAGTGGATGCAATAAAGAGCTCGAAACACATGGTCAGGCTGTTTCATAATCTAACGCGTGGCGTCAGCATCAGCGTCAAAATCGTAATAACAAAATGGTAATGTATGAAGCAATCCAACATACTAAATATGTTATAAACTCAAGCTATAGGTAAACTGATAGACATTGCTGCAAGTCAATAAGCTCGCCTTTTTTATTTAAAATAAAGTTTTTTTATTATTATAATATTTTTCTCAGTGTAATTTGACTCCGTAGGAAAGGATGAAATATGCATATGTAATATTGCATTAACGAAGCGTTCAATTGACCCTAGACGTATGCCTACACAATGCAAAAACATGCATGACCTGACTTATCACACAGTTTATCAATATGTAGTTCAACCTATGGCTCACCGTCAAGTTAAAGGATAAAATAAAACTAGAAAAATTACGGAAGCAAACTAAGCTTAATGATGTCACATAATGCATAAGAAAATTGAAATGGAGGTGGTCAGGTCATATGGTTAGAAGCAACAAAGAAAAATGGGCTAAGGAGGTAACTGAATGGTGTCCGAGACAACACAAAAGGAAAAAAAGGGAGGCATCGTCTTAGATGGTAAGACGATATTCGAAAAACTGCAGGGGTTACTTGGATGAGGATGACCCATAACCGGAAAGTGTGGCAAGCTTTAGGGGAGGCCTTTGCGGATCAGCAAGACAATCTTTAAAACAGGTGTCAAGTAATATAGTTATCTAAATTCAAATTAAAATTCAAATTCTTTATTTTACAAAAAATCATAATGTCAGTTACAAATAAATTAAACCTAACCTAACTGGATCGCACGAGACGTCCGCACTAAGGTAGGCTCAGATTCATATAATTAAGTACTGCCTAATGCTAAATAAAAAAATAATACGCTGAAGAATGAGCGTGAAAAATAAAATCAAGTAAACTAAAATTTTAGTAAAAAATAAAATTTCAAATAATCAAAAAAAAAACAAATAATCAAAAATTTCAAATAACAAAACAATTTTTTTTCAAACAATCAAAGGTATGTGATAATAATAATATAAAGAACAAAAAGCATGCCAATCATAAATACATGGTAGGTGAATAATAATGTGTTAGGAATGGTAAGTTAACTAGGAATAAAGCAAATTAGTTTTTCAGTTTCTTTCCTTTCCTGGGTGATCAACCAGTGGGTTAGTCTTTTTTTGTTTATATTTATTTTTATATTTATAACTTGAGTAAAAATGCCGGGTATATCCTTAGTTTTATTGAACAACGACGGTGCTAAGTATAGAAAATGTCTCTGTGCATGGGTACTATTCAGTTTGGGCACTATGTGGTTACTATTAGTTATCGCTCGTGTTATAATGTTATGGGTTGTTTGCTGGTGCAATTCTTTATGTTTGTGATAATAGAGTATTATAGTTTTAGCAAATGTTTGCCGTACGTCAAGAACAGAGAACTCACGAAAAAGTTGCTCAGATGGGTATCGCAACGGTTTTTGTTGTCAACTCCTAACAACGCCTTCTGAGCTTTAGTTTATAATATTAGTAGTTTTAATGTTGCTTGATTTTAATGTAATATTACATCCAAAAATTCACGTTTTTATAAGATTGGTAATAAAGGCTATTATTATTATTATTTCAACCTATGGAAATTCATAGGACGCAATTCCTAGGTCATTCACAAATCTTAGAACGCTCGTACTACCTACTGAACATAATAAGTGCCCAACACAGCTAACGAACTAATTGGCAGCTCCCTTTAATCGAAAATCCAAGACGTGTTATTTTCGAGATTAACCGTTAGACCATTAGCTGAGAACAATCGGTTGAGTTCATCGGCAGCTTTAGAAAGTGGCGTTTCTAAAGCACACTGTGATAAAGCTTTTACTTTTATGCTTTACTCATTAATATTTCTCAAGTGTCTTATCGACAAATATTAGTTCACCCTTTACGTAAATTTAATTAATAAATTTGGTTGCAATTCTATTTGGAATACTCTAATGTCGTTGTCATAAAAGGACGTGGCAGTATAGCCTAAACACATTAAGCGACAGAGGACTTTTGTTTGTAGTTGTATGGAATATTAAATCATTATCTATAGTTATTGCACTCCGTATTGCATTACTTTATTATTTTGTATTTAACAAAGTTTTAAAACTGTTTATAAAAAACCTAAATTAATTTATATAGTCACAACAATCACGATAGTTAATTTTCCTTAATCACTGAGAATGTTAGACGCAATAACACATCCAATGTAGGAATGCCTATCTACTGTAGTAGAATAAATTGTATGTATTGTATTGGATGGGTCAAGTCAGTTCTGAGACTATTTATATTAATGTTTGTTTGTTCGTTTCTACTCTTTATTGTGAAAATTCACAATGGGTGGGTTTATTATCATTGAGTTTCTCTTACAACCAAACCTACAATGGTAGTTTATATGTACGTGTTGAGTAACATGTGTGTAAGTGTGGGTCTTGTTATTCCATTCGATCGACATAATTCAAATTCAATTATTTTAATTTTATCGCGACGTAAAATGGTGACCCAGCCGGGAATCGAACCCGGAACCTTACAATGTAAGATCAGGTGAACTAACCACTATGCCTGACATTCGAGTAACTGTGTTTAAAGTTTATACGATCTGATCATACAATCCACGAAATTTTGAGTGGTGAATAAATTTTACTGAAAAATCATCGATAACTCTAAAATTTGGCATAATGTTAAAAAATATATAAACAGATTTAAGGGTATCCTAAATAATTAGTAAATCTGCAATTTTATCGAAAAACAAAAAATATACGACAAAAGAAAACAGTTTTTCGATATATTCCAAATTTGGTTGATTAGGTATTCAATATATAGCTTATTAGATTGCCCAACACCGTACTTTGTATTTGCAGCTAAGATTTTACTACGAAACGCAACGTGTAGATGACGCTTATGGTACCAATCATTAATTAATCTTTTCTTAAGTTTAATAGCTCAAAAGATGGCATCCTAAACACGCCTATATGGTATCGTATCTCAAAATAAAATCATAATTTAATAACATACGATTTTTTAAATCCTAACTATTATTATTTTAAAATTATTTACATAATGTCAATTTTAAATTGGTATAAAGGTTACAATATATAATAATTAGGCGCTTCAATGTTCAAATAGACAAATAGATGGCATTCTAATCTCTCAGTGTTATTTTTGTGATGTAATTAGCCTATATAAAAATGTGATAGATTGCACTAATAATTTAATGTTACAATTTTCGCGGTTTCTTTGATATTATTCTTGCTGTGAGGAATTGTACGATAGGTTTTCTCGTCCTTTCGACAAAATTACCGACATTTGCCGTCTACAAACGACGCGGCGACGCGGCGACGCGGCGACGGGAGGACTGTCATCTGTTTCCGCCAGGAGGGTGTCCGTTTTTATTCCACTTAAATTATATATGAACGTATTCTGTTTTCTTATACCATTATAATAATATAGGTATATAGCTATTTCACGTATTTAATTATTTTTACATTTCCTCGCTTTACAACTCTAACTTGATAACTCGAAAATTGGCATTTTTGAGTTAAGTATGCCAGAAGATGTAAAAATATCAAGTCTGCATTCCCTTAAAACCAGATAACTGAAACTTCCCCGCCTAGAGGAGGTGGTTAATAAGTAGAAAATCAGCCCCAGCTATAATACTAAAAATCGATATGTAGACTTATCTAGCTGAAAGTTCGCAGCAATGTCTGCTATAGTAGCGCAAAAACTCGATATCTCCAATTATCTAGATTGAGGTTAGTATTTAGGTCCACTTATTAGTTTCCATAGATCAAAAATGGTTGACGAGTTGGAACTTTAAAAAAACATTAAAACGCGTTTACCTCAAAACTATTAAATTCTATTTATCAGGTTATAATTTTAAAGCGACGACTTGTATTTATACTTCGTCTAAATGTTATGAACGTTACAATATTACTATTAATATAATATATAATGATAGTTTAAAATATTAATGTATAACCGAAGTCAAAAAAATATTTTTGAAATTACACGGCGTATATTAAAATCGTCAAAAGGAGATGTTTTTTGGAGAATTCTGTATCTAATTATAGGTTCATGCTGTTATCTTACCTAAAATAAAATAAAAAAAGTCGGTATTATAATTATCAATGGTTAGCTAATAAGATTTTTATAATCAATCAGTCCTTTATAAAAATACCATTATTTTTTTTTAATTATTTTTTATGGCCGATAAATTTCGCTTGGTTTCGCCGGACAATGCTATCAGCGATACCTGCTGAAGGAACAAAGTGTTGCCAAAACGTATTACGGCATTGAGTAATCTAATACCCTATATAATCAATAGAGTGTTAGCTGCGTTATATGATATGGAATATTTCAGAATAATAATATAGAAATGCATAACTGACAGGAGCATACGAAATTTTTAGCTAAAATAATTTTACCACCAAAGCCAGGTTACCTTCTAATTCTGCATTTTTTGCTTCAAATTTGTAACCTACAATAACCATCCATAGCCCTACTTCGCTTAAAAACAGTTACTTTCTGTAACTGTTACCGGTTTTAATAAGACTGACGCTGTCCGGCAAACGGTTACAGCTTATTGCGACTGTGATTTACTGAGCGCAGACACGAGACGATGTTTTTTTTATCGTCTCATCTCAGCGGAAACACCGGCAAAGCGGACGACTCGGGGCACTGCGCAGGCGGAAGTTCATCTCTCGGATATGTAACACATTCGTTTACGTTGTCATTCGAGATTTCTTTCCGAAATGGAAGAAGAATCACAAGGCGACTACTACAGAGACAATCGAGTAACGTACTAGTGAGCTCAATCACACAAACACAAACTAAACCCATAAACCAATAGCCACATACATAGACACAGCGAACTCCTAAATTTAAAATGTCTCGATTCCCGAATACAAACCGACAAATAAATTATCCTGTCTACGCACATTGAGTTACGGAGTTCCTTGTATGGCCGAACACTAAAACCACAAAAGATGACATGCTAAGGCTTTCGCCTACTATATATTTTCAGCGAACGTAATAGTCGCCTTACATACTCATGCGATATTTTCCCATACAAAAATATAAGTGTATTATCAATTAAATGAGTACTAACCGTGAAGACGACAGGACCGCCCAGTCTAGACTAAAATTAGGCGTATTGAGAACGCTTATGTCGATCACTACCACAACTACTCGGTATGTCAGGCCAAATTCGAATATGACATAGGGTAGAGCGGGGTCAGTTGAACCGGAGTTCGTTCAACACAGTGTAGACTTTATTTCATTTAAGGTAGAGAAATGTTTCCATAGAGCTGTCAACTACAACGGGCGAACCCGTCACCTCAGGAAGTTTTAACGAAATATGATCATCCTGTCTCCCATGAGGTGAGCGAAGAAGACTTAGGACAAAACAGTCCACCGTCAAGCTCCGCCACATGCCCGTAACAGTCCAAAGCCTTATCCGCGAGATAGCCAGATACGTTACCCAGCGGGCTGACACTAGCGCCCTTACTTCCAGTTGCGACCAGATTACTCCGGTCTCCCGACTGGTTACGAGTTCGAGGTCGCTTGCGCGGTCCTCTCCCTTATGTAGCGGTGAAACGGTGTCAACTGAATCTATCGCGGACCACGGCATCCTTTGTCCGGCTTTTACCCGGAATCGGGTAGCCGATGGTCGTTTCAAGAGTAGTCGCCGTAAGATCAACGACTACCCCCGCTCTATAGGAGACAATATTGTTTCCAAACTCCCCCGACTGTTAGTCAGAATGCACAATCGATTGGTTTAAGCCGCATGGTGCGCAGACCATCCAGGTGCGCCAGAAGGTTGACTTCTGGGGGAAACTAGCCTTAAGGCCAGAGTCTTACCCGGGCTCGCACTTCATGCGTGGAGGCCGCCCGATGGTGTTGACCCGTGAGTGTGACCGACCCCGAACAAACGTCTTCATGGCCGACTCAGCAAAGGCCCATTAGTTCCCGTACTTCAAGCAGTATGGATATTATCCATTTTTGTGTCCGCCTGCATTTATCACAGGCATGGTTGGCTATAATTATCTCTGTCTCAGAAGAGACCTGCTGACCATCTCCTATGTTGTTAATCCAATTTGTGGTAAAACTGATAACCCTAGCTTACTAGCCTAGGTGGATCTTTTTGTAACTAATAACTTCGTGCTCGATCGCACTATCTTTCCGTGGAGCCGTTCTCGTGCACTAACCTCACTCGGTGGAACTTGTTGGCAAGTGCTTTGCGGCGCTTAAATGAAATTCACTGGATGGCACCATATTTTGATATTTTTACCGCCAACCATATTTCGTTGAAATTGCAGGCTATTCATTAATAATTCTTATATGATAGCTAGTATTAAAAGTGAAAATTCCAATATCACCCAAAAATTTTCTCAGCAGTTCTTAAATACGTATTTAGACGTGTCGAATGGAGCAAATATGAAATAAACATCAACGGGGTGCAATTAAACCATCTAAGATTTGCAGACGATCTCATTTTGATTTCCGGAGATCCCAAAAGCCTGCAAGAGATGCTTGAACAGTTTTGTATGAAAGTGATAAAGTTGAACTCTCAATGAACTCTACAAAAACCAAAGTAATGACAAATCATGACAAAGTCCTTATCACAGCCAACAACTCTGAAATAGAATATGTTAACGATTATACATACCTTGGACAGATAATATCACCACAGGACCTCACAACAAAAGAAATAAATAATAAATACAACTAGCATTACATTCTATAATCTACTCCCTACAACATTTAAACAGCTGGAGGACATACAATTAAAAAAACCTCAAGGAGATGCTGATAGGCCATCCTTTCTATAATCTGGCCGAATTTGAGGGCCATAATTTTTTAAATATTGTATCCATTTAAATTACTTAAAAAAGGAGAGTCTTATTGTTTGATTATTTTGTATGGTTTTATATCTGTACTTTTAGTTTAAAATGCATAACGTAGATTTAATTTGATTATTTAATATTTTACTGACAATTTGAATATTACGATGAATAATTTTACTACGTATCTTTTCGAATTACGAACTACTTCAAATATTAGGCTTCTATTTTGATTATTTATATTTATAGTATAACAATCTAGTGGTTAATTCTTGACTACCTATGTATGTTCAGTAAAGAGTAGTAACGAGACTTATTACCTAACCCAATTATTTTGACACGTCCAAGAGCGGTCTTTAGCCGTCAATTGGACATGACGAAAATGTAATGTAATGTAATGTGGCATGAAAAGGATATTGTATTCAAAGACTCAAAATTTTCAAAAATCCTCAGATACCACACAAAGCCAAGAAATAAATATTTGATTCATGTATTTTACCCGTCATGACATGGGTGTCCAACATGGAGCCTATCGAAACAAAATATACGCAAACTTGAGACCTGTCAACACAGTATGGAGGGAAGCATGCTCAAAGTCAAGTTAAAGGACAAAATAAAACTATAAAAAACGGAAGCAAACTAAGCTTAATGATTTCACATACTGCATAAGAAAACTGAAATAGAGGTGGACAGGTCATATAAATAAAAGCAATAAAGAAAAATAGGCTAAGGAGGTAACCGAATGGTGTCTAACACAAAAGGAAAAAAGGCAGGCAGCGTCTTAGATGGGAAGACGTCGAAAAACTGCAGGAGTTACTTGGATATGGATGACCCATAATCGGAAAGTATGGCAAGCTTTAGGGTAGGCCTTTGCGGATCAGTAAGACAATCTTTAATAACGGTGCCAAGTAATATAGTTATCTAAATAGTTTTAATGTTGCTTTATTTTAATGTAATAATACACTCAAAAATTCACGTTTTTATAAGTTTGTTAATAAAGGCTATTATTATTAAAAGTGATATTTTATTTGTTTAATTACGGTGATATCTTTATTAATTTTGCTATTAAATGCATTGGTTTTACTGTAATATTGATTAGTAATAAGCCAATAAACAAACAAATAAATAAATAAATAAAAACCGTTTAACCGATCTCCATGAAAATTGGAATATCTAGGTATTTGAGAATGGATAATATTTTCGCGCTATCCAGTTTATTGTAACTCACCACTAGATGGTGCTGCAGCACATTAACTTCTATACCGCTCAACCGATTGCCATGGAAATTGAAATACAAAGGTATTTTAGCACGGATATTTCATGCGCAATGGCGGGTAATACCAAAAGTTATATTTTAATCTAGAACAGTGACATTTAACCTTTTTTAGGTCCCGGCCGCTGTTTAGGTAAAAAAAAACTCTTTCGCGACACCCTTAAAACTGTTTTCTCTTCCCCAGCTGTAACTGTAAGCACCCAAAAAATATTTTTTTGTAAAAACATTGGCGAAAACCACATTAATTTTAACTGTTTTTCAGTTTTAACGCTGTACCTAACTGTTTCCATCTTAGATCAATATTAGGTTTTGCAGAAGCAATAGCAAAACATCTAATAAATATGTTTCTCCTTTGAAGCTATTTATAAAGGTTGTGTAATATTTTTTGATTTTTATTTTTAGATAGCCTGCGACCCCCGGGGGGTACCTTAGCGACCCCCTCGGGGGGTCGCACCCACTGTTTGAAAAACACTGACCTAGAAGATCTAGGCTTGAATGATCAACGTTCATACCTGATAATACGAACATTCATACCTTATGTACAAATAAACATATTTGGTAGATTTCGTCAATTTTGACTTGGCCAAGTATTGAACAATATATCAAATGGCTTAATAAATAAATAATAATTATTTTTTTTAAAACGTGTCATTTCTGCCCTTACGCAGTACTTATTTTATTTTTATTTTATTTTATTTTATTTCGGAGTAGGAGAGGCAGTAGGAGAGGTCGCAGATTCGCAGTAGGAGGGGCAGTAGGAGAGGCAGTAGGAGATTTTACTTCGCAGTAGGAGAGGTCGTTCCACGTTTTTCTTAGATTCTAATCCTCAACCAACATTACTAATTCACGTAGCGGGAATGTCGGTCCTATTGACGCAGAGAAGAATGTACATTTGGGTAAGATTTGGCCCGAAAACGGCTTGGCTTAGATCGGTGGTTTGGCGGAGCGTTGCAAATTTAATGGTTCATTGTTCTAGGCGCTGCGGGTAGCAAGGCTGGCCGTGTATCTTGGCATGTTCATCGGCGTATTACCGATGTTGTAACAACGCCGGCGATAGTATTGCCTCGCCTTGCCCAAAATGGCTCCGAGGAGCCATTCATCGCCTTTGGACACGGACAAGAAATAAAACATCGTTAGGTGCGCGGCCTAATCGTTTGATTGCTAAACGCACCGGCCGATTTGTGAATGCAAGGTGTCCTGCATAGTTTTGGGCGGTTGAAAAACATTAATGTTATCATCACATCGACCTCACATTCAAATCGGCATCAAAAATCGTCGGATTTGTTATAAGAAATACCGATAATTTGTCAATTATATGAATCCAGTTCGAATGATTATTAATGATTTATTTGAATTGATTACATTATATTACATTTATATCCAATTAACGAACTTACTGTTTTTGGACATGTCGCAATATTGTTGCTACTGCAAGTAACATGTAGGTATTACAAGCTGTTTGAGTATCTTACCTGTTTTAAACATAAATATAAAATCTATTTGAAAGACAAATAGAAAGGTATTCAATGTCATATCTGAATAAAATAATTAAAAATAATCGTGAATTGTCAGAATCAGTTGTAGCTGTGTTCAATTGTAGCTGCAACATGTGTTCAATTGTAGCTGCACAGATGTGGCCAAAAATTTATATTTTATAAAATTATTTCTTCGTGTTGATTTGTTTTAAATTTCATATAACAACAAAAGCACTTCTCCATTAGCTCGTATTGTCCAATAATGACAAATAAAATACCCAAAAATATAATATGCGGCTGACCAAATAGATATGGGACAATGGCTGTTTTTAGGAGTCGCGCCGTCTCTGTAGCGGACTCTTAATAAAACCGTTAACAATTCAGACGAAAATATCATCAAAAATACCTCGAATATCATAATAATATATCCTCAAAACTTCCTCGTCAAAATATAAATCTAGAAATGGAGAGAAAACCTGCACCATTCGAAAGTGGCCCACTTCTCATTGTGAAGCGATAACTTTGAACGTTTTCGCGATGATTGATGGGTGACGACCTCCGCGAGCGGCTACATACATGGTAATACAGTGTCAAGTGCCGCTTGTAAAACAACCATTCGAATCGCACGGGCGGCCGGCCTCTAAATTGTAATTTATTTTAATTAATAACCTACCTGTAATGTTAGTAAGTGCGCGTAACTAATTATTAATATTTGAAGTTCGAAAGCGTTTTAGAAAATTAATTGCGATAATGAAAAACAAAAGCCTCGAGACTTTTTATGACATTATTTATAACTAGAGCTGTCAACTACAACAGGCGAACCCATCATCTCAGGAAGTTTTAACGGTATTAGATCGTTCTAAGGTGAGCGTAGAAGACTTGGGAAGAAAACAGCCCACTGTTTAGTTACGCCACTCGCCCGTAAGAAGCCAACGCCTTACCGCGAGATAACCAGGTTAATCAGCCAGCGAGCCGACACTCGCGCCGCTACTTCCAGTAACAACCAGATTACTTCGGTCTACCGACTGGTTAAAGGTTCGAGGTCACTTGCGCGGTCCTCTCCCTTACGTAGCGGCGATAAGGTGTCTACCGAATCCATCGCAACAACGGCATCCTTTGCCCGGCTGTTCACCACGTATCGGGTAACCGATTGGTCGTTTCAAAAGCAGCTGCCGTAAGGTTGACACCTACCCACGCTCTGTAGGAAACAATACTGTTTCCAGAGTTCTCCGGCTGTTAGTCGGAATGCACATTCGATTGGCTGATGCCGCACGGTGCGCAAACCGTCTGTAACGATCCTTAAGTATCGTACATGCCAGTCAACAAATGCATTGAATTCCAGTGAAATACACTGACGTCAATACAGCCATTGTTTCACCTCGTGCAGCGCTGGATTAGCACGAATTTGAACTACTTTGTCAAATCAGCTACATTGAACAGCATTTTTACTCGAATTATTTTGGATTGCGTCATTTTTCGGCCTTTATAAGGCGGCGAAAATAGAACCAGGGTATCATTTCTCGAATGATCACTCCCCCCAAGACAGCGGCGGAATCAACCTGGTACTACTGTCGCGAGTTGGGTCAACGGGTCCGACCATTTTGGGTACCTCTTTCTTCCTTCCTCATATCGAGACGAGCAAGCATCAGTCTGAACTCCTACAGACTCGAGCCGTGTCGAGTACAAGATACTCTGAGCACAAACTATAATCCTTATCCATGCACCCTCGTAACTTCAGGCCGATGGCCACCGCATTCGCGTCAACCCCTGGCATATTCGGGAAGCGTTAACAAACTGGCAATATAAATAACTATAAATCCCTTCTGATACAATAAATACCTTCTGATATACTTTCAATCGTTTTTCAATACGGAGATAACCCGCAGGTGACACCACCCCTTCACATCAAACAACTTGGAGTCTAGTGAGGGGTGGCACACGTCCATGAGCGCCCTCTGGTAGACTACTAGGGGAAACTGGCCCGTAGGCTAGAGTCCTACCCGGGCTCGCACTTCTGTGTAGAGGCCGCCGGATGGGTGTTGACCTGTGAGTTTGACCGACCCTAAACGCATGGGTCTTAGTGGCCTAACTGCAACAGGGCCCATTAGCTCCCTAATCAAAATACATAAGTATTTAATTAGTACAGCAAATTCTATGAATAACCATCTCAACAGAACTCTGTTTAAGTAAGAGATTGCTGTAGTGCGATAAGTCCGACAAACCGTAATTTTTGTTCAATAAAGAGGTATTATTATTACTATTGTCCCGCACCCGTTCAAAGTATTGTAAGTACGTATATACCTACGCGAGCCGATCTTTCACTTTCCATTCACGGGCCATTGTTAATGAGATAGGCCTAAGTCGGCTACCAAAGAACAAAACCACTGTACAGTGGAAAAGATTGCTGCTATTTAAATTGTTTCGCCGATCAGCATTGATAAAAAGTGAAAAAATCTGTTAAGGTAATTATTTTGAATCCTTTAAAACAGTCAAGCAGCATAAAGCTGACATTCATGTATCTTAGTAACATTGATTGTTTTATATTGTGCACTGGTTTAGTTAGATTTGTCCTATTTCTTAAATTTGTCTCATTTGTTCTTCAAATCGTTTTGTTTTTGGCACACATCTTGTTGTGAGGTTAAGTCTAGTCCTCGACCACTTTGTTGCATAGTAAGTGCTTCCGAGGGTTCAGAGCAAAACTCGATATTGATGATATTATTTTATTTATTTATTTAGGTACTTAGGATTAGGTATACAGTTCATTCATTGGTCATGTAATCTTATAATAATTATATAAATTATTTAATAATTAATATAGGGAGGTTTAACACATCTTACATGACCTTTACTGCCAATAGCACATCTAACTAGGCGATAATTTGGCCCGTCTTTAGATGTGCATACTTTTATGCAATTTTAAGAAATGAAGTGTTTTTTTTAAAAAAAAAAATTATTTGGACTCACCACCTGTATATACACATAAATATACCAATTTTATAAAATATATAGCTATGTAATAAATATATACATTTATAATTGTAATTTAATAAAATTTAATTAAGAAAAATAGATAAGTGATACTAAATAAATTGTCGTGCGTTGCAAAGAAGTTGATCAGATTTTACATATCCCTTGTTAAGTAGCCATCTATTAAACCCGCTAGGCACGTAACATCCATTTGGGGACATGTATGGCGGCCGCCTACAATCCGAAACATCCGCTACTGGACATCGCGCTCGCCGCTGCGCAAAATGCAATTTACGATTCGAAACGTCGTACTTAATGCTTTCTGACCGCGGAACGACATGGCCAAATACTCTTTAATTCGCCGGCCAACGGCGATAAAATCGATCGCCGATTTAAAAAGTCAGCATAGACGTCAAAACGGCAGTCTCGATCGGCCAGCGCCTCGGCCGCGTAGTTCCGCGAAATGTTGGTTTTGTGCAGTGTTTTGTGGATGAAAGTGCAGTGTTTACTGGATAAAAGTGAGTAATTTCCATTTTTAAGTAGTTTAGGCATAAGGATTAGTCAATTGAGATAGTCCATTTGCTGTTTTTCACGAATTTTCAAAGAAAACACTTCGGCAACAACAAACGGCTCGCGAAAAAATGGTTGTTATTATTTTGTCATGTTTATGAAATATCCCGATATATTGCGAAATATGACGTAATGTCGCTTTAATTTACTAACAAAATAAGTATTGTTTCATTTACATCCTACGTTATCACATAATTAGGCGTATTTTGAAAATTATATCTTGTTTTGTAAAATGAATCGCGCAAAGAAACTTATTTTGATAATTACTATGAGAGAATAAAGTGCGATTTTCCATAGTTTTTCGATGAAATGTGACTCTTTGGAGTATAGTAATTAGTTACTAGACATATAATAAGTCTATGATAAGACAATATAATTGAAAAAATCTAACGAATTTTATATTATGGGCATTCAAAGTTTATTATTAAGTTCGGACGCGGAAACTCTCAAAACTTTATATTTTTCTATAATATCAGACAAAGCTCAAAGTTCTGGTGTGATTTCTAAGAAGTGTGATGTAGTAATAAAGTTATTTTGAAAGAATTTCATATAAAAAAATACCATAAGTAGTCACAAATTAAAAATTAAAAATTTTTTTTTTTACGAGAATACATAAAATTTTTCTTGGCTGAATAAATAAATATTTTTGTATGCAAATAAGTAAACAAAAAATATCGTTTTGGTAAAGCATTTAATAAAGAACATAACTGTATTTACAATTTTTGCATATTTTACGTATTTTGTGACAAAAAAATCGAAATGATTTTATAGGCGAGTTTTTTTAGTTTGCCAATTTTGTAATATTTATTCATTATTATCTTAATTGTTTTACAAGATAAGGTTATAATGTTTTATATGTCAAATTTCAATGCGATCATTTTTATCTTTATCTTTTTTAAATACGTTTAGTGGTTTATAAGTTATGATCGTTTTTCTCAAGGCTGTTGACTCGCGTCGATTTTTTGCCCGAATATGTCGCGCGCAAAAGTGATAGGTGAGTTTTTACCTCGCAACAGGAGGGGTTAAGGTTTGCTTTAAATATTTTTATGTTAGGATAATTTTTCATGTCTTCACTAAGGGAATTGCATAATTTTGGGGATATGTAGTCTCTGGGCAAATGTTGTCCTGACTGACGGAATTATATAATTGATACTCGCGGACATTCTTGTGTTCAGATTGTTTTGAGTTCGGGCATGGTCATCTCTAGATTTGTAGAATGCAAGAAGCGCTTGCTTAATGAATAACTGTTTAGCTGATAGCACATGGGATTGGGAAAATATAATGATATTACATATCATTGCCTGGCGATATTGACTACTATTGAGTTTGGTCGGCTCAACTCATGGTTCAACTCCGATTCGGTAGCCTCCTCGAGGGTAAAACCTGGAAAAGTATTTGTATCCCCTGTCACGGCAAGGGGATCACATCCTGTGGGGATGACCTTGGGACGCTGATGGGCGGTTTGCGCATCGTGCGACATCATCCAATTGACTGTGCAAATAATCGGGGGTTAAGGGGAAGTTCTGGAAATGATCGTATACGTTTCCTAATAAGTGGGGGTGGCTGTTAACCTGGTGTCCGCTACTCTTGAAATGACCCGTTGGCAACACGATCCCGTGCGAAAAACGGGCAAAGTGCGCCACGGTCCAGGACAAATTCGAACTAAATTACCGCTAACATCAGGTGGAGGCTGCGCAAGCGACTTCGAACCTGGGATCAGACTAGTCGACAGAGAAATCCGGCTAAATCTGGTAGTAAAGGTGCGAGGCTGGTCATTGGCTTCACTTCCTAGTGTCATGCGGTAAGGCGTTAGTCTCTCACGGGCATGTTTGAATAGTTAGACGGTGTACTGTCTTTTCGTTAATTCTCTGCGTTCAGCCTATTATTGAAATAATAATTATATATAA
Organism: Micropterix aruncella; assembly: GCA_944548615.1. Lineage (NCBI taxonomy): Eukaryota > Metazoa > Arthropoda > Insecta > Lepidoptera > Micropterigidae > Micropterix > Micropterix aruncella. The sequence continues at coordinate 5,383,950 of OX155952.1, forward strand.
TTATACCCTCCTGGGGTGTCGGGTTCGTCTATAGTAGATGAAAACTGCAAAGTGTCATTGCCTCGGAGATAGCAGTTGGCGTTGACGCTTAACGTAGTCAGAATGTGAGTATCTCATAGGTCTCAATCTGGTATACTCGCTTTCTGTGCTCCTACAGTGTGGTAAATCCAAGTGTCTGCAACCTCTCTCAGTAGCTGTGCTGCTTCATTGTTTGCGGCAGCTTTGTAAAATGTCTTTGTGTTTTCTCTAGTAAGTCAATGTATTTTGCAAAGTGTGGACTCCAAATCTGATAGCCAGACTTTGACAGTGGTCGAACATAATAATATAACGGTTAAATATTTATCATCAAGTATGCGGCAATCTTGTGGAGTGCTTTTCTTATCAAATAGGCTAAGTAGTTTGCTTTCTTCAATATCGTTATAAATGTTTTTCCCCTTTCAGGTTGGACGACATCAATATCCCAAGAACTTTTTGTTTCAATTGGTTTGATATCAACATCATCAAGATGATACTGCAGTTTAGAATTACTCCGACGTAGATGAAGAATGGTGCTCGTACCCTGGTTAAGCATGGTGAGCCATTTCGGCCTCTTCAGAAATTCTGGAGAGATAGTCGCTCAGATGAATAGAGGATTTGCAAAAAGCTTAGCATCAACCACGTAAACGCTTGCTGTTGAGTTAATAGCATCACGGAGGACAGCTATATAGGGACTAAACAGTATTGGTCCGAGAATTGAGATCTGATATACACCACTTTGCATGTTTTTTCAGTGGAAAGTCAGGCTCCAATGGCATGTTGAACTTGATTTTTTTTATGATTGAGAATATCTCAATCAATTAATTAATTTGGCAAGAGAGGCCTGACAAGGTAAGAAATTAAAATGATGACAATCATGGAGAATTGGAGCTGCATTATTCTGGGGTGACGCTAAATGTCAAAAAATGTTATACACACACTCACGTAAGAGACTTCGACGAACGAGTACACAGCAAAATCAGCGCGTTAGAGACGTCAACGAACGGATACGTTTAAAATCATTATCACAAAAATGAAGCTTAGAGAGTTTTGTTATTATGGCTATAATTTATTAATGAATGTTTTTATTGCAGAGGTTGATAAAGATAATTAACTATAGTTAAATAACAAAATGAACCAATGTTTATCGATCTTCGATCAATAAAAGACTATTGACTATCACACCCACTCTTTTTGTATCGGATATTCTGGTTTGGCTATCAGAATATCGTTCCGTCACCATACACAGTTTAATTGACAAACAAAAAAAATCACTTCTACAGTTCCGTAGTAGATATAATTACACGTGGCTTCATTTTAGTTTTTTTTATTTGTTGTCCACCCTTCAATTGCTATGTTGCCCACCTCTACGGGATCCGAATTAAATAACCACAGGTACGTACGTTTATCTTCCAATAAAGTCCTTCACTTATTTAAAGCTGAAACCCCCTTTTCAAAGCTAAAAGTGAAGTGATCGCCGAAATTTCTAAATTCATATTACTAAATTCTACTTAAAACCCGAGCAAAGACCTTTAGCCTACCTTCGATCTGCTAAATACCTTCAACTCAGGTAGGAGAAAAGCAACAGTAAAATACAAATTCGATATCCATGTTCTGTGCTAAATCCCAGTCGACGTTCAATCACCTGGTCAAAAGTAGAAACATGCGAATAGCTGGTGAGGAGTAGGAACAATTCTCATTACGCGACGTCAATGTACGCCATAATGAAAACCATAAATGACCAATTACTAGCAATTAGTCCATACGCGTGCAACTTCATCTAATAAGTGCAGGAGCGACGGCCGCTGCCGGTACCATGCGATGTTATGTCGGGGAACGAAAAGACATTAAATAACAACTGTTATTACTTCAGGCGAATCAGCCGACGCGACACGACGTCGCACAGAGGAGTTGTATCAAGAAGAAAGCTGGACGAATTTCGAAAACGTGAAGTCGGATGTATAGCTCAACAACGGCAAATCCAGAAATCATGTGAAGAAGAAGAGAGGTGCATATATAGAAATCGGTTGGGGGGGGGGGGGGGGGGGGGGAAGATTAGGAAAGAAGCAGCTAAGTTGTTGCGGAGACAATTCGTCGGTCGGTTTGGAATTTTTTGACCGATTCAATTCTATATAGAATACAGGTAACGAACGGTTTCGTGCAGCTTGAGCCACAAGATCTATTTTGTTCTCGTATCGGTTAAACTCACGATTCAGCTCCTATTCAGAAGCCTCCTCGTGCGGGAGCCTACCCCGGATAAGACTCCCACGTTTCAGGCCTCACAGCTGTTGTACCGGTTTCTCCTGGCGGGATTGCATCCCGGCGCTAGTGGATGGTTTGCGCACCGTTCGGCGACGCCAGTCGGTTGTGCACTCTGACTAATTGCCGAACGAGTCTGGACACTATGGAAATAAACTGTCTCCTGAGGCTGAAAGAACGATCACGTCATATCGTTATACCAGCCTGGGGTGAAGGGTTCGCCCGTTGTAGTCGACACCGCCCTACTGTATAGAATACAGTGCTCCAAAAGTCGAACATTGGCATTTCAGAGTATGAGAGAATATTGGCAGGAGAGTATGAGATAAATAATGACTATATTGAAAATATATATGGTAGGAACAGAGACAGTCGGCTTTTCTCAACTCGGATTGTAGGACACTATTACAGTGTCTGCGGACAGATAACAGCCATTTGCTCTTGGACACTGTATTGTCCAAAATCAAACCAGCGGTTATAATTTATTTTATTTTATTAGTGTAATCTTGGACCCCAGTTTTGGACCATGAGTGTTTATTAAAAAACCAATATTTTTGTCGAAGAAGAAAAATTCCGGTTTTACTTTATTGACCGATTTTACTTTGAATCTTTCGCAAAATTTCGTAACTATGTCTTCAACCATCATTTTAAAAATAAACAATAACATAACATATAATAAAAGCAATTAAAATGAAAAGAACCAGGAAAAATATAACAAGGAATTTGCATAAAAGCAATAGCTAAGAATTTGAAAAAAAAGAAAAAACGTATCATGTTTGAAATTAGGGTGAATATAAATATGAATCTTAAGTTGGTAAAAAATAACCTTTTTATAATAAATTACCAATAAACTCGATAAAAGATACAAATAAAATAGACTCGGTAACTCCAAATTTTGACCAATCGTTGTAAATTCTAAGACAAGCTCTCCTCTGTGCGACGCAACGAATCATCGAAACATGTCCCACGCGATAAAGTATATTCCTTTTCGAAAGAAAAGCCATTAAAAAGCAGAGCAAACACGACAAATCACATTTAATGATAGTGTCAGCGATCACACACAGAGGGCAGCGCGAGGCGATGACTCGCCGCGATGATAGATCGCGATGGCGGCGACGCCATCTGCAGTAATCTACGCGCCGAAAGTTTTCTTTTTTGTCAAGTAAGTAATGGACATTGAATTATACATGAAAAAAAGGTACGTCACTGAGAAGAGCGATAATTGTGAGTCGAGAATCGAAAAAATCTCAACTACGAGTATATATCTACTAAATGCTGTAACAAAAAATATTTTTGTAAGCATTTTGATCGTTATTTGTACGGATTTTTAGTTTAGACTTGGATATTCTGTCCTAATAATAATTTTCTCTTTAAAAGCATAATTCATAACCTAAAAATACATCTGACTGTTCGCTGATTAAATTTTCCCCAAATATTTATGAGGATGTCATTATTGCATTGTTTTGATAATTATGTAAATTTATGTTATTTTATTGTTATTTTTCTTTTTGAATTTTATATTTGAACATTGCGAACCCGTACAAGTAGTTTGCAAAATTCACAGAAAGGTGATTTTTATTAGAATGTACAGGACTTCAAACTATATTTCACCATAGCACCATTGAGTCAATAGCACCATCGATTGATTTATTATTCAACAGGACCTGAACTGCTTAAATATATATTGTAAGTCAAATAAACTAAACTCAAAATACTGATAAATGCAATGCCCTCTCCTTCTCTCGAAACAGGTGAAAAATACACCATCAGCGATAACCAAATTCCAGCTACGTCTAAAATTTGCCACTTAGGATTGCTGCTAGACAGCAAACTTGTAATCGAATCGGTAATCGTTAAGGTCTTTAGGTGGTTGGGTTTTCAACGCACACATCTTATATCCGCGAGAGGGCGCGCAACTGAACACGGTTTTTAAAGTTCCACCTTTTCAAAATTTATTAACGTTTATAAACAACTTAATAGTGCTCAAACTTTCGCAAAACTAACGCAAAATACGAGTGTCAGCGGGGATCAGTGGTTGCAATTGCATCAAAACGGAGGATTAAAATATTACACAAGAAATCTTTTATACGGAAGAAGACAGGTACCCACCTATATATTATTTCCAATTGATTTCTGGAAGCCACAACAAAACACTCTTCACATAATTCGCACTCATAATTCGGGCGAAAAATTGCGAGGAATTGTACAGGCATTTAATTTTAATTCATGCAAAACTTGCGATACTGATTACGGGTTGTAATCTTAGAATCGAACTGTCAAATAGTGAAATTCAACGCCATCTACAGGTGATTTACTGCTACACTACGGCAACGAGTTTTCAGCCATCTCACACGCAATTACTTATCAACGCTGACAGTATTGTAGTAGTAACTGAAGTTTCCGACAGGTGGCATTATATTATATTATTTTATAATAATTAATTATTTCTCACTGATAAATACATCACTGAACATCGCTAAAATGAATTCTAAAATGCGTTGTGCAAATGTTAGCTGTGCTGAGGAGATTACTATAAATGAGGATGCGTTATACTGCTCTAATTGTCCACTCACCTATCATTTCTACTGCGCTGGTATATCGGAAGGGAAATTCAAACAGATGCCAAAGGAAAATAAGGATACATGGAAATGCATAGCGTGTACATCCACATTTCAAACGCGTAGTATGAAGAGCAAAAATAAAATAACAGAACCACTGGAAACTAAAGTTACAAAAGGCAATGAGTCAAGCAACAAAGCCGTTATAACTTCCACAGACCTGGGGGATCTTATGAGAGAAATCCAGCTAATGCGAGCCGATTTCACTGCTATGCGAGGAGAAATGTCGGAATTTAAAAATAGCATCGAGTATTGCAGTTGTACTGTTGATACCATTAACACCAAAATAACAGAAATTGATCAAGCAATTAAAAGAGTTGGAATCTGCGAAGAAGAAATATTAGGTGTTAAAGCTAAATTAAAAAACCATGAGGAGTCGGAAAATGCCAGAAACCAAGCAGGGTTAATGAACGATGTAGAGATCAGTGGGGTGCCACACACGGATAAGGAGAATCTTTACGCCATGATACTACAAATGGGAACCTCAATAGGACTCAAAATGGAAGATCGAGACATCGATTATGCATATCGCATCGTACCACGGAGACTTGAGCAGGATATAAAATCGCAGCCAAGAACTCCCCTTATTATTGCCAAGTTCTCAACACGAAGGAAGAAGGAGCAATTCATGGACGCCGTTAGGAACCTCCAAAAATCTCGGTCATCAGGAATAACCACAAAAGACATGGGCCTAAACACAGTTCCGACCAGAATATACGTATCAGACAGGCTGACTTTGTTGAATCGTATTCTTTATAAAAAAACGAGAGACCTAGCAAAAGAAATGAAATTCAGATTTGTATGGCTAAAAAACTGCAGAATCTATGTCCGACAGAAAGAAGGTACAAATATTATTCCTATTCTAGGCGAGCAAGACTTAAAGCTAATTCACTAACAAACAACATAAATATGCCTCTCCTTAAGACAATAGCTGGAGTGTTCTGTTATTACCAATTATGCGTATTTTTTTATTTATTAGATGTTATTTCATCAAATTGTATTTATTATAAACAAAAGTATGTTTTTATTTATATTAGAATGTATTATATATATGTAAATTTATTCACTGATGTTATTATTTCTATCTATCTATCTATCTATCTATCTATTATTTTCTTAATATTAAATATTATTATGAAACATTTTTATTTATTAAGAATAACATTTAAAAATATATATTTACACCTAGAGAACATTAATTACCAGGCGGTCGTCAACATGTCAATAAATTCATTAATAGAGTATAATAATATCAACATCTGTAACCGTAAACTACTAATGCTTCTTTTGTTAGTTAACCCAACTCATATATTTACTTCACCAGCAGTAAAATACGTATATTATGAGTAGTTTATTAGAAGACATTACGGATACTACATTTGTCTCTACTGTAAGGGTAAGCTCGCCGTTTGAGTGCAGGAACACTTTTGATAAGAATTATTTACTAAAAATGATAGCTATGAATATAAGAAGTATCCGAAAAAATTTTGATGAACTCTGTATTTTATTACATGATCTCTCATTAAGTCTAGATATAATCATTTTATCCGAGTGTTGGTTACAAAATAATGAACAGATACCGAATATCCCTGGGTACGAATGTTTCAAAACAGTAAATAATAAAAATAAATCTGATGGTATTGTTGTGTATGCCAAGAGTGAGGTTAATGCAACTGCACATGAATTGAACATCGAGGAAGCAACAGGCTTATGCATACAATTTAGCAATTTCAACATCTTTGCCCTTTACAGATCGCCATCCAGGCAAAATACTACTGGCTTTTTGAACTCGCTATACACGACGATACATGATTACATAGCTTCCAATATTCATACGCAAAACTACATCTTGGCAGGTGATATTAACATATCAACTATGGGACACAAACACTCTCAATCAGATGATTATGAAACGATTTTATCAGAGCTAGGATTTTTGTCAACTATAAATATTGCAACGAGAGAGACAGACCAGGTTAAAACATGTTTGGACCACATTTACGTTCGTTCAACGTACAAACCGACCTCAGCCGTTATAAATACGTCAATAACCGACCACTACTGTACATTATTGGGACTGGAAGGTAGACGTCAGGAAAAACAGCGACAAAACTCAGAAGTGAAAATCATAGACTATCATAAATTATTATTAGACTTGAATTCTGAAACTTGGACGAGCATATATAAAACAGTAGATGCAAACAATGCACTTGACAATTTTGTTCATATATTTAGAGATCACATAAACAATAACACCTACGTTAAACAGGTTAAGAGAAAATACAAACGACTTAAACCATGGATAACAGACGGACTGATAAATTGTATCAGGAGACGCGACAAACTTCACCAACAGACACGCAGATTTCCACAGAACGAAGTACTATACACATATTACAAGAAATACAGAAAAATATGCACCGACATCTTAAGAAGGTCAAAAGAGACATATTATCGACAGAAAATAGAACAAAACAATTACAACCCTAAAACAGTATGGTCAGTAGTGAAAGAACTTAGCAACGTAGAGCAAAACAGGACATCGATTGGCGAAATAAATTTGAATGGCGTAAAGTACACTGACAAAACTGTCATAGCGAATACGGTTAACAGTTACTTTGTGAACGTGGGAAAGAGACTAGCGATGAAGTTTAAATTAGATAAATTGACTGCACCGGATGCAATGGGATCTAACACAACGCTAAAGACAGCACAAAAATTTCGACTCTCGAAACTAACAGAGTTGGACGTATTGACACTAATCAAGGAACTGAAGACTGACACAGCAAGTGGTCCCGATCATATAAGTGCAAAAATGTTGAAAATTGCTGCTAAGGAAATCGCACCACCACTTGTGCATATCTTCAATTGCAGTATCGAACATGGTTTATTCCCAAATCACCTTAAGGAAGCCAATGTGTTGCCGCTCTTCAAAGGGGGTAATAAAACGGAATTGACAAACTACAGACCAATATCTCTACTTAACTCACTTAGCAAAATTATAGAACGACACGTAAAGAAACAACTGACTGACTACCTGGAAACCAATTCACTACTATCGGCAGGACAATACGGCTTTAGGTCAAACATGGGCACCCAAGACGCTATATTAAAAGTGACAAAATTTATTTCAAAAAATGTTGACAGTAACCGAAAATGCCTTGGAGTGTTCCTTGATTTGGCCAAAGCCTTTGACACAGTACATCACATAAAACTATTAGACAAACTACGGCAGATTGGTATACGAGACATAGAACTGGACTGGTTCCGAAGTTATATTACAGGACGAACACAACGAGTGAAACTAAATGACACAATAATAAGTAACTGGATGAATATTGACTACGGCGTTCCTCAAGGGAGTACATTAGGACCAATATTGTTTTTGATTTACATAGATGACCTTTGTAGGCAGGAAATACCAGGTGTTATTGCATCTTTTGCCGATGACACAGTGCTTTTGTTTGAGAGTAGCACCTGGGAGTCTGTATTTGTAAAGGCAAAGAAAGGACTCAATCAGACACATGACTGGCTAAATGAACATCTACTGACGCTTAACATAGAAAAAACGAAATACATGACCTTTAGCATAGATGGGCGGAATCAACCGGGACTAGAAAAACATCTACTCTTACACAACTGTGATGGGACAAACTGCATGTGCCAACCGCTGGAACGCACGTCATGTATAAAATACTTAGGTATCCTGATAGACGGCTTCCTGAGATGGCATAAGCAAGTTGACCAGACTGCGACACGACTTAGAAAACTAATTTACATATTTAAAAATATTAGAAATATACTTAGCCCTTCTATGCTTAAAACGACTTACTACGCACTAGCGCAATCAATCATTACATACGGACAGATAGGATGGGGTGGAGCGGCTAAATCAATCCTTGACCCGGCAATAAAGGCCCAGAAAGCCCTTATTAGGGTTATTAATAGAAGACCGCTCCGTTTCCCATCCGACCAATTATTCATAGACTTCAACGTAATGGACATTCGACAGTTGTACATAAGAGCGGTCTTGATGTACTTCCAGAGGAATGACAGGACTGCGACTATTAAACTTCGGGACCACGGACATGACACTAGAAATCGATACAGACAACGGGAGTTAAAAATGAACACGACGTACGGACAAAGACATTACACATTTCTAGCTCCAAAGCTTTACAATATACTGACAATGGACGTTCAAACGACCGACGTACCTTACGCTACGTTTAGAAGAGTGGTGGCAACTTGGCTTTTAAATAAATCTAGGGAAGACTGTGAAAAATTATTAAGGTCTCAGGTGTGATCGTGATATATATTTATTTATATTTTATATATTATAACTCTATTTTATATACCTACTATCATATTATATGTATGAATTTATATATAATATTACTAAATATATGTTATATGGTATATATAATATATATATTATATTAATATATATCTATATATGGTATACATATTTATATGTGTTTATATCAAATATATAAAAAAAAAATATTATTATTCCATATAACTTAGTAGATTGTCATAAATTTTAATTTAGTTTATAATTTTATTGATGTTTTTAAATTTAACTTTAAATTTTAAATTATACTCAAGTATTAGATAAGACTTGCCCTCTCGTCTCAAAAGAATTCATCGATGTTAGTACCACCTCAACACAGGTTCATACCTAGTGAGGTGGTAAACCGTCATGTCAAAAGATGAATTTCCTTTCTAAGCTAGGTATAATATATACACTTATTATAAACTGTTTTTTTTGTTAGAATAAGGATTTTCTTTGTAATTTGTATCTTGAATTATGGAAATAAATAAATAAATAAATAAATAAACATCTGGGGCACACACTTTGTGTAGCTCGTATATTCTGCTTATGTATTTAGGGTCCTGAAATTCGGCACCACTATCTGGTCCCAACAATAAGACCCTGTTTACACAGAGGCTCCGTATTTACAGGACCGTTTTCGGATCCGTCGCTATTGGAGATGATGTTCACACAGCATATTCTGTCGAATTAGTTCTCTGCCGATCAGTATACCACCGATATTCTACAAGCAAAAATAACCAACCAACCGCCACATAGGAAACAGTATACAGAAAAATAACGGATCGGGTCATGTGTAAAGGCAACCATACATCTCCATACATCTTTAGATAGGGATCTGTTTTTTACTGTTCCTGCATCCAGCTTTTGATGACAAAATGGAATGGCATATTTTGTTTCATCGATATTTTTTATTGGATGCAGAATACTGTCATGTGTGTGAACTCTCTCATACAATTACATACGCTATCAATGAATAAAAGTGTATCCGATAAAACGGATACACAAACAGAGTTGAGAGCGTCCAAAAACGATACCTAAACTTCCGGTTAAATCACCCAAGGTATGAAAAAAACCGGATATTTCTTCGGAATCGTCTAGTCAGCCGCCGTACTTTTGCTGACACTTCCTTTTTGAACGACATTATCCACCACAATGTCGAAAGCACACAGCTGAAAGATAATTTATCTACAAGATATTACATATATATTACAACAACTAGGCAACATTGTCAATAAATGTCGTTTTTATTACTTCTTGTTGAATTTTAAGAATATTGCATCCGATACTATAACTTCTTTAAGGACGATATGAACAAAGCTACATATCTTGACTATTATGACAAATATTTTCATCATTTGGCAATAAAGATTTCGAAGACTGTCAAAACGGCATGAGCCACGATTTTGAATGATTTGAGCAGCCGTGCGCGAGGTCTATCAATGACGTCATAGCAGCGGGTTGCATGCCAATTTGGAGTGGGTTGTCGTGAGCGATAGGATCGCGGCGATCGCGCGGAGAGCTGATGCGCGCATTGTGCGGCCGTCGCGCGCGCGTCGCCATCGCGCAAATCGCGCAACGCACGTGTCGCACGTTCAGGGTTGCCATCTGTAAAATCGACATTCTAAATTTCTAGCCCCCCTGTTCTGCAGTAGGCTCTACGTTAGCGTAACTTTAGCCAATTTAATTTATTACGGAAAGCCGAAACATGGTCATATTTCTTGAGCCCGTACACATATCGAATACGAATACTCTGAAACAGCTCGAATATGTCTAGTAGAACTTTGTAAGCACTAATATAACATATATCCGCATATTCAAGTAATGGCAATACCAAAGTTTGTACCAGAGTTTGACGAGTGCTTCCTTAAGCACTAAATTTACAAACCTTCTCGCCCTTAGGAGAAGAATTGTAGCCTCTTAAGGCTGTGAAAACTGGCATAAAAGTGATTGCTGACTGCCGTTGCTTGATTTTAACAGAAAATATAACCAAGTTCTTCACAGTATTTTAAAAATAAATAATGGTGTTATTAAGATTTAGATATGGGAAATCGTAGATAATTTAGTAGTTTTCGAAGATAATTTAGTAGTTTTAAAGTGCCTATAATCATTGCTTGCGATCATTTCATTAGGGTTCAATAATAGTTCATGTTTTGTTGCTCATTGTGAAACTCTATCGAGATCAGAGTTCATTTTGAAGATGGCGATATCGGTATTACCAGGCTTAACGTAGATGTAAAGTTGAGTTGAGTTGAGTAAGGTTAAGTAGTTAGTTGAGTAATGTTGAGTAAAGTTTAGTAAAGTTGAGTAGAAGTAGTTGAGTAAAGTTGAGTAGAACCGAGAAGTAAAGTTGAGTTGTAATGTATACATGTATACATGATAAAAAGAATTAAGGTATTGTAATATGGTTTTGGTAAAAATGCCAAATAATAAGGGAAAAGAACATTTCCCTGAGGAATACCAGTGGTCATATCGTACCAATCTGAAAGTTTATCCTCATGCTGAACTTCTTAAGCTCTGCGAAATAGATAAGAACGGAACCAATTAAGAATGTGGTCACAGTTGCAGAGCATTCAGACGAAACGAATATCAAAATCGACAGTATTGAACGCGTTACTAAAGTCGCGAAGACAGGTCACTTTAATTTTCCTATCTTTAAAAACGTATCTTATATCATCGTTAACAGAAAACATTGTTCTAACAATGATATACTAGAATAATAAAGTAAGCCTGTTTTGGGCATATTATTGCACATTTTGTTGGCATTGACAAGGCATCTATCTTATCAAGTGTTTAGTCAACTTTTCCATTAGAATAATTATCTTATGAGCAGCAATAATATATCTTGTATTGTTCAACGCTATAATAGTAGTAGTAGTAGTAAAAGGAGTGGGGGCTTGTCTCCAGCCCTTGACATCACCTGGATCTATAAGATCTTTTGTGACTACCCACTTTGTGGTTGGGTCGGTGGTCGGCTAGAAGCCCGGCACTGCTTACCAGTGTATACAGATTACTGCCCTTCAAGTTGGGCAGATCGCTGGCTTCAAGAAAGGCTCGTCCCAGTAAACTGTGTTTCTGAGGCGAGGCCTGCGCAGCAACCAACGATGTGTATGCTGTCTTCAGGTTCTTCGCCACATGTTTGGCAGTCCTTGCTCTCCGTCAAGCCAAGGTTGAATATATGTGTTCTAAGGGTCTTGTTTTCGGTGAGGAGACCGATAGTAGTTCTTACGTTATAATAACTATGAAAGAAAAATGCGAGGTCTTCGCTAGCGAAGTTAGATTACGTAGACACTGTGGATTCTAACATTTTCTATTCAATCATCTCTGCAAATGCGACAACTTAAACATATCTGCAAATGCGAATATTGTAGGTACGTCACAATAATATACCCTAACGGCATAATATCCCACAACATGAACAAAGCAGCGTCAAATGACGTTCCGTATATCAATTCATAATCATCATAACCCCCTCCCCCCCTTTCTTTTCCCCCACCATTAGAGCCTTCCTTTGAGTCGCATCCGCTAATTGCCGACCGTATCTCTTATTCATTCGTTCGTCCATCTAAACACATTCTCATTCATAGTTCATACTCTTAATGCATACCTCCATTGTGGCATCCTTGCGAATGTTGTCGCCCTTCTTTTGTGCAAATAATATGACGCAAAGATGAGCTTTAAGAAACAGAAATAATTGTACATGGATATACTAAGTTTCATAGTGCATGAAAAGAGATTAGACAGAGCTACAGATTGATTCACGTTATTACTTTGTTTCCTTGTCTCGATTTGCAACGCCTGGAATTGTGGGAAGAAATCGGATTAGATGTAACGATTGCTTAGTCGTAACTCAGTTCCGTGAGAATTCCGTACAGTAATTATTATTACAGACAGCATGGCTAGCCTTTAATATGATGTAATAGCCTTACCGATTAGTAGATATACAGGAAAAACATGCAACACGTCGGCATCTTGCCGTATCTTGCAATGTGTATGATTGTCTTCAACCGCTTTTTTTTCGTTTTGGTGCAGTCTGGAGATCGCGTCGCGCGACCGCACTGCACGGCGTCAGCTGCGCTGTTTTGTTTATTGCACGGGAATGTACGGGAGCGGACTCTTGATATGTTGACGCAGTGTCTTGATACATGCGGTATGCGCGGGGTTCGGGAAGGTCTACTCGCGTCGCCTGGAGATCATGCTGCAGTGCTGCTCGGCGTAGCGTATGAATATCGTTATATTAGATGTAAAGAAATGTAAAATTGCGGTAATACCCGAATCTTCTGGCATCCGCCTTCGGCAGCTATGCTGCAAAAAAGAGGCCAGCTGGCTTCTTCACGAAGTGCTAGTCAGCAGTAGTCCGCTCCGTTGGGTCTCCTAACCCGTCTACGAATTAAAATATTTATATAGTATTGAAAAACAGCAAAAATATTTCTGGCAAGCAGCCGAAAGCAGTTATAATTACATTTTAAAAGTAAGTTTTTATATCAATGCGTATTTTCTACAATAAATCAGTGACATTTGTTAAGCTGCAGCGTTCATTTGTTTTCAGCGCAGTTATTTGTTTTTTGTTCAAGGAATGTCGTGTATATGACGTCATCTCACAATACTATACAGTCCATATCTCGATGAAAACTTGTGCTTTTTCGTACCACCGCGAGTGGTTCGTAATTCTCTCACGTTTGAGGTCTCTCGCGGCAACATTAAATATGGGGAAAACAATCGCTTACAGGCTGTTGGGCACATACGATTCACATTTCTCCGCCATAGACATTTTTAACCTTAATAAACCGACGTTCGTCAAGAAACTAATCAAATCAATTCAACCTAATGACCCTGCTAGTATCTACATTTGAAAAACGTACGCACGTTATATACAGGTATAAAATACTACGTAACAAACACATACGCATCTACAATAAAGATTTTCTTGAATCTAAGTCTTTTGCTTATATTTAAGCAACGTAACATTATCTAGTATAAGTATCTAACCTATATATTCACTATACGACGTATGTGTATTATATATCTATCTTATTTCCTGTTGTTATTATTAGTCAATTATTATTACTTATAACTCATTTGTAATAATTATGGTACCATACATGTTTTTTTTACTTGCCGAATATACGAACATAAAAAATAAAGAGCTCGCTGTCTTGGAACAAGTCCTGGCACTTAGTTAGGCGGCAGCAGTAAATGCTCATATCGGCCGTGTTATTTTTTTTATTATATAAAAAAATGTAATACTAATTAATGGATATGGATATTAGTAAGATAAATGTACTTTTAAATATAGTGATTAATTATTTAATTAAATAAATAAAAAAGATCCATATGCCATTGTCCGATTCCTTCCTAATCTTTTTCAATTCTCTGCCTTTCTTAGTAACTTCCTATTTATAAACTCAATATGTATATTGAATTTGTAATTTTACTTTCCTGACGACCTATCGGAAAGGAAAGTATTGTGATCGCGCTAAAAAAAAATTTTGAGATGAAGATGGGAATATATATTTTGAGACTCCCTGAGACGATTGAGACTATTTCCAGACCGATCTCTGTCTGTCTGTATGTCTGTATGTCTGTATGTCTGTATGTATGTATTCTTCCACGATAGCGCCCAGACGCTTAATCGGATTGAGCTGAAATTTGGTATATAAGCTTCTGTTAACCGTCGGAGGAACCCATTAGTTTTTGGAGTCCCTACGCCCTACGGTTGTGGTACCTCCCATACAAATTTGGGGTTCCCGGCGAAAAAATTGTTTCCGCGATAGCGCCCAGACGCTTAATCTGTCTAAGTTAAAATTTGGCATAGAAGCTTCTGTTAACCATCGGAAGAACCTATTAGTTTTTGGGGTACTTACGACCAACGTTTGGGGTACCTGCCATACAAATTTGGGGTACTAGAGTAAAAAATGTCGCTGTTTTTTCGCACCTCCCCGGATACTAGTCAGGAAAGTCTTGGGGTGACACAACCGATTTTTTAGTTTATTATGCCAAATTTTCTTACACTGTGTAACTATCGCAGGACACGAGTACTTCATTTTTATTTTAGTATTTTTTATTTTTTTTATTTTATTTCATTCAAATAGCGTTTATACATAAAAAATACAAAATATAACAGTATAACTATGGCTAAATATATGTTATAACATATGGCTAAATATATGGTATAAAATTAACGGTAACACTATTTACCGTTAATTTTATGTATACAGCAAATATCTCCGATATTATACCTTATTGATATATACATTTCTTTAGGAGTGATTTACAGTTAGAGAAAAAGAGAAAGGACAAAAAACAAATGAAAATGAAAATTTTCGTTGAGATTATAAACATTATTAATTATTTTGTTCCAAAAATATATTTTTAAAAGATATTACAAAAAACTATTCATGTAGCCTGTTCAAGC
>OX155952.1:5399786-5513786 GCA_944548615.1 Micropterix aruncella
TTATTATAATGAACATACTTGAGATAAAATTATGTCCTTGAACTAAATTAAATGAAATATAATATGTATAAATGTTTTGTGATCATCTAGATAGACTCTAGATTTTTTTTATTGAGTTCTTATAAGAGGTTTTTGATGAGTGTAATATGTCCACACTTAAAAATCTGTATTATATCTATGACACGCTCTGTATAGAAATGCATTTTGAGATGCGTTGGTTTTCACCATAGGGAGAAGAAATATCGATGCGATAATAAATTTATTCATAGAAAAAGATACATTTTTTAAAATATTACAATCTTGCCAAACTGGTATACAGTTTGTTGGCGATGGTCACCTTTTTTTACAGTTGGGAGGTTAACCTCCCAGAAGATCCACTTTTGACTAACCCAGCTACTCTTGACTCGCCCCCAAATTTTACAACAGCTTACCTACCATTCAACATTAAAGATAACTAATTTATGTGCTAAACATATCAACAATTCCTAATTGTTTATTATAAAAATCACAGCTGCATGTATGTTTGTGGTAGAGACAGAAGAACGAAGAGTGAGGAAGCTTTCATGAGTAATATCACCAGCTAAAATACTTAAAACCGTCGCAAACTATCGCGATTCATCTCCTCCCATGCTGACAACTTTTCTTTTGCTACCATGAATAATAAATCTTCTATTTATGTTCGTCGACCTGAGCGCCAGCCAATGCGTATTAGAATGAACGCATCTATAACATTCAACGAATATCTATTTTATTTACCTAATTTGTTTATTCAAAATTATAAACTAACATTACAGTAATGACGAAACGCTCATGATTCTGTCATAGGCATGTATAAGTACTATACTTACAGGCTAGTCCCAGTTGGGTGACAGAATCAATAATCAAATTATATAATATCATGTATCTACAGTAATATATATATATATATATATATCCTTCTAGCCGTGTTCGGCCATAGCGACTGCATTGTAGATTCTAGTGAATTCTTTAATCTTCTCAGAGTCCACTGTTCGGAAGCAGTCAAGTGCGCAGGCTATATTACAGTGCACAGGTGGGCGCGCGACCACGGGTGCACTCTCTCTTCCTCCCTCTTCTGAACCCGATGGAACGGAGACCGTTACGACCAGAGAATAGTTTGGATGCAGATAAAATAAAATAAATTAATTAATTGCCAACACAGCAATGGCTGTCATTGTTAAATTTGTACTCAATATTGCAGAGCTATTTTATTCGGATTTAGTTCGTTTTTTCACACTGTCATTTATGAAATTGGTAGTTATGGCTTGTGGCGATGTTTAAGGTTTTTCTGGAGCTATTGTAGACTGGAGCTATTGGTGACTTATTGGTAGTTGTTGTAGTAGGCGGTGATATAGAAGATGCATTATTGGATTTATCCTGGTTTTCTGATGATCTCGTGTTGTTGCTCATGGGGCTGTGTTGAATACAGCATACAGTCTCTACAGTAATAATGTCTAAACAACTATGTATAAGGGTTGGAAGACAATAGACTTCATTTGATTTCATGTTTATTTCGGAAAGAGCTGACTGTAGATGTGGCCCAGGATATTACGCTGTTCGCCAGTACAGGACCTGCCTCAAGTAGTCGGCGATTGGGTCAGGACACTCCCGCCAGCACATACTGTCGACGCGAAGCAATTCAAAAGTTCAATTCATAAATTACGTGGATCCTGAATTCAAGTACGTACCTACAAATTTAGGACCCGATTTGCACTTGAATTGTATAATTATATATAAATTGTATATTTTGCCTCGTAAACCTAATCGAAAGCTATATTTTGAGATCAGCGTGAAAACGTAAATTATACATTCTAGCTGACGCGAAAAGTGTGTAGCCCCTTTCATGGTGATAATGTGGTCAATATCCAGTGATATGGTGTTACTGCATATCTATGCATACAATTGTGTTGTGTCTAATCAAAAAATTTACTATACGTGCGTGCCCGACGCAATCGAGGCATAGCAT
Source organism: Micropterix aruncella (assembly GCA_944548615.1). Classification (NCBI taxonomy): domain Eukaryota; kingdom Metazoa; phylum Arthropoda; class Insecta; order Lepidoptera; family Micropterigidae; genus Micropterix; species Micropterix aruncella. Next base: position 5,401,771 of record OX155952.1, read on the forward strand.
ATAGTTTCAAGCGTGCAATTCAATTAGTCTGACATTTCCGTTTCATAGTTGCGACTGCTGGAAGTTATTGTCTCACTGTAACCGTGCCACCCCAAGAGAGACAAACTCCCGAAAATCCGCAAAGCAACCCACAATAGTGACTAGATCGACATACCAGATCGGAAACCCACTGACGTGGCCACCGACCCCGTCCAGAAAAATCACAAAATTGTGCAAGAACCCATTGTGCTATGCAAAGAATAATTATTCAAAACCTCGAGTAGAAGGTTTTAGACTCCCTCTTACGTGGAAACCATCTTTTGAATTTGTTTTCAACGCAAATCACCAAATGCAAGACGCGAAACGAGATACAACTGGGGGTGATAGATGCAACGGGCGAACCCGTCACCGCAGGAATTACGACGGCAAGAGGTCGTTCTGTCACTTACGGAGTGAATGTGAAAGATTCTAAGGGACAAAGAACAGTCCAATGCCTAACACCACCGTCAACCCCGTAAGAGTTTAACGGCCTTACTGCGAGGCACAGGGAACAGGACACAGCAGGCCGACCTCGTTCCCTTACTGCCAGATTCGGACGGAATTCCCTATCCTCCAGTCTGGTCACAGATTGGAATTCGCTTGCGCGACCTCTACCTGATGTTAGCGGTAATTCAGTCCGAATGTATCACGTACCATGGCCCCTTTGCCCGTCAAGCTCACACAGGATAGGGTGGCCAACGATTCATTTCAAAGGTAGCTGACGTCATGTCAACAACCACCTGCGCTGCTTAGGAAATGAGATACATAAAGAGCACAGTATACCGAGAGAACAGTAGACACACTCTCGAGCGACAAAGCATTGCGGGGATAGGGTGCGAAAGAAGTGAGCAGAGGGGTACGTCTCGAAGAACGCCTTTGGTTAGCGTTATGCTCCGATGAAGGTTGGTGCTTTTTTTGAACGTGTCGGCCGAGTAGCGGACATCTGGCGGCCATATGTGAGCCCTCACGACTCGTGACGTGGCTCGCCTTCATTTCAAATTTGCTCTAAGAGAAACTACTGTCTGGTATCAGTATACGAAAAACTCACTGCACAGTTGAAGTGAGTGTTTTGTCCACCGCGGAATTCGCGCGCTCTATCATCTGCCTACGAACTGCGCGCCAGTCCGCCCTGGACAAAAGTGTTTACGACAATGCCGAAAACTCGGATACAAAACGCAATTAAATCTTTAATTATTTTGTAATGTCGAACAACCGCGATAGTCTTCGATTTCAAATGATGATGCCTTTGAAGAATGAAGACTTAATGGACAATGGATTCTTGCCCCTTCATAATTATGTCTGCAGATTAGTCGGCTATTAGAGAAGATGACTAGGAAACGCTATGGTCATTTTGCTACTGACACTAATAGCCGCGAATCAATAGACCACTGCAGTGGACCACAGAACAAAGACCAAGCTAATGCACTTGCTGCATCGCCGCGGCATCAATACATAAGCTAATTGATGGGTTAGGGTTGCGTCTTGATAAAAGGTTTAATAGCGGTGTCGCATTAAGGTATGATAATCTCAAAAAAATACTCACGTTGTAAAAAGCTGTCCGTGAAAATTACTATACACAATTCTGAATATACCGATCGGACCTGTTTGGTGATAAAAGACTTCATTACCTATCAAAATAACCCCTATTTATGCTCAACGATACTTACTGGTTTTAAGTTATTTTACTTTTTGTATTCTATTTTATTTCTTTATTAATTCCTTTATAGTGGTCATACTAATTGTGACGGCATCCGACTGCAAGAAAACATAACCCTTTGACGACCATAAGTTTTGCGGTAGAGTATGGAAATTTGTGATACATAAAACTGTTAAAGGGCGATGTAAATAACATGTATATGTCAAGTTTTGTCAAAATTGGTTCAATAGATTTTGTATATATTGATTGGACATAAAAGACCCTGTGGTCCATAAAGATGCAAAGTCACAACTTTTTCCAAAATTTGATTATTTTATTATTTAACTTAGAAAACGGACGAACTATAAAACGTATTAATTAAAAAAAAAACAAAAAAGTCGCAATAAACATTTTATTTATTTATTAAAAATCACCAGAGTTCGTTGGTTATTTGCGATATATTAAAAAAACGGTATATTTTTATACATTTTTTTTGTTGCTATTATTAAATTTCTATAACATAAAAAAATATATAATTTATAAATTATTCGTATTCGATAGTTTATGAAATGATTTAGAAGTTATAGGACACAATGTCACATGGTCCTTAAAGGGTTAAGGACCTCAAGAACGTATTTTGAGTCAGTTAAAGTTGTTGCTATATTCGGAGTTATGATCATAATTTCAAGATGTCCTCGCTAACATCCAAGTAACAAATAATATCGATGGCATAGAATGCAGATGTGGTATGTGCAATGGAATACATTTTACAGGACAGCAATTTTAAAGTTTGGATATCTTGTACTTTTAAGCTTTTATTATTATAGCTCCTATATTTCTATGTACTGTAAACTAGTTCATTGGCTAACACAATATAGGTAATTAGAATAATAAAAGTAAAATATGGATGCTTAAATTTGAATTAATTACCTATAGGTGTGCACTTACCACTTCTGTCTACTGCTCTATTGTACATACCACAATTGTCTGCTTTTGATATCAGTTTCTTTTAAAAGAAGAACATGAAAAAAATACCTTTTTAGAATTGAAAAATATTTAATTAAGTTTAGTAAAGTACATAGAAGTTATTAAACAAGCATGGATAGTTCTATGCAAGATTAATCTGTGGGTTTTTTAAACTAAGTGGGTTTACCTAATTAACAAAAACAACTCAAATTTTATTCCTCATCTTTAGAATCCACTCATCTAAACATGCGGGAACTTGAAGGCAGAGAATGATAAAAATATTCATAATCCTGTGGGATTACTTAACCATCAAGTAGAGACAATAAGTCCTTCTTCTTGGCTTCTGTGATAGTCAAGGTTTAATTGTATGCCTTATTCTATTATATCTTGCTGCCAATCCGCTGCCTGTAAGTTAAAACTATGATTACAAATCACAATCATTTAGCAGAGAAGGTAACAAACACATTTTTTTTTTACCTTAGCCCTTCTTTTTTGATTAATATTAATTTTCATGAAGTTTTTTTCATCGAGGTCATATTTGTACATAATAATATTGGGCTTAGTTTTGGTAAATCGCAGCCATTTAATTTTCAGCCAATTCACAGTGTTTTTGTCATTATTTTATGTAGTATTGTGTACTACTTGATTGGTCAATAAATTAAAATCGTAAAAGTCACTGTTAGTCAAAACATTTACAATACATATATGGGTTTTGGATTTATTCTAGTAGCAGAAATTAGGAAGGCCTGTGTGATTTATTTTTTTAATGTTTTCTAGCCCTTTCTATTGTGGCATGCATGGCATCTGCCTCTAATAAGAATGCCCAGATTCCATGTACTTGAGATATATTGTCTACAGGTGGCTTAAATTATTCAGAGCATATAATATTGAAGCACAGACATGTTCATTTCTGTTTTGGCCTCCACATGTGTCAGAGAAAGAAGAAACATGAGTCACGGTGTCAGGCAATGACTCCAAATATTTAAAAAACAGGTACCTATTTCATTGCTGCCTTTCTGAGCTTTACATTCATCCCATAAGTAGCAGTAACCATCTGGAATGGTTTTCATATATTGTGAAATTATATGCATTCAATTTTATCTTGTAATAAATAGCAGAATCATCTACAAATGGGAGAGTCAATATACTTTGCAAGTTAAACGAAACTAATCTGAATGTTTTACCATGATTCTCTTGTGCCTTAATTTTTTTCACATTGTTTCATTTTCATTGATGCATTTTCTCTGGCTTCATGTGCTGCCCATTAATCTTTCGAGTCATCTTTATTTGATGAGGCATTATATGCATTACATTTTGTACACTAATCCTTTTTTTGGCTGATAAAAGCTTAATGCTGGATCATATGAATGAAAAATATCCTTATAAACATAATAGGGCACTGGTAGCATTTCTTGAATTTGTTTTTTGTACAAACGATACATAATGCATATATTTAAATCAGAGACCAAATATAATTTCTTGCTGTCACGCCTGCAGCAATGAGATTCCATCCCTGGGAATGAGTCAATGTGAGATTTAACAGATGCAATATTGCTCACTGATGTAGCAGTGGCTGGTTTCTTGCCTGCTCTTTTGTCGTTACTCGAATATGTGGCAGTACTTGACACTATCAAAGTGTCTAATATCCTGTGATTAATCGATAATGTATTGCATAAAAACTTTGTAGAAACTTTTATCAATGCTCCTCCTGGTGCCCTGAAATGATATTGTTTCGATAGTTTCTTAGGGATTTAAGCATTTTGTCGAACAACATCACCAATTGAAATTAGTGATGATAAATATTGCTTTTGTTTGGTGGTATCACTTAAAGCCCGATATTCTTCCAATATAATTTTTATTTAATTTATTTTTAGTAATTTATTCAGATAGTTACCAGTCCCTGATTCCTCACATGCAAGTTCAACTAAAAAACGTCCTCGTCTAACCATATTTCCCTTCTTTTTACTAAAAGGCACTTGAATTTACAATAAAATTACACGGAATCCAACTAACCGATTCAACAAAGTGACAAGTGAAATGTTGACAGAACGTCTGGGTTGTCAGTTAAGGTGGCAAAATATACAAAGTGCCACATACCACATTTGTACATTTAATTTGTTCACGTCGAATGGGGTAAGGGCACATGCAACAATTGACTCCTACATAATTTTCATTTTTAATCAATTTACCACATTTGATACATTAGTAAATCATAACTGGGACAACATACGCTTACCACATTTGTACGCAACAAAATTTAAGTTACAACGACCAACTCTGTGTACTTAACTCAATTTTGACAAAAAGTGTACTTACCACATCTGCGTTCTATGCCATCGATATAATAATCTACAATTGGAAGTAAAAAACAACAAACGATGGTTTGCTTGACGTTAATTCTTATAAACCTAAACAACCGACGAAGGCTATAAAAATAGTTGTGCTTCATCTATTTGTGCCTGCTATTAAATAAATTTATGTATCACTATGCTCAAGCATTAACATACTAGAATATTCTATGTTAATATTATCAATACATATCTAATGTTTGTCGGTCGATCGATGACAGAAGTTGACGACTGCCATTGCTAATAAATTAGGTCTTTAAAATATTTAACAAAATAGTATAGTTCTCGCCAGTCTCAAATTTTATCTAGATTGGGGTTCATGTTTGAAATAGATCTTGTATGTTAACTTGGAGATTGTCGGCATACCGGTATCTATTTATCTAACAAAATAACCCCCATGTATGCTTAACGATATTTACTGTTTCGAGTTTCTTAATTTTTCGTGTTTTATTTTATTTAATCTCAGATTTTCTTATTAATTCCAATCAGACTAATTGAGAAAGTTTCAGGGATCTTATTACTTCAATAAAGATGCCTGAATAGTAGGTATATTTAACTGAAAAATATTTTCACTTTTTAGAATTCTACTATTAAAGAAATAATATAATGAAATTGAAAAAACGACATTTATACACTAGTGTACAATCACAATTAGTACTTAAGAGACGTAAGTTTCTTTTAGGTTACATTGATAAAAAGAGGGAAAAAGCGGGTAGAATGCTAAAATAGAATAGCTCTATTATTCATACAGAACCAATAGCATAACAACGACTGCTTGCTCTCTAGGAAAGGTAGCACTAATAACTAAGTGCATGAAATAGTCATCCTTTTAATAAGAAGATTTGGTAAATTAAAAAGTAGTAAAAAAGAACAAGGTCAGAACAACAGATATATGTGATAGGTGGATTACTTTTCTACATTGTTTCTCGCATCATTAAACACTCTTATCTCTCGTTTGCATTAGGCATATATAAATGATCTAGATTTGAGATAATATTATGAATTATTAAACGTGTGCCCTGGTGACATAAATCCAGGCTACGACGTCAAGTACACAGTTAACAAAATAACTATTATTTCTGGGATAGAATGGTACATGCAATCGAGCATACGCACAGAGCCGTTGCACTCAAGCCCATTCCCACAATTTATCGAATACATTATAGTGGTTAAGCGCGCATAAATTATATATATATATATATATAATAAAAGTAGGATAGGCTCGTGCTTGTGCTAAAATTATTCCACTTTTTCCACTGGCATGAATATACCACCACAGGAAAAACCGCATTGTGACTGTAAAATGTAAAATCAGGCAAAACTGCTATTTGCCAAGGCGGCATGTTTCATTTCTTATTTCTTTAGGTACATGTGTGTTGTCTAATGTCAAACTGCGTCAAAACCAGTTTAAAACAAAATACATGTTTACACAATTGCCCAACAAAATAGGATTGTATTGTGTTCAGGGTTCATTTATGTATGTTTTCAGCTTCTTTATTCCACCATAACTTCTAAACGCTTAAACTGATTTAAAAGTGTGTGTTATTGTTAGAATTGTTATGCCATCCCGAGTGTCATATGTTACATTAACTGTTCAAATATCAAGTAAGTAGTTTTCTAATTGTCCAAATGTTAATAAATTAACATATATATATAACGTGTTTAGTCTCATTAAAAGGTCTGATTGAGTACATTTCGGAAATACACATGTATCTATATGAATAAATACATACCACATATATTTCATAAATAAAACCGTAATAAAAATAATTATATTTACAATAGTTCACTTTCTGTAACGGCAGTCGTGTTTATTATTCTTTATATTATATTTACTTGTTACTCCATGGTCTTGTCTCACTTGAGTTCTATGTCTTAAAACATGATTTAGTTTCTAACTACGCCAGATTCCAATAAAATATTTAAAAAAACAGCAATAAATTCAATCTCCGTTACATGTCTCCATGACAAACAGTTTGCAAACGCCGCCATTTCTGTACCGACTAATAAGAGTAAAGAAATCGTCGAAAAACTGTCATGGCGACTATAAGCTCGCCTGTGTTTTTGGTGGTCACAGCCGTCTAACCTGAAGTTGGTAACAAAATCAGTCAGATCCTAAACTTCATTGACAAAACCAGCCATTTATCGAAATTTTCAAATTCATATCAAAACCAGCTATATCCTGTTTTTCGACACAGGAATATGCTTTCTGCTTAATCTAATAAATTTTAAAATTATGCGATAGTAAATTTACTCATCAAATATTGCATAAATTTATGACATTGACTTTTATTATGTAATCCTTAACAGAAAGTTGATTCAATAGAAAATCATCCAATAGAAATCCAATAGAATAGAATAGAAATCCAATAGATCAGAAATCCATAATATCCTACTGTAAAATAGACGTATCTGGATCTGACAAGGTTTCAAGTTAGACGACACATATAACAATTTTAATACGACTGCCCAACAAAAAAGGAGTGTCATGTGTTCAGGGTTCATTTATGTTTGTTTTCCGCTTCTTTATTCCACCATAACTTCTAAACGCTTAAACTGATTTAAAAGTGTGTGTTATTGTTACAATCGTTATATCATCCCGAGTCTTATAGGGAACTTGTCTAAATGTCCAAATATCAAAAAATAACATAAATATATTATGTTTAGTGTCAAATGAAAGGTCTGATTGAGTACATTCCGGTAATATACGTGTATATATATAGATAAATACATAAACCACAAAGATTACATAAAAATAACCATAATAATAATTATTATAAATACTATAGTTCACTTTCTGTAGCGGCAGTTGTGTTTTTTATTCTTTTTAATATATTTACTTGTTTTATGTTATCCGTTACTCCGGACGTGGTGCGTCCAGGAACAGTCACCGATACGTCTTCTAGCGGGAGAAAACGGCAACGAATATTCCATTAGTTCAGATAAATGAGGTTCTACTATAGATCTATAACAAAATAACTCTATATACAGAATAATATTCGTCCACACGTTTAAACAACGGTAATTGTAAGTAACCGAAGTTAAGCAGCGTTCAATGGGACCTATACGAAGATGTTCCACAAAAAATGCTTCGTGGATAAAAAGACAATTAAAGACTAAAAATTAAATTCTTTCATACTAGTTCTAGGAATGACTCAACTATGCGCGTTTTCTTAGATCAGTGGTATAAATAAGTTGCCGTTATTCGGACTTGCTTAATGTGAGCCTACGAGCTGCTCTTCCATATTAACCGGCGATAAATAGAGCGGGATGGAGCGATGTACGCCATCATCTCACAACTATGCCCAGATTACTGGCATTGCGAAGTGGCCGTGTGTAATTTGCAGCGAACGGATGGGCGGATGCGGATGCGACGCGTCGGACACCGCGGGCGAGAACCAACAGCGCCTGCAAGGACCACAGGGGTTGACGGAACTAACGGTCGGTTTAGCCTGAAGATGGTACTTAATGGTTTCGTGCAGCCTGGGCTTATGGCTGCACGGAACGGCCAAACTCTATGTCATCTGGATTGCCCAACTGACGGATCAACTTCTATCTGGTAGCCTCCTCGTAGAGGGACAACCTGCAGTGAGAAATATATAATGATGAAACACACGGAAATATGCATGTTTCAACAAGGATTTCGTATATAACTCGGACTGTGGTCCATACGTATGAATTAACATGATTCGTAACGGTGTTGCCGGGACGGTAGTTAAACATAATGTATTTAATTACGCCGCGACCTTCGGATCTCGCTTCTAACATGACAGCATGTAGTAGTATACGTACAGTTATATTTGGACACGAATCATGTTGAAACTGCAGTATAGTCCTATTTCCGTATTAACAGTATGGAAAATGTTGATACATATACAGTAACGCAATGGTAACTAAATTTATTGTAATTGAACAACATAACACTGATTATGAAGGGTATTGCTCAATATCAGATCGTTTTAGCAACCGACATTCAGGTGGCGCTGATAGCATTGTCTGGCGACATTAAAAGCAATTTATTTGGCCAACATATTTGTATTGCCAACATATTATGGCCAGCAACATATTTGGCGACAGTAATATCGATAATGAATGTTTTTGTATAAAGGACTGACTGCTTATAAAAATCAATTATTTAATAAATGTAACAATAATAACATTATTGGTGCCATCTATCGCATTTTTATATAGGCTGATTACATAACAGAAATAATGCGGAGAGATTAGAATGTCATTTATTAGTGTATTTGAACATTAAAACATGTAATTATTAAGAAACAATTATCTAAAACATTAATTTTGCTTACATAAATAACAGAAACAGCATGGCAAAACTTTAACTAATACCTTTTGAAACCTGTGTACGAAATTATGTATTGACATCGTTATGCAAATAATACTAAAAATTTTAAAACTATGATTTAAAAATATGTTTCTTACTATATTATTACTTTATTTTGAAATAGGATAGTGTTACAGGGTGTTTAGAACGCCATTTATTGGACTACTGAAGATAAAAGAAGATTAATCAATGTTTGTGAGTGAGTGAGTGACATCTGCACGTTGCGTTTCGTAGTAAAATACTAGCTGCCAAAACGAAGTATGGCAATGAGCAATCTAATACCCAATAAAAGCAATGATATAAAGAAAGGGGGTATAAACTGGTCGGCCTAGGGAGGAAGGGGGTTAAGTACTAAATCCGGCTCTGCATGTGTCCCCCTTAAAATCGGCGCCCAAGCTCATGGATTATCCATAGAATAAGTGAAAGTCCCCTCGAGGACGGCTCATTTGTATTGATGTCTTTATAATTGCCGGCCAGCGTTGCTAAATAGGCCTCCTTAGTTTGCATTACTATGCATGCTCGCAGGCAGCGTGGCCAAATGTGTGAGGCATTGCCATTGTTTCGGTATTAGCCATCTGGCTTCCGACGTTTTTGTCCGGTTCTTGCGATTGTTCCGTCGTGAAAACGGTGGGAAACATAAAATGACGAAGTTGCCTGGTGAAATTTTTAATTTTGGAGGAACGAAATTATACCGATCTACGTGTCCCCCTCTTGGGAGGTTTGATTATTGTCGTATAGTTATTAGAATACGTTCCCCAATGTCGCTTAGCATCGTTGCGAACTCTCATTCGTTAAACACGTTAAAAAAATCATATAAAATTTCAATCGGGTTTATAAAAAGAGAGCAAAGCAAGGGAGACAAGACACCATGAGATACAACAGAGTGCTAAATTTGTAAATTTGTATAGCCCGCGGCCTAGGGGCGGCAGTCTTCAGGGATCGGCAGATTTCAGAGGGTGCTCGCTTTGATAGTACAGTGGTCGGCAAACTTATTCGCCAAAGAGCCAAATCTGTTTTTTAATTTAGTAAACCTTTATTATGATTGTAGACCTCCATTAAATTACGGGTACACTGAATAAAACTTGATTTCACAATTAATAAAGATTTTATTTATTGATAAAAAATAATAGGAAAATAGGGTATCCAGACAAAAACCTAATGCGTACAATGTCCTTGCATCTCCTTGGAAAGATTGAGTATGTCAGGTTTGTATGTTGTTGTTTTTAATTTTACGCACGATTCCAGGTTCTCGTCAATAAGACAACTTCTCAGTTTACTCGTGATAAAATTTATGTTTGAAAAAGATTGTACGCATGAATATGTAAAACCGAAAAGGGATAGAACAGCAAACGCGAGTTTTTAGCTGATCCTAAGAGTCAGGAATACTATTCCAGGCGTTGAACATGATCATGTCTTCCTTCTTCGAATCTTTCAAAGCAGACCACTTGTGTTGTGAAATAAGTTTAAATTTGTTCTTTCCCAGAATTTTCAAATAAACAAACACAAAGATGCTCAAATTTAGAGCTGCCAGAGCCGCACCTAAGGGGCCAAAGAGCCGCATGCGGCTCGGGAGCCGCATTTTGCCGACCACTGATATAGTAGAAGCCGTGAAGTTCGTGTGCGATTATGAACGTAGTACTCAAGGGCGGCCTTCGGAAACCTTGCCTATATCCTGAGAGACCCATCAACCTAAAGCGGAATGTTTATGAGACATGCGTGCTGTCCGTAGCAACGTACGACCTTGCAACAGTACCCCTAATGCAGAGCAGTGCCAACCGCCTCAGAATATGCCCAGGGCAATGGAGAGAGCAATGCTGAACACCAGTCTCCGCGACAGAGCGCGCAATGAAGAGATACAAAGGCGCATGGCGGTGATAGATGTCATGAAACGTATCGCCAGACTGAAGTGGGGCTGGGCAGGTCACGTCGCAAGGCAGGATGACGCGAGGTGGCCGAATAGGCTTGTCCAGTGGAGACAAAGAACCACAAAGCGAGGCGTAGGGAGACTCCACTACAATGGCTAGACGACATTAGAAAAGCAGCAGGGACCAACTGGCTAAGGGCAGCAGCTGACAGACAGACATGGAAGAAGAAGGAAGGGGCCTACGCCCAAGAGTGGACCAAACCAGGAAAAAGAAAAAGAAGACTCAAGCAAGTCACTCGTGGATAGAATTTTCTATATATTAAATGTTAAATCTCATTTGTCTAGTGCAACATCTACCGTAACTTGAATATAGCTCTCCGTATCGCGATGTACACTCCGGTCACAAATTGTTCTGGAGAATAGAGATTTTCTTGTTTATGATGGTGAACAATTATCAGCGATCTTCATCATCTCCAGAAAAACTAAACTATTTATAGTAGCAGAAATAATGAAACTCATAACGAAAACTATGACGATATTATAGATGATTTCGCGAATAAAAAATACCGTAAGAAGTGTAATTCTTGTTTCATTACCCTTTTATTTTATGACTAATTCAGTCATTCATTTGACTTTTTAATGCCTACCTAACTACGTAAAATAGTTCGTTGACTAGAAAAGCCATAGATAAATAAATAGAAGTCATTAAGATAAGTATGTAGGAGGGAGGGGTCAGCACAAAGTGAAATGACCTATACTTTAGAAAAGTTTAAATGCGGCACTTGAACAGCCTGAACGTCAATTAAATCAGACTGTTATGACAAAACTTGATAGACTGGCAGCATCCTCGAAAGTACATGTCGAATCAATCACGTATTTCATGATATAAAATGGTAAACCTAGTCTATTAAACAAAATCAACCGTAGTATAACAAAAAACATTTTAACATTTTAAAACGTACTCCGATAGAGTCGAATCCATTCAAAGGAAATTTCTGAGAAAGCTATCATTTAAATGCGGCCTTAAGAATCATCTGACTGGCTACGAGGAAAGACTGACTGCTTTTAAATTTGTCACATTAGAAAAACGCCGGCAGGTTGCAGATTTAGTGTTTCTGTACAAAATTTTAAATAATAAAATCGATACCTCTTGTATAGAAAAAATACAATTTAACATTACTAAAACAAGTCTTCGATACCCAGACTTATTTAAAACACCTTTAGCAAAAAACTATACCGGAGTAAATAACGTAATCCCACGTATATGTCGTCTGTATAACAAATTTCATCTTGACAATCGCATCGATATATTTCATGATAGTTTATGCTCCTTCAAAGCGTCATTCTTTAAAATACTGTAATTCTGGTATTTTTTTTCCTTTTTTTATACGTATTTTTTTAAAAAAAAACAACCATTGTTCATGCATTGTGCTAATTGTGTACTCATATAAAAAGGATATTGATATAGTCATGTAACTGTAGTATATATATGTCACTGTATGTGTTGTCAATATTCTGTTTGGGTAACAAATAAAATAAAATAAAATAAATAAAATAAACAAAATCAGTGTAGCTACAATATTCAAATTTTACGCTATGGTACATGATGAAATCATCAGTTTATCTAGCATCCAATTAGCCATCGTTTCCAATAAATCTCTTTTGCCCAAAATATTGTACAAACAAATTGAGTTATGTGCGAGGCGAATATGTGGCCGCGGGAATTGGGACCTTATGGCCGTCGACCGAAGAGCGGACACCTATCAACTTGTCAGTTTGAAATATTTTATGGAAATTACATTGACTTGCCGTTAATCTTATGTTTGCTTGCCATGTCGCGTAATTGTGGGTCAAAAGGCTGTGCGATATGCGAGATTTTTGAACACACCTGTTGCGTCTCAATTTTCAATGCTTCATTGGTGATTTCATGATGCTTATCGTATAGTATAATCATCACGATAAGCATCATGAAATTGAAATATTGTATACCGATTACTTTTGTGTAGTAGTGGTAGTAAACGGAGTAGGGGGTTTGTTTCCAGACATTGATGTCCCCTGGATCTATAAGAACTTTTGTAACTACCCAATTTGCGGTTGGAACAGTGGTCTGCTAGTAGCTCGTTACTGCTTACCAGTCCATGCAGAACACTGACCTTCAGTTGAACAGATCGCTGGGTTCGAGAAAGGCTCGTCTCAGTACACGGTGACTTTTTGCGGCGTGGCCTGGGCAGCGACCAACGATGTGTATGCTGTCTTCAGATTCTTCGCCACATAATCGGCAGTCCTTGCTCTCGGTCAAGCCAAGGTTGAATAAATGTGCTTTTTGGGTCGTACTTTTGTGTAAAAGAATGATGAATAATTAGTCATAACGCACTTGATTAATCAAATGATTATTATGTGAAATTTAATTATTATAAACTGATTACTTTGTGCATAAAAAAAATTTAAATAAAAATAAAATACAAACGGAGCGGCCATGGAATTCACCGACCGCAGTCTGGCCCACCATAAAATATTTTTTTTTACACTTCTGGGGGGTGAGCGGTGAATTTCGGACTAACGACCGGCTGTGGTAGGTTTAGAACAGCTGTATTGCCACATGTGAACGTACACCTTACCACCCATTTACTCTCCCTTCGAAGCTATAAATAATGAAATTATTATTAAGTAAAATTTAAATGTTGTAAACTGATTACTTTGTATTGTTACGTAAATTAAAAATATTTTGTACTGGTTACTTTTGAGCAAAGAGATATTTTTATGAAGGAAGTTTTCACTGATACCTATTTAAATTTTCATAAATAAATAATAAATAATATTTGTGGTTGAAATCGGTCCACCAGGGGGCGCACTAGTCATATTTCAATCTCGAAATATTGGACTCAGAGACTAAAAATTTGGTACACAAATGCTTAATTGAGCCGAAATTACATTGTGGAATTTTGGTTGGAATATCTCGTATACAAGCTACACTAATAATATAAAAAATACGCCATACATGTTAATCAAATATTAACGCCGAGCCGCCCGAGGCTATAGCTGAGAAACGAACCGCCTCGGCTGAGGAGATTGTGTAACGGAACCCAAATGGGGTCGGTCGCCAGCCGAGAGAGGGCGCTCATCAATTTTATATACGAAACTAATATTCAGATGAAATCAGTCTTTGACTACCTGCCGGGAAAGTCTTGGGGTGACACTACCGATTTTTTAAATGTAACTAACTCATCTGTCCCGAGATCGAAAACTTCAAACATTTCAGTTTTATTACTGATTGATTGCCGCTGGCTGGTGAGTTTAATCGCTGGACCATAAAATTTAAACCTCGGTATTACTCCACGATAAAGAGCTGTTTATTGCCTTCGCGGAATACGAGAAAGCCTTCGACTCTACAGATAGAGAAATGCGCAGTTCTAAACCAAAACGGTCTTTTTGAAATACGCCAATCTCAGTATAGATAAACAATATTACTTTCTACAGTGCAGCCATGATTTTTTATTTAATTTGGTTTCTTTGGAAATGTGTCATTTCACAATATGATGAACCAGTTTCATCTTAGTGACCAGCGTTTTTTAGCTCGCCTACCAAAGAAAACCTGGCAACAGCGCCATTTATATAGTTTTTTTGATCAAACCAAATAACAAAATTTTCCTTACCTTTTGTGATAAGCATTCCTGTGCTTTATATGGAGTTTTCATGAGAGCCCGTCACCTCAGGAAGTTTTAACGATTAGTCGTTCTATCTCCCTGCAGTGAGCGTAGAAGACTTGAGGACGAAACAGTCCACCGTCTAGGTACGCCACAAGCCCGTAAGAGGCCAACGCCTTAACCGCGAGATAGCCAGGAATGTTATCCGGCGGGCCGACACTCACGCCCTTACTTCCAATTGTGACCAGATTACTCCGGTCTCTCGATTGGTTACGAGTTCGAGGTCGCTTGCGCGGTCCTCTCCCTTACGAAGCGGTGAAACGGTGTTTATCGAATCTATCGCGGACCACATCGTCCATTACCCGGCTGTTCACCCAGGATCGGATGACCGATGGTCATTTCAAGAGCAGTCGCCTTAAGGTCCGCAACCACCCCCGCTCTATAGGAAACTGTACTGCTTCCAGACTCCCCCGACTGTTAGTCAGAGTGCACAGTCGATTGGCTTACGCCGCACGGTGCGCAGACTGTCCAGGAGCGCCAGAAGGTTGATTCCTAGGGGAAACTGACCATAAGGCCAGAGTCCTACCCAGGCTCGCACTTCATGCGTGGAGGCCGTCGGATAGGTGTTGACCCGTGAGTGTGACCAACCCTGAACAGAATGGGTCTTCGTGGCCAACTCAGCAAGGGCGCATTAACTCCCCAATTGGCTCCCCAATTGGCTAGGAAAATACAATTGGCTCTTTCTATTCACTTCTTCTTCTGCTGGTGTCATTTCAACTACCGAACGTTGGCTATAATATCATAACTTCTATACCCGCCGCTGGGAAAAGGTGTGGTAGATTGATTTATTCATTTTATTAAGGAATTAAATACTACAAAACATTGAATATGCTTACAAAAATAACTGGAACTGAATGGCAAAGCCTTAACCTTATTTTATTATGTCTAGGGTGGACACGGCTCTAATATTACAATAAATTATTAAAAAGTTTTAGTAAAATGCTCATAAAACTATATTGCCTTAAAATGAGGTTCTCAAAAACAAACAAAAAATGCAATTCTATTATAAAATCGACATGAAATGGAACGCATTATACATATGTTGAACATAGATTTCTGCAACTATTCCTATAGATATGTCGAGCGAATGTAATAACAAGACACACACTAACAAACATGTTACAAGCGGGCATTCATATGCGGCAGACAAATCCGATTGGGTTCTGTTACGCAATCGCCTCGGGTTCGTTTCTCAGCTAGCCTCTGGCGACTTGGCGTTAATATTTGATTAGCATATATGGCGGAATTTTATTATTATTAGTGTAGTTTGTCGCTGCCCAGGCCCCGCCGCAAAAAGATACAGTTTACTGGGACAAGCCTTTCACGAACCCAGCGATCTGCCCAACTGGAAGGTCAGTGATCTGTATGGACTAGTAAGCAGTACCGGGCTTCTAGCAGACCACTGACCCAATCACAAAGTGGGTAGTTACAAAAGATCTTATGCTGCGTACAGACTTACGCAATATAACATGAAATGAAAGAATTTGCCGTCCAATTAGTGCAATGCATCATGCAATGTAACACATTTTGTAACAAATTATCATAGTCTGGACGCCTGGCGCGCGCGAACTGTGCATTTCATGCGCGCGCTTCGAGCATTTCAAGTCGCGCGCGGAGCGATCCGTGATTCGTCGGTTTTTCGAACGAACACAAAGGGAGCGCAGTGTGCTCAGCGCGCCAGTGTGGACGGGTTGTGTTGAGACGCGCGCGAACACGAACTGAACCAGGTATGGATACAGCTACGAGCGAATCGTGGAGTGGAAAAAAAAGCCATACAATTAATCGAAGCGTACAGAACACGATAAATTGTATGGAATCCAAAAAAATTGGTTGTCACACTCCATTCTCTTCTTGTGCTCTCAGTAGACTGACGCTACGTTCGCGCGCACGCCGGAAACAGATGCGAGTAGGTAAATGTTCGGTTCGTGCGCGCGCTGCGTCCACACTGATGAAATGCTCCTTTCATGTTACATTGCATGTTACCTTTCGTTTTTTTGTTTATTTCTACTCTTTATTGTGAAATTTCACAATGGGCCAGTTTATTGTCGTATGAAAATTTCTTACAACCGACCTACTATGGCTTGTTTATATATATGTGTGCGTGTAACATGTATATAAGTGTGTGTCTTGTTATTGCATTCGATCGACAGAATTGAAAATGCAATTCCGTTAATTTGATCTCAACGGAAAATGGTGACCTAGCCGGGAATCGAACCCAGGACCTTACAATGTAAGATCAGGCGACCTAACCACTATGCCACCGGGCCGTCAGTCTGTACTCAGCATTACATTACATTACATTACATTTTCGTCGTGTCCAATTGACGGCTAAAGACCGCTCTTGGACGTGTCAAAATAATTGGTTTAGGTAGTAAGTTTCGTTACTACTATTTACTGAACATACATAGGTAGTCAAGAATTAACTACTAGATTGTCAAACTATAAATATAAATAATCAAAATAGAAGCCTAATATTTGAAGGAGTCAGTAATTCGAAAAGATACGTAGTAAAATTATTCATCGTAATATTTAAATTGCCAGTAAAATGTTAAATAATCAAATTAAATCAACGTTATGCATTTTGAACAATTATAGATCCAGGTAACATCAAGGGCTGAAAACAGCCCCCCACTCCTTTTACTACTACTACTACTACTACTAGTGATAGCTTCTATATGAGATATTCCAACCAAAATTCCACAAAGTGATTTCAGCCAAAGAAGGCTAGTAGGGTTGGTTGTAAGAGATTGTCCTATGGTAATAAACCCGACCATAGCGAAATTCCATAATAAAGAGTCGAAACAAACAAACAATCAGTATATTTGAAATGCTTTTGGTCCTGAATTCAATCTGCTCTATTCATCCACGTTGTAGACAATTACATCCGCATGCAGTCTTTTTTTCAACATCACGCAACATACCTATTTTTCGTATTAACCCCTCAAATGTGAGGCGTCCCTTAAGGGATGCCTTGGCAAAATGTATACCAAATGTATATAAATTTATATAAATATAAATATAATTGTAAATGTGCGCCGCTTTATAGTAATCCGCTCTATAGTAATGCTATAGCTCTATAGTAAACCCCGCTCTATGTAAATGTAAATGTAAATGTAAATATAAATTTATATACATTTTGCCGTAGGCAACCCGAGCTAATCGCCATTCATTTGAGGGGTTAATAATAATGCAACGTAATCCTCCGCGAAGCCAAAACATTTTTCAAGATGTTTAATTATGTGGCGGTGGGCTTATGGCATTAGCGAGGCCGCTGACACGCACCATGCAGGTTCAATAGTTCAATAAGTTTTCACTTAATGTATTATAAATATTAAGACAGGCGCATGGCGGAAGAGTTCACAGCTGCTTGACCCATAATAAGGGATTGCAAACATATTATTAATGGCTTAGAGACCGTGTAATTTATCTTGAATATTTTCTCTGGCGTTTGTTGGAGAGCTAAGTCAGTCATAAGATATATAACTAAATATTATAATATTTTCTACAATCATTATTAAAAAAGCTTGTTATGCACGCCGCCAGCGTGAAAACAGCATCTTTTAACATCTCATTTAGGTCGTGGGCAGATTCAGAAGTATATCAATGCCATCTGTAATCAAAGATGAGACAGATACACCCCATCGATATTCACGCCTTTTTGTTCTGATTGATCATCTTAATGGGTTGGGTTCCTAATGTTTTCGTGCAGCGTGGGCCTGATGAACTCTCTGTCTTTTCTTAGGTCTGCTCAACTCACGGTTCAGCTCCCATCCGGTAGCCTCCTCGACGAGGCCGCTATGAACTGTGCCTGCGGCTGTAAGCTAAAGTCGTTGACAGTTGGGACCCGAAGAACACTCGGGCGGAACTGAGCGGTTTGCCGCGTCAGCTAACTGCGCAATCCGGCGTATAACCGGGGGAGTCTGGAAACGTACGTTTACGGGGGCAGTTGCTGACCTGGCGTGATCTATCCTTAGAAACGATCCGTGAGCCACCCGATCCTGCTCACGATTCTTTGCTCTTAACCCCATGTTGTTATAACTTACTGGGATGGCGGGTTCGCCCGTAGTAATTGACACCACTTTCTTACTAAACACCCTAAAGTTTAACGTATATAGCTTGGGAGAAATCTTATCCTCATCGAAGGCAAGGAAGCGAGGCAGTAGTTTTGCAATTAAATTCCATTAGCATAACTGTCTATATAATCCACATCCGGACTGCCATATAAAAAAGCAATGCAGAAAGGTACCTTAGACTGACGATAGATAGGAGATTTAACTGAGAAGTTCATAATATCAATAATGTATGGAAGAGACTTGCCCGCTACATTCTCTAAAACCACACCAGAGTACTATTATAGTCCATACCGAGTACCATAATAGAAGTGGCATACCATACGAGTACCATAATAGAAATACGAGTCTTGTGCTGAGAAACCCAATTTCAAAATCCATGGTAAAGGGTGCATGGAACACATGTTTGACTTCTGTGCAAGTGTAAAAAGGAAATGAATGTCAGCCAAATTGGACATAACAATAGGGCCTATTTGAATTAGGCCCACATCTATCTATCTATCTATCTATCTATCTATCTATATATGCCCTCCTATAGGGTTACTAAAGGTTTCATGCAGCTCGGGCCTGACGGCCTGTTTGTGTTTCTTAGGTCGGCCTAACTCACTAACTCACTCCGATCCGGTAGCCTCCTCGAAGAGGGACTTAACCTGGAAGGAACGCTGTGAGCTCTGCCTGTGGCTGTAATCTGCAGTCGTATAGTTGGGATCTGAAGTGCCGATCCGGAGGAACACCTCGGGTACCGGGAACTTCCTTTTAAAAACCTGTAAGTTACTCAGATTGTGATATGTCATTAAGTCATGTTTTAAATATTGACTTACGATTGCCGTTACAGAAAGTGATTTTACTATTTTATTTATAATTATTTGTATTATGTTTTTTTATAAAATATTTGTGGTTTATTAATTTATTCATATACCTAGATATATGCATATTTCCCTAATTACTCAATTAGACCTTTCATGTGACAATAAAAACGATATATTAATGGTAATTTATTGACATTTGGACATATACAACTATTTACTAGATATTTGGCCAGATAAACTATGACACATAATTATATAACGATTCTAACAATACTATACACCTCTAATTCGGTTCAATCGTTTAGAAGCTATGGTGGAATAATGAACGGAAAACATAGTATAGGTAGATGAACCCTAAACACATAACACTCCTTTTTTTTGGGTAGGTAGTAGTGTAATAACACTCTTTTTTTGGGTAGTCATGTTGGTTGACTGGAAGATAGTGTAATCTAGGTTGGTTGACTGGAAGATAATGTATTGTAGCGATAAGTCCGCCATTGTACCTTATTATTACTGTGCAATAAAGAGATTTTTATTCATTCATTCATTCATTCATTAATAAGTAGTACATACCATATTCAGTGATTTGTGGTATGACTTGTTATTAAATAAGTAGCGTTCGTATATTTTTCTCGTCTTCGCTAAAAAAGACATAAAAAACTTTCTTTCTTACCTTACAATAAGTGCGGTAGACAAACGGTATCAATCGAAATCCCACACAGTTCACAGTATCATTTCACAGCAGTTTCAATTTACGACCGCATACACACACACAATAAAACTCGCGCCAATTTCTAAACGGATTACTAGAAACACTGGAGAATTCGCGCGTCGATTTAAATTTTGACAGTTCGTTCGATCTGACACTTCGGCCAGCGACGTTGCCAACGGTAAATTTTTCGCAGCGTACTTTTTGACAGGTGGGTAAAAATGCGCGCGCGCACGCGCCCGAACCACGTGGAGCCGCCGCGGGTCGTCAGCCCGTTATGCGGCCGCGCGAAACGCGAAACGGTGTTGCCAACCGGCGCCATTACGCTCCGTTCTGGATCACAGAACGAATGAAGAGCTATGTTGCCTACATTGTAAGCTGGCTGGATTTACATAAAGGGCACGATTCCGCAGGCGACCGACTGTTATTCTCAATTCCATGGTCAAGAAGAGCATAGGAAGTCACATCCGTATATACCGGCCCAAATCGATTTCTAAGAGCCTGATAACTACGTTCACGATTCTGCCCCCCCCCCCCCCATAAGGAAGAACCCCTTATGTCAAAAAAACACGAAACTAAGATATGATAAACTAAGATTACGGTTAATGATGAACAATATGAGGCAGTTCAACAACACATTTGTCATGTGCTTCCTATTCAATTCCCTAATTCGGAGCAGATTCGAAGTTAACGCGGCAATATGAAGTCCTTATGAAAATAGCTACATATCCAGGCTAGAGAGTATACGGAAATGTAGGGCGGTGTCGACTACAACGGGCGAACCCGTCACCCCAGGCTGTTATAACGATATGGATCGTTCTTCCAGCAATTTTTTTATTTTTACTACGTCATGATGACGTCACGCTCAATCGAGACCATAAACAAAGGTTTTGGAAATATATGGGGGTTTATGGTGCGTGACGTATAATAAGAACTTTGCAAGGGTATCAATTGCCATGTCGAACCCGCCACCCTAGGAAATTGGAACGACTGTTGCCATCCTTTCTCCCGTGGGATGAACGGAAAGACTTGGACATGCGTATCAGCTTAGGTACTTAGGAAATGCATTGATATTCCTATCAACTTTAGAAGAATCGTTCGGTTTTCATCCGCCTAGTACTGCCGTGCTAACGTATTTTTCGCATTATCGATATCTAGAACTAACATCGTTCAACACTGATTCACGGCGCAGACGATTCGTACCCTAAATGTACCATGACAGGTGTCGCCAGGTCAACAGCTACCCCACGCTTCTTAGACGTATGTCTATACGTCTCCAGACTCCCCCGGATTGCCCAAGCTATTGGCTGATGCAGCCCGGTACACAAACCGCCCAGTTACACCCGAGGTGTTCCCCGGATCCGCACTTCTGATTCAAAGTGTCTAAGACTGTAGGTTACAGCCGCAAGAGGAGTTCACAGTTCACAGCGGCTTTTTTAGGTTAAACCCCTCTTATAGGAGGTTACCGGATGTGAGCTGAGCCGTGAGGGGTCGACCTAAAAATACACAAGCGGAATCGTGAGGCCAACGAATCCTTTCTAAGGATTGGTGACGCCAGGATGAGAGCTACTCACCACTTTTTAGAAGACGTACGTCTGCAGACTTCCCCGTATTACGCAAGCGATTGCCTGAAGCAAACCGATGCGCAAACCGGGGGTAGCGGTGGCCCTTCCAGGTTAACTCCCTCTTTGAGGAGGCTACCGGATGTTAGCTGAATAGTGAGTTGGGCCGACTTGAGAAAACGCAAACAGTAACGTAACTATTACGAACCGTAAGAACGCGTAAGAACAAAATAGATTTGCCTGTTCTATAAATGCCTTGACTAAATCAATTGCAGCGAGCTTAGAAATAGACGAGAGCTTCCGCGCATTGGCAACGCTAAGCGAGCGGGAGAGAGGATGTCTTTGCGTGGTGTTGTCTCTCTCTCCTGCTCTCATCCGTCCCGTTGACTGGCGAAGAGTCGGCCTAGGCTAGGTCGTACGGTGCTGGAAAAAGCGAAAAACAGCCGCGTGTGGTATAGATCGCATGCGCGAGATTGCTGCGCAAGAAGCCGCGCGCACTCGGCGATAAATTAGGAGAATAGGGTGCTGAAACGAGATAAAACGTGAAGTTGTATAACATAGGAAATTAACCTGTTCTTAACATACCTCATCCTCTTTTAGTTGCACATTTATTGATTGATTTCGAATATTATTCATGAGAATAAGATAACATCGAATTTACCGCGTGATGTTTGTAACGCCCGACGTTTCGGCGATGTTGCAACCGCCACTGTCTAGGGTAGACTAAAGTAAAGCCAATCGTCAGCTGCGGGTAGGCAGCAAACAGCTGCGGGTAGGCGGCAAACTTCGTAGATTATAACGGTAGCGGGGCGGCGGCGGCGGGATCAACTCTCGGGAATTTTGATATACCGACGTGGACACAACACACTCTATCTTGGGTTACGTCCTTGCGCCCGGCGATGGGCATTGGGGACATATTAAGAAGAGGGTTCGACGTAGAAGATAGTTCGTAACCGTCGCCTCTATTGAAGTTTGGGGTTCTTATTTCAATGGCCTGCCGGATTTTGCGCGGAAAGTAAAATCGCTGTATGATTTTCTATGATTTTAAGTGTAATTTGACACTTGGCTTCAAACTCGACTTCAAACTGCGTTTGGCAATATAGCAACAAGCTGGACGACAATTTGTAGTTTAGTTTACAGAATTCAGAGGCGGTTATAACGACGTAATTATTATGATAATATAATAAATCTGGCGATATTAAAAAAATTGTAAACCGTCTGAGACGGATAGGGGATACAACTAGAGTTGCCGACTACACCGGGCGAACCGGTCACTTTAGGAAGTTTTATCGATATTGGATCGGTCTGTGTCCCGTGAGGTGAGCGTAGAATACTTTGGACAAAAACAGTCCAGGACATCCACTCCAAAACTAGTTACGCCAAACGCCCGTAAGAAGCCTACGCCTTGCCGCGCGATAACCAGGTTAATCATCCAGCGGGTCGACACTAGCGCCCTTACTTCCAGTTGCAACCAGATTACTTCGGTCTCCCGACTTGTTACAGGTTCGAGGTCGCTTGCGCGGTCCTCCCCCTTACGTAGCGGTGATACGGTGTCTATCGAATCTATCGCGGACCACGGCAATTTTTGCTCGGCTCTTCACATGGTATCGGGTAGCCGATTGGTCGTTTCAAGAGCAGTTGCCGTAAGGTAAACTACTAGCCCCGCCCTATAGGAGACAGTACTGTTTCCAGACTCCCCCGACTGTTGGTCAGAATGCACAATCGATTGGCTGACGTTGCACGATGCGCAAAACGTCGAGGAGCGCCATAAGATTGATTACTATGGGAAAATGGCCCGCAGGCCCTGGCTCGCACTTCTATGTGGAGGCCGCCGGATGGGGGTTGACCCGTTAATATGACCGACTCTGAACACATGGGTCTTAGTGGTCAAACTGCAACAGGGCTAATTAGCTCTCACAAATAGGGGATAGTTGGACGCATTCGTACGGCCTGACTTTTGGTAGTAGTAGTAATCAGAAAATCGCGAAAAATTGAATTTCGTGAAGTTCCGGCCGTCCACCGCTGTCAACAACAAAAACATCTATTATGTGCGCCGTATGATCGAAACAGCTGGAAATGTTTGTGACTTACCATGAGATTCAAGCATCCTTAGGCATAGACATGACTTAGGTACTATCAATTTTACATAAGCATTTGGCTGTGAGAAAGCTCGCGGTATATCTGTGTGGATTGACTGGGGTTCGAAAAACTAAACGCGTTACTTGGTGCAATTTCATGCTTAATAAATTCAATGAAGGGCGCCGTTGGTGTGAAATATAGCAGGGGAACACGGGGTAAGACGGGGTCACGAGGTAAAACGGTGTCCCCTACTCTTCCCAAAACGCTATACGCCGTTCGAAACATACCTGCTACACCCCTCAGCCCTCAGTATCGCTGCGAGCACCCGCAGTGAGCGGTCGTATTGCGCGTAATATCGTACAGAAGATTGTTCACTATTGTGACTTAGTATTTGGCAAATTTGGTCAGTGATACAAAACGGGTTGAAGACGAGTATAGACTGAGCGTTTTACCTCATCCTTAGTATCGACTGGTCCCGCATATTTAAAATTTATAAATTTTCCATCCAAGTATAAAGATAATCCGTGAGTATTTTTTTACCCATAAATGTCGTTTGGGGCAAGATGGCATGGATTGCACGGGGCACTATAGGGACTTTTTCGTTATGTTCCCATCTTGCCGATGCCAAATGTGTGAACTCTGTTCGCAATTTTTCTTGTGCTGGTATAGAAGAAACTGAAAAAGAGGTTTGCCACATTTGTTCCTACTGTCAATAATGTACCCATCTTACCCCGACCGTTGCCCCATCTTACCCCGCATACGGGGCAAGATGGGAGTTTGTCAGTTTATTTTGTAAATTTTATTTAAGTAGTTTTTATTTGAGAATTGTGAAATACTCATACAGTAGTATAATCGTAAACCCCAATATTAATACTTTTTAATAAAGTTTTTTGATTGTAAAATTCAGTGTGGTTTTTATACATATTTCTCCATAGCGTCCCCGTCTTACCCCGTGTTCCCCTATGTACAGCTACGACCCCCGAAACATAGCAGCCATCGACCATTTGGGTCTTTCAAGATAAGCCGAACCCAAACAAATTGTGCAAAGCGTATGATCGCTTATTTTTTAAGGAAAACTGGACTCGTGACTACAGTTGCTTTGGAGAATTATCTTACCTGAATACTGATTGGTACATGACCATTTGCTTGCAGGAAATTATTGACGAACTCAGTAAAAGCAACCGTAAACAGTGCATCATCTTGTATCATGACAATACCAGCTCTCACACAGCTAGAAATGTTGAAGACGTAAAACGTAGAACTTATGAGCCATCCTCCATTCAGTGTCGACTTGGTATCTTGTGACTTCGTTTTGTCCCCAAAACATAAGAACGAATTACGCTGTCAACGATTTTCATTGCAAGAAGAGGCTTTCGAAGAATTTGAAAAATATGTTTCTGATGACACCATGGAGGAGTGGAATAAACATTATGAAAACCAAAAAGAGTGTAATGAGACGTAATATATGTATGTATTCCGTTTTTTTATTACACCATAAATTCTAAACGCTCAAACCGATTTAGAAGTACGTAGTATTGTTAGAATCGTTATGTCATTCCGAGTGTCATGAGGTAATTTACCTGTCCAAATATCCAGTAAGTATTTGTCTAAATGTCTAAATGTCAATAAATTAACATAAATAGATCGTCAGTGTCATGATATTTGCTCTATTTATTGAAGAAATCTCCGAAATATACGAATTTGCTACGTTCTCAGTTTGTCAATGTCGTTTCGAAATGTCAGCTTAATATTTTTAATTACTTGTTGATAGTTAAATTACTAGGAAAGAAGATATTGATAGGGCCAATCCGCTTTTTTCATGACTGCCAAACAAAAAAAAAAGTGATATATTTAGGGTTCATCCATTTATGTTTTCCGTTTATTTATTCCACTATAACATGTAAACGCATAAACCGATTTAGAAGTATTTGGTATTGTTAGTATTATCATGTCATCCTAAGTGTCATAGGGTAAATTAATGTCCAAATATCAAGTAACTAGTTGACTAAATGCCCAAATTTTGACATGCCAATAAATTAACACCAATTTATTGTGTTGTGTCTAATAAAAGGTCTGATTGAGTATATTCTGAAAATATACATGTATCTATATGAATATATACATACATAAACTATTATATTTACTATAAATATTTATAAATACAATAGTTCACTTTCTGTAACGACAGTTGTGTTTTTATTCTTTTTAATATATTTATTTCTTATTTATTTATTCCGCGAACTTTCACTGTGGCTTTCGTATACATGTATTGTTGATACATGCAAAATAAAGATTTAATCTCCAAGAATATGGTGTATAGCTTTTTGGTTTTTGCAAGGTCAGTCTCATGATTAATTGAATAATGATAATAATATGCTTAGTAAGACAGATATCAATTTAAACCTACTTATAATCGTCATTGATGAACGTGTTAAATTGCATGTCAAAAAAGTGTATTTAACAGCATGACTAGACACGGCCGGTGATTATCGGTGCCGAAATATGACAATTCAATTGTTTATTTTTCTGCGTGGGAAACAAAAAAAGGAAATCGTGTCAATGTCAGCTCAATGCATACCTAAATGTTATGATAATATAATAAATCTGGCGATATTAGAAAATTCTATACTGTCTGAGACAGCTCTATACAGACAGAGACAGAAACCAGACAGAGATAGTTGAACGCATTCGGATGGTCTAACTTGTGATAAAAGTAGTATGCAAAAAATCCCGAAAAATTATTGAAACTTGACGTTATGTGAAATTTGGGACTTTCTCGGGAGCGAACATTAATTTTATATTTTTATTTTTATAACCGTATATCCAAGAGCCAGCGACAAAAAAGTGCAGAGTTTTAGAAAATCTGATACTTTCAGATCAAACAATAATTTGGTCATGGAATGCACACAGTACAGTCAGCAGCAGCAAATGTTTAATTTTAATTAGTACCTCTAAAGTATTTTGGAACAGCTGAAAATTCATCAGTAGACAGTGGATGCAATAAAGATATCGAAACATATGGTCAGACTGCTTCATAATCGAACGCGTGGCGTCAGTATTTCCATACATGTCACGCATCGATCTATGATGCATAGGTTGTGACGCGCAATATACGTTACTTTACATTACATTTACGTCGCGTCCAATTGGCGGCTAAAAACCGCTCTTGGACGTGTCAAAATATTTGTGTTTTAAGTAGTAAGTCTCATTACTACTTTAATCTTTACTTAACATACATATATTATTTAAAAAAAATATATAGTATCTAAGAAAATTTGGAACGTACTAAAAGTTATTCGTCGTAGAATCGTATTAAAAAACAAATTAAAGGCTTATTTAATAAAATAGTCAATAATTCTAATAGCTACCTACTAAACACACAATAATTAGAATAGTCAGTTAAAAAGTTGAATAATCAAAACAGAAGCCTAACAATTGAAATAGTCAATAAATCGAATATATACGTACTATAATGGTCACAATGGCGCAATATACCTAATAGTATGGAGATGCTGACGCTACACGTTAGATTATAAAGCAGCCTGTCCATATGTTTCGAGTTCTTTATTGCAACCACTGTATACAAATTAATTTTCAGCTTTTCAAAAACACTTTGGGGGTACTAAATAAAATTACCAGTTTCCTATTAAGCCAGGACCAGGTGTCCTGGAATCTAGCCTGCTCACTCTACTTCGGCATTCTATGGCCAAAATAGGTACTGTCTGATCTGAAAGTATCAGCTTTTCCAAAACTCTTGCACTTTTTTTGTCGCTGGATCCCCAACCACAAAAAAGTGGGTAAGCTTTATTTTACTTGGTAATAGTCAAATTCAAATTAATTGAATAATTCTCAAACTTACAATAAAAATAATTTACAATAGTCAAAAACTAACCAGGCTGCCGCCTGTTCTATCTAAGGTAGACAATTTATATGAATCGTTATCATTTTGAGAAATCTTTTAAACAGCATCCTACTTAATTGTAATAAAATTATCTTAATTACCAACATAAAATTCGAAACAAAATATAAAAATTGTCAATATACATGTAAATTAAAAAATATTTAAAATAAAACAAAATATTCATCATTAATGGTAAAAATATACTTACAAACATAAAATTAATATTTAAAAAAGCATCAAGAATAGTCCAGAATATAAACAAAGTAATAAATTACATTAAATTATTAATAATAAGAAGAGGGGATAATATAATAAGATAACAATACACACGGGGATAATAATATATTTATTTATTTTATTTATTTATTTATTTAAGAATTAATTACTATGAAACATTGATTAGCTTATAAAAATAACAGGAACCGAATGGCAAAACCTTAACCTTTTGCTTATTTGTTTCTGTCACCCAACTGGGACTAGCCCGTTCTAGGGTGGACAGGACTCCAATATTACAATCATATTATATAGTAAGTTCTACATTATTTCAGTTTATTTAAAATTGTACTTATTTAAAATATGATTTCTATTTATACCTACTTTTACCTATGTGTTTATTTTAATATTTAATTATCTGATAAGATATTTTTTGTATCTAATGCAATAATATGAGATAAATTAAGTAATAATAAAATATTTTATTATTGTTGTTATTGTAACCTCTAAAATATATAAACTTATTAATTTTACACGCTTTATTACTTACTTATAAAATATAGGTGTAATATGAAATAAATGAAATTATACTTATTTAGTTCTATAAGTTGGCAAAAAAAACGATTATCTTCTTGTGTTAATTTATAATTACATTAATTATTTTATAGTGACGAAAGAATATAATTTAGTTAATAATGGCCTATTTCTACTTTCCATTGTGATATTTCACGATGGGCTGGTTTATTATCATACGACAATCTCTTACAACCAACCCTACTATGAAGTGTTTATATGTATACGTATGTGTGGGTGTAACATGTGTGTCATGTTATTGCAATCAATCGACAGAGTTGGAATGCACCTCCGTTACTTTTAGCCCAACTAAAAATGGTGATCCAGCCAAAAATCCGAAACCTTACAATGTAAGATCACGCGACCTAATTAATCACTATGGCACAGAGTTGTGTCTGATTGAAATTCTAGGCATTTTATTTGGAAAATCTGTATCTTTTTTTATTTTATTAACAATATTTGTTCAATTTTACTTCACCAACAAAGTTTGTTTGTTTGTTTATACTTTTTGTTGTGAAATTTCACAATGGGCGGGTTTATTATCATACGGCAATCTCTTGCCACCAACCTTACTATGAAATGTTTATGTGTAAGTGTGTGTTTTGTTATTGTATTTGATCAAAAGAATGGAAATACAATTCCGTTAATTATATCCCAACTGAAAATGGTGACCCAGACGAGAATCGAATCCGGAACCCAAACAAGTAAGATCAGACGACCTAACCACTATGCCACCGCTCCGTGTATGTTATAGCTATTGTTGCTAGCTACAAAGTATTGCGACACTTTGTTGCACGGCTAATACAAAGTGTTGTAGCTGTGAATTTCCAAATGTTTCAAATTTTGCATATTTGTCTATGCGTTGGTTTTATAAACAGCGAGCATAGAAACAAATAACTGTAGATATAATAATAACATTAAATATTTTATAAACTATACGTTTTTATATTATCTTCCCATTCTGTCATTTCTACCTTAATTAGCTTCTCATTCGTCAGGAAGCGCTAACCATCGCTAGGATCAAGGATCATTCTTCAAATTATATGAAAAAGTAGGTGCCACAATTGTGTGCAGCGGTTTCCCATAGTTAGCTGATCATCATCAGACATGGTTCTAATTACAACCCTACGAGAGCGTGTAGCCCTAATCGGGACCTAAGCTCGACACATCTACTACAATGCATCGCATTCCATCCTCTAATTATTTGTTGCTTTCCATTGCGTATACAAGGGGGCTTCTGTGACTCGGTTTACGAGTATTTATGTATTTTATTAAATTAAAGTAGCGTTTGCTTGCCGCTTGTATCGCTAGATCAACTCGGTCAAAGGATTCACTAAAATTAGCATACAAGAATTAGAAGTCCTCTGTTTGCTTGGGATATGCATAAACGTATAATATATTATTATACCAAATTGAAATGAAGAGTTAATTACCTGCAACCTAATGAGGAGATAGCATATTTTTACACGACTGCCCAACAAGAAAGGAGTGTAATGTGTTCAGGTTTCATCTATGTATGTTTTCCGTTTTTATTCCATCATAACATCTCAACGCTTGAACCGATTTAGAAGTGTGTGGTACTATTAGAATGGTTATATCATTACGAGTGTCAAGAAATACTTAGCTCTACAAGTATCAAGCAAAGAGTTGTCTAGATGTTTAGATGTCAGGGGTGGACCGTGAGTTTGTGGGGCCCTGGGCTTATATACTTGGGGTGCTGCCTAATTAATCAACTAATTGCCATTTTGTCAAAAAACTGTTTTCCATATGATGTCTAGGTCACTATGTACGCGGTATAGGAAAAACAGAGGACAAAAACAATTTTATTTATTTAATATGGCAGATACACAAACAGCAACTGTAAGACAATTTACTTTTCACTATAAATAGACAAATCGATTAGCAAAAACGTACTAAAGAAAACGTTGAAACTTAAGCTATTAATATTAACTTAAATAATGATTATACAAACAAACTAAGTAAAACAATAAATAATATTTATAAAATATAAATAATGTAAGTAAGTATATTAATTGTAAAGCTACTTATTATAAGTAAAATGTATACAAACATTAATTACTAGTTACCCATTGACAATGCACTAGCCTTAGTGGGGAACTGAACTCTATATACTATATAGATTTCATTTTTATGAATAAAGAAATTAAAAAATGACTGCGAAAGACTGCGTTTTCAAGAAAATACACTGAAAACAAGCGGCGGGTAGTCCCCCGGAATAGACGCGAGAAATTGATCCCATGGTTGCCAAGCTTATGATAGGAAATTTTAAGATTTTAGATTTTGTCTGTAATTCACAACTTGGATTGTCGACTACAACGGGCGAGCCCGTCACCTCGGGAAGTTTTAACGATTAGTCGTTCTATCTCCCTGGAGTGAACGTAGAAGACTTGGGACAAAACAGTCCACCATCTAGCTACGTCACAAGCCCGTAAGAGGCCAACGCCTTAACCGCGAGATAGCCAGGAATGTTACCTGGCGGGCCGACACTCGCGCCCTTACTTCCAATTGTGACCAGATTACTCCGGTCTCTCGATTGGTTCCGAGTTCGAGGTCGCTTGCGCGGTCCTCTCCCTTGCGAAGCGGTGAAACGGTGTATACCGAATCTATCGCGGACCACAGCGTCCTTTGCCCGGCTGTTCACCCAGGATCGGATGGCCGATGGTCGTTTCAAGAGCAGTCGCCGTAAGATCCGCAACCACCCCCGCTCTATAGGAAACAGTACTGCTTCCAGACTCCTCCGACTGTTAGTCAGAGTTTTAGGGAGTTAATGGGCCCATGCTGGGTTGGCCACGAAGACCTATTCTGTTCAGGGTTGGTCACACTCACGGGTCAACACCCATCTGACGGCCTCCACGCATGAGGTCGATTGAAAGTCGATTGGCTTACGCCGCACGGTGCGCAGACCGTCCAGGAGCGCCAGAAGTTTGATTCCCAGGGGAAACTGACCAAGGCCAGAGTCCTACCCAGGCTCGCACTTAAAGCGTGGAGGCCGTCGGATGGGTGTTGACCCGTGAGTGTGACCAACCCTGAACAGAATGGGTCTTCGTGGCCAACTCAGCAAGGGCCCATTAACTCCCTGTTTGTAATTCACAATATTGTCCATTGTTTTCAATGGGGGCTGGGCCCTTTATATCCACGGGGCCCTGGGCTGCAGCCCATAAAGCCCTCATATAGATCCGCCGCTGCTAGATGTCCAAATTATAATAAATTAAAACAGGTATATTATTATCTTGTTTAGTGTCAAATGTGTTCAGTATATAAATACAAATAAATAAGTATACCTATCTTGTTTAGTGGCTGGTTGAGTATTCGTACATTCCGTAAATATATATGTACGGGTATCTATATAGATACATTAACCACAAATATTACATAAAAAGCTGTTATAAAAATAATAATTATCAATACGATAGTTCACTTTCTGTCAAGACGTCGTGTTTTTTATTCTTTTAATATATTTAATTGTTGATTTTCTTACGAGACTTAAGACCTGGGTCTATCACTATCAATGGTGGGCAACATGTAAACCCGGAAAACATCACTTAGTATGATCACTTGGTATGATCACAATTGCCGAATTATTAAATTGATTTATTTTATAAATAAAAGAACTAGACATGTAAAGAAATACGATTTATGGCAACTAATAATTGAATGTTAATATAAAAAGGTTTAAAAACGAATTTACGACATGAATTTTGTAGCAACCGACGTTTCGACGATGTTGTAACCGCCTTTGTCCAGTCTACCCTTTTTATAATGTCAAACAACCGCGATAGTGTTCGATTTGAATGTTATTATTGTGATAATTTGTTATATTATTGGGTTTTTATAATCAAGCTGCCCTCTAATAAAAAAAATGCATTATAAATATATTATTATAAATGGCTAAATAGATTGTTATTAGTTTAGCCGGCAATGCTATCAGAGCAACCTGCATTTTGCCGTTAGAGAAGGGTTGCCAAACCGTACTACGGAGTTGATGCAATCTATTGCCATATATAATCAATGCCAGGAGATTTTATTACATAACTGCCCAACAAAAATGGAGTGTAATGTGTTTAGGGTTCATCTATGTATGTTTTTCGTTTTTTATTCCACCATAACATCTAAACGCTTGAACCGATTCAGAAGTGTGGGGTATTGTTAGAATTGTTATGTCATCCCGTTATGAATAGTTATATCATAGGGTACCTACCCTAACTGTCCAAATATAAAGTAGTTGTCTAAATATCCAAATGTCAATAAATTATCATTAATCTATCGTCTTTAGTGTCAAATGAAAGATCTAATTGAGTACATTTTGGAAAGAAATATCTATCTATATGCATAAATACACGAAACACAAATATTTCATAAAATTACCGTAATAAAAATAGATATAAATACAATAGTTCACTTTCT
Organism: Micropterix aruncella; assembly: GCA_944548615.1. Lineage (NCBI taxonomy): Eukaryota > Metazoa > Arthropoda > Insecta > Lepidoptera > Micropterigidae > Micropterix > Micropterix aruncella. The sequence goes on from OX155952.1 coordinate 5,434,990, forward strand.
GTAACTGCAGTCGTATTTTTTATTCTTGTTTTTTTATATTTACTTCCGTCGATCCGATCCGTCGACGGGCCCTTACGCTAGTTCCGTGTTTCACCCACAGCCCTGACAAGATTATCTGTTTCCACAGCGCATTTAGGAAATAACTTTAATTGTTACGGATATCTCGAGAGGCTCGCGTTCCCATAACCCGACCGTCTGCGTCTCTAATGCGTTTCGTCGACTTCCATCCACTCTTCTATGGTGCCCGCAGCTATGTTGCAACGCAATAAAACTCCCAGCCCCCGGAGTGGCGATGGCGTGCGCGACTCATCGAAAGGCCCTATTATCAGATTTTGTCTGCACATTTAGGATAATTTTATCTATCAGGTTGAAGAATGCGCCTTTGCGGTCGAAAGCTGAGTATCAGTATCAATTTAATCATTTAACATCATTCAATTCTGAGCTACTAAACAAACGATTTATTTTTTTACACACAGGTCATATGCTTTTTCGTGGAACCCGCCTTTTTGCCAATTGGTACCATCTTCTATGTGGGCATTTGTAGCATCACGCAGTCAAACACTCAGGCGGTCACCCATCTCAGTATTGACAGCGCCCGCCGCTGCTTAACTTCGGTAACAACGAAGAGAACCGGTGTCAACGTTGCTACGGACGCTACATTTATAATTGGTTATACAGGGTAACATAATATAGCAAGGGTTCAAACTGGGAATACACATTTAAGAAAGAAAACGAGGGCATGGAAATTGTAAAAAAGTGGCTAGGAAACTTTATGTTAACGCTTCATGTTGGCAAAACCAAATACATGCCATTTAGTATAAACACCAGAGGTAAACCCACTACTAATAAAACTATTGTAGTACACGAATGCGATAGCGTAGAGTCTTGTAACTGTCAGCCTCTGCAAAGAGAAATATCTTGAAAATATCTAGGCATCACTCTAGATTGCTTTCTCCGTTGGGACTCTCATATACATAAAGTGGCTACGAAGGTGCGAATTCATGGATATGTTTTCAAACAACTGAGGAATATTCTGAGAACTGAGATTCCAAAACACTAAAAACTGTTTATTGTGCTTTTTGTGAATCGCTTATTACTTACGGCTTAATTGGATGGGGTGGATGTGGTAAAACCCTGCTAGAGCCATTGCAAGTTGCGCAGAAATTTATATAAAAAAATATTCTACGTAGACCATATCGCCATACCACTAATGAACTTTTTAAGAAAGCTAAAGTCCTTGATTGTAGGCAACTTTTTCTAAAAACTTCCCTCTTAAAGCTATTTTTGGACAATAACTCATGTAGGAATATTTCAGATCCGAAGACCAACGAGACAAGTTTTAGAAAATAGCTTAATAATACCGAGGATAAAATCATCATTTGGACAAAGATATTACTCTTTTATTATTCCGAGATTTTACAATCTCATCAATATGGAAATAAAAATTAATTTGACATTTAGGGAATTCAAAAATAAAATAATGAAATGGTTATCGAATCATGACAGACTAACCATACCTACATCAAATGTTAGAAATTATATTGTAATAAAACTTAGGTGCACAAATTATTAACATATTTTTAAACATGTATGTTGAGTATATTTTAACATTGAACTAACTACCAAAAATTATTTGACTTTGTTGTTATATATGATTTTGTACTTTGTTTGACTAGGTATTTTTATATTAAATTCTATATTACTTAACATTATTAAATATTAATGACTGTTTCTTTCTTTTCTCTCTTATAACTTTATTTATATTATTTAATCGAATTTTATATTATATTTATTGCCGATTATATAATGGAATTGCATTTTATTTATTATATTATCTTTTAATATTTTTTATTATTTTTTTGAAGGCCACATTATAGGGCAATTTAGTGTTATTAGCTTTTTACTAAAACTTGTACATAATTGATTTGGTATATTAGAGTCCTGTCCACCCTAGAACGGGCTAGTCCCAGTTGGGTTACAGAATCAAATAAGCAAAAGGTTAATGTTTTACCATTCGATTCCTGTTATTTTTGCAGGCAAATCAATGTTTTATAGTAATTAATTCCTAAATAAATAAATAAATAAAATAAATAAATATCGATGAGTGTCAAATTGCTCAGTTATGTAACACGTTTTGGCAGCTAGAATTTTACTATGAATCGTAACGTGTAGTTGACACTCATAGATCCACATATTGAATAATTTTCTTTTACGTTCAGTGGCCTAATAAATAGCGTTCTAAACATGCCTACCTATAGGTACAATATCCTATCTCAAAATAAAATAATGATATGATGTCGATTGAAATAACAAGAAACACACTTCACACATACCTACTCGTCGTATTACACGCACACATTCATATAAACACGCAATGCTGGATTTACGTATAAGCATTGATTTATAAAATCAATGGTAGACGCTACACTAGATATAGCTCAGGGCCCTTATCGTCGTCAGAATGTTTGACAACCCAAAGGGGCCCCGAAAAGTGCAAAGATGTCGACGGCTTAAGGCCCCCTACATGGGTTAATCCATCACTGTAAACACTTCATAGTAGGGTTGGTTGGAAGACATTGTCGTATATGACAATAAACCCGCCCAATATGACATTTCATAATAAAGTATTTGTAGCGTCCGTAGCACCGTTGACGCCGGTTCTCCTCGTTTCAGGCAAATTCAAGGGCCGGATGTCATAATGCGTTGCGGACATTACGTACGTAAGACAAGTATGCCGGACCCCTAATATGACCAGGTGCTACACACACTACTGCACATACAGACAGACAGACGGATAGATGACGGAGTCTCACCAATAGGGTTTCGTTTATTCACTTTGATCGGATCCCTGGGAGCTATTAGGCCCTGTGATAGTTAGGCCACTAAGACCCATGTGTTAGGATCGGCCAAATTTCCGTGTCAACACCCATCCGGAAGCCTCCAGGCCGAAGTGCGAGTCAGGGCAGGACCCTGGCCTGCGGGCCAGTTCCCCTAGGAATCGTTCTTCGGGCGATCCTGGACGGTTTGCGCACCGTGCGGCGTCAGCCAATCAACTGTGCATTTCGACTGGGGTAGTATGAAAACGGCTTTGTTTCCTATAGAGCGGGGGTAGTTGTTAACCTTACGGCAACTGCTCTTGAATCGACCAATCAGCTACCCGTTACTGGGTGAAAAGCTGGGCATAGGATGCCGTGGTATGCGATAGATTCGGTAGACACTGAATCACGTAAGGGACCGCGCAAGCGACCTGGAGCCCGTAACCAATCTGGCCGAAACTGGTAGCCAAGGGGTAAGGTGGCCCGACGGTAGATTTGTATAGTCCACAAAGTCTCCTAAGCTCACCTCACGAAAGATAGAATTATAATTATCGTTAAAACTTCCTGGGGTGACGGGTTCGCCCGTTGTAGTCGACAACCACAAAAAATGTTTGTATCCCTAAAAATTATGAAATCGATGATACATCTCGTTTCGGATTGATACCTACATATTGAATGGTTTGAAGTGATATCAGTAGATATCACATTGCCTAGCATCCAGCACAAAATTACCCCTTGAGCGGTGTTGAGGATGCAGAGGATACGGCACTTCGAGGACTTCCGGCTCCGGCTACCCTATAATTTGTCATGCAACAACGACGGATGATTTTATCGCCTTTGAAATTGGGTTAACAATTATTATTCCCTAAAAAATACGAACTCCCCTTCACGAAAAAATCAATTGTTTATGTACAATTTCCGGAACCACCAACGCGTAACCAAAAGATCACCTGTTGCTATTTATAAAAAAATAACGACCCCAGCTTTATTTATTATCAACGCCATCTTTCGACATTTTAACTTTCGAAACATGTTGCCATCTAGTAGTCAATCTGAAAACTACTTCGTAAAATTCACGAGTGTTGTAGAGCTGTTCGCGTTTGTTTGGTAAAAGAGTAACGGAAAAATGATTTAAAATAACTTTACAATTCAGCGCATTTAATCCTGAAAAATATTGATTGTATAATTCTGTTTTTTTGTGATTGTTTTAATGTTTATAAAAAAATATATTATGAATATATACCTACTTGCAACCATTGATTTTATAGTGAAAATCAATGGTGCAACTAAAGCCTCGCGCAATGCTTTAACTCTGCGTCCTAGGACGTCTTTATTTTAATGATATACGGATAGGCGACTTTTAAGTACGATCTTAAACGCGACTTCAATCTCGAATTACGTTACGATTTAGAAGCGTATACTTGTCTGGAGAGATATGCAGAAAGAAAATTATCAACAAAAAGCTAAAACCGGGAAAAGGACTTAAAGTTAAATGACACTTCTAGTTGATTTTCGGTAACATAACTGATGAATAATTGACTCAATGGAGTTAAGTCTGACTATGCATATTGTGAGTGTTTATTATACAGCAACTATCACGTTGACTTCCTATCTCAATGAGAGTGTCTATCACTATCGCTATAACAAGACAACCACTTACACGTTACACAAACATGCAATATAAACATTTCATAGTATTATTGGTGGTTATAAGAGGTGATAAACCCGCCCATGGTGAAATTTCACAAAAAAGAGGAGAAACAAACAAACAAACTTCTAGCAGATCTCAAAGTCGCGATCTGTTGCGGTTCACGACTTTTAATTTCTATCGTCCAGCACTACAGTTTATTTTTGACGTTTACTTACCCAAGACCCAAGCGAGCTGCTAGCCGGTTTTGATCATTTGATTGTGGTTTTTAGTTCTATTTACATTGTTCAAAATATTTCTGCTCGATTGCTATGTTATAATATACGTATTTATAGTAGCGCGGACTTCGATGGTAATGGGTTAGATTATTTTTCTTTATTTTTGTTCACGTTCAAAGCAGAAATTCGATTTTGCATTGCTTTAAAAATGTCTGAGTCTGTGATCTTTCTCAAGGCTGGGGACGCAGCCGGCGAAGGCAACGAAATTGACAAAGCCGACGGTTTGTCGCGTTCAATTCGATTGCATGCATTTTAAGTAGAGAATGGTTGATTGTGGTCTTGGTCCTTGTCTGATTTCTTTCGTTTGATGGTGTTTTGAGGTTATGTTTATGGTTTCAGTTGATCCCCTAGACATCAGTGATATGGATCCCAGTGCAAATGATGATTCTAAAGAGCCGGAAGTTAAAAAGAAGAAACCAGGGCGGAAACGGAAGCGCGATGTTGAAATGGTAAGCAATACTAGTCATAGGCCACTCGGACGAAAGAGTCGACACAAGCTCGACTTTCGACCTTCCTTTCGACTTTCGACCGATACCATTCGACCTTCGATCGTTACCTATCAGCGCCCGCCTTCAGTCAACTCTGCCGTCCGAAAAAATCGTTCAACTCTTTGACTAGAAAGGAAATTAAAGAAAAATTAAAGAAAACCTTACTAGCTATGTAAAACCGTAGCTTTAACAAAACATGTGGTATTATTGCAGTATAGGTACCTCTTCTAGATTGTTGATTTTTTAACGTCACCAGACTATATTCACCACTCTGATTCCGAATCTGCAATAATATTTATTCGGTCTCAATAAATAAGCGAGATATAGGCATTAAAAAAAGCGCCAAACCCATACATTTCGGTAGTTTTTTTAAAAAAATAATACATAAACACCTATTTGGCGGTAGGTTAGGTTAGGTTTTTGTAAAACAACCTTAAAAACTGAGGTAAAAAAAAAAAATTTTTTTTTTGTATGTAAATTTGGTTTTGAAAATTTACGCGTCCGAAGCTTTTTTATTTCACATTTAGCATTACAATGATCTAACCTAGTAGTATTTCTTTGTTTTTTCGATTTCTGAGAAAGGTACCTATACTGCAATAATTCCAAACATGTTTATTGTTTGATTGACAATCCGGCGTCTGTCAATCTGGCACATTGAAAGAGCTGTCAAATAATGTTTATGCAAAGCATCAGCAAAGTTAATGCAAGTTCTGGTTTATTTCATAATGGATTGCCGACCGTATGAAATATATTTTCATTTTTAGAAAAAGAAAAGTGACGACGAAGACGACTCGGGTTCCGAGGAGCCGGCGCGGAAAATGGAAAAGCTGGGAAGTCCAGGGCCGTATTCGCCCGGCCACCGCGAGCCTCGCTCGTGCGTGCTCAACCAGCGCCAGAGACGGAAGCCGCTTTCTCGGCTGCTAGAGCAGCTCCTCAGAAACCTGGAGAAGAAGGATCCCAATCAGTTCTTCGCCTGGCCCGTCACCGACAACTTTGCTCCTGGATACTCAGATATCATAAGGAATCCGATGGATTTTTCAACAATCAAACAGAAGATTGATGACAACGAGTATAGATCTCTAAATTGTTTCATCGTAAGTATCTACCTATTACATAACCTAACTTACATAAGTGAGCCGCCCCTCAGTCATTTACTGTCGACAGTGGCGTGCACCTCATTATATTCCTTACGCTTGAAAGGGCCGGCTTGGCTTTCCATTATACACCTCAAGCATGAAGGGAATCGAAAGTGGTCTTTATACCTAAACCAGGTAAGACCGACTACAACACATCACTCAATAAATCTCCGGTCTAAGGAAGCAAACATTTTTTTTTACACATTTGACTTTATTCATCAACATACTCTCCTTCAAGAGTGATACATTCATTCCAAGGCCTCTATAAATTATCAATGCCTTTTTTGTAAAACGATTTGTTTTGCTCTCAAAATAGGCATCAGTTTCTGCAATCACTTCTTCATTTGCGGCAAAGTCGACCCACATCACCTTCACCCTGCGGAAGAAAGACTATCCCCCAGTTAAACTTGACGATAATGTCCTACCACATTCCAATTGCGCCAAATACCTTGGCTTCCACTTGGATAGACGACTCACATGGAAAGATCACCTAAAACACAAGAGGGATGAGATCAACATGAAATACAGAAACATGTATTGGCTTATGGGTAGGAATTCTACGCTGTCGGTCGACAACAAACTCTTAATTTACAACTCGATCCTGAAACCGATATGGACATATGGCATCCAGTTATGGGGGGTGGCCAGCAAGAGCAACATACTCTGCCTACAGCGAGTCCAAAATTGCATCCTGCGCTCTATTGTGAATGCGCCCTGGTACGCAAAGAACGAGGAGATCCATGACTATCTCAACATGCCAACAATAGCCGCAGAGATTGCACGGCTGAAAGAAAAGCATGCCGAGCGCCTGGCACTGCATCCAAACCCTCTCATCGCTAATTTGCTTCATTCCACAAGCCTGGTGAAGAGACTGAAGAGAGCCCAGGTTCTGTAAAGAGAAGATCGTGGCACTGGCCACCATCCTCATAACGTTTGCTGCTGGCAACAAATCCTTTTATAGTCGCAAGACTGATTAAGGATAAGGAGAAAAAAAAAAAAACCTTCTTTGAGCCACATTTCTTTTCTTCATCTTTTTGATATCTGCAAAAAAAAACAGTAGTCGCTGGGGCCAGATCTGGAGAGTACGGTGGGTATGGAAGCAATTCGAAGCGTAGTTCATTTAATTTCACCATCGTTTTCATCAACTTGTGACACGGGGCATTGTCTTGGTGGAACAGCACTTTTTTCTTTTGCATGTGAGTCCGTTTTTTCTTGATTTCTACGCTCAATCGATCAAATAATGCCATATAATATTTTCTATTAATATTTTTACTTTTATCAAGATAGTTAATGAACAAAATATCATGCGCGTCCCAAAATACGGATGCTACAACCTTGCCAGCTGAGTTAAGACTTTCACCGACTGCTCTTCACTCAGCTGATAATCTTCTTGATTCAGGTGTGAAGTAATGGATCCATGTTTCATCTGTTGCTACATACCGATGCAAGAAATCGTTAATATCTCGCTTGAACAGCTCCAAGCAGTGTTTTTAATTGTCGTTGTGTTGCTGTTTGTGGCCCGATATGAGCAAACGCGGTACCCATTTCGAAAGCAACTTATGCATGCCAAATTTTCGTGTAAAATTGTAAACACACTGCCTTCTGATATCTTTAAGGTGTCAGCTATCTCACGCAACTTCACTTAATGGTCTCTCAAAACTATTTTGTGGACTTTTTAATATGTTTTCCGGAACAACTGCAGATTTCGAGCGACCAGAGCGTTCGGCAGCATTGGTATTCATACAAGCCTGTTTAAATTCAGTATATCAGTTTAAATTCAGTATATCAGTTTAAATTCAGTATATCAGTTTAAATTCAGTATATCAGTTTAAATTCAGCCACCAGCCTTTACCCGCGCGTAATGCGAACCAAAGGCATTCGTCAAGATGTACCCCTCTGCTCACTTCCCTCGCACCCTATCCCCACAATGCCCTGTCGCTCGAGAGTGCGTCTACTGTTCTCTCGGTATACTGTGGTATAGCAAGCGATGTTCGTGTCAAAGTTTTCAAAACATTTAAAAAAAAAAACAGACATTATGCTGTTCAGTGCCTCCAGCGATTACCTCTATCTACATCACGAAAACGTTTTCCTCTCAGGCTTCCTTTTTTTTTATACATCCCTCCTATCTATCGCGTTAAGCGGATAGTCACTGTACTTTTTTCTTTTTAGAGCGATTTTAAGCTAATGTGCAACAATGCCATGAAATACAACAAACCAGGAACCGTCTACCACAAGGCGGCCAGGAAACTCATCCACAACGGCCTGAAGCAGCTCACTCCGGCGAAACTGCGACCGCTCGGCCACATGTTCACCTACATGTACGAAATACCTCTTCGGGAGCTCGGCTTCGACATGGGAAAGATGGATGTGGTAAGCGCGCACTTCCCTCAATTAACCTTAACAAAATTACCATCGCCGTCACTCACTTTTGAAACATTCTTTTGCTGTCTGCTAAATCAGTGATTCTCAAACTGGGTGCCGCGGCACCCAGGAACCCCTGCCACTTGTGACGTGGAAAGTTTAGTCTTCGAAAGAAACATAGATTTTTGTCTAAGTAAACTTAAACAAAAATAAAATATGCCTGTATCCTAGTTCTTCCAATATAATATTATTTGCGTTTACAAAAGTAGAACTATGGAAAGTCGGATTAATTTTACTAATTTTGGAAAATTTGCTATAACTGGTAGAAAGATTTTAAGCTTATTATGTTCCAAATATATCTGAGGATCAGTATGATTGGGTGAGAACCAATTTTTTTTGGACAGAATATCATTTATATCTAACAGAGGAGGAAGACCTTCTAAAATATTGCAGTATGCAGAACGGATGATTCAAGCATTCTGTTCTGTAGTAGTAGTAGTAGTAGTAGATGGAGTGGGGGGCTTGTTTCCAGCCCTTGATGTCACCTAGATCTGTAAGGTCTTTTGTAACTACCCACTGTGTGGTTAGGTCAATTGTCAGCTAGTAGCCCGGTACTTCTTACCAGACTAAGTAGGTCACTGACCTTCAAGTTGGGCAGATCGCTGGGTTCGAGAAAGGCTCGTCCCAGTAAACTGTGTCTTTTGGCGGCGAGCCCTGGACAGCGGCCAACAATGTGTATGCTGTCTTCAGGTTCCTCGCCACATATTCGGCAATCCTTGCTCTCAGTCAAGCCAAGGTTGAATAGATGAGCTCTAAGGGTCGTGTGTCCGGTGAGGAGACCGATAGCGGTTCTAAGGTTCTTCTTGCTCATGTCAAGTAGGGCCTTGGTTTTCTTCTGTAGTGGTTGCTCCATCATGGCTTTTGCCTGGCGACATCCCTGACTCTGTTTCCAGGAAGCCCGATGTTCCTGCTCCAAGCAGTCCCTGATGATTTTCTTACCTGTAGCGAAGGGGACCCCTACAGCTGGCTCCACTGGGCAATCCAGTGTGCCCAGTTTTGCCAGTCTATCGGCCTCTTCGTTTCCGGGTATGCCTTGGTGACCCGGTATCCACATTAGGGTGATTTTGTTGGATTTTCCCAATTTGTTGAGCTCCTGCATGCAGTCCCAGACCACAGAAGATTCTGTGGTGGCTTTAGCCAGAGCGTCCAGTGCTGCTTTGCTGTCAGAGCAGATGAGGATTTGTTCTGTAAATACTGGTAACATTTTAAATACCTGGTAATTGCCGGTATAGATTTTAAATTTCCATTAATTGTTAACATATAATATGCTTTGCAGCATACATAAATATATATGTATATATGAGCTATATATGAAGTGATACACAAATGTATATCATGACCAGCAAAATACCCCTATGATTTAGAAATTTCAAACTTTTATTGAAATATTGAGAGAGGTAGATAGGAAATGTACTTGATAATTCTATGTGTTTTATAACTTACTAGAAGTATTGTGATAGGTAGGGGACTTCTAGCTGTAAACTAGTGAAGAGATTAGATTATGGGTGCCGTCGGTCTAAAAAGTTTGAGAACCACTGTCGTAAATCATAATTCATTCTAAACGGTTTTTATAATGTTATTTTGAAAGCTGCCACTGAAAACGGTCGGGAAAAAGGTACGTAGCATACTTGCTAGTTGGCGGTAGTGCATCCTAATAATTTCTATCATTTCGAACGAATGAATCGCTTTTAGATTTCGGCATACATGCGTAGTTTCAACCCATGCCTATTCGATCGCCTCAAGCTTTTATAGACATTGCATGATCTGCTTTTCAGTATCGGATTATGGAGCTACTGTGATTAAATGAATGTCCTTTCTTACATAAGTTATTGTCATCAATTAGATAATGCTTCAATGGTAGACCACTGAGATTATAGAAATCTATGTTATAAATATTGATGGCAATATAAATTAACACCATTTTATTGTATTTTACAAAAAAAAAGGATACAATTTTATATTCTGGCGCCGTTCCAATTAGATATAAATATAACTAACACCGGATTATTATTGTTGCGGTGTTCGTATACAATATTGCCAACTATAAATAGGATAGAAAACAAATTTACCGTGTAAAATTTGTAGCACCCGACGTTTCGGTGACGTTGCAGCCGCCGCTGTCCAGGGTTGACTGGACAACGGCGGCTGCAACGTCACTGAAACGTCGGGTGCTACATATTTCACACGGTAAATTTGTTTTCTATCCTATTTATAGTTGGCAATATTGTGTTCGTATACAATATTGCCAACTATAAATTCGTTTTCTATCCTATTTATAATGTCAAACAACCGCGATAGTCTTCGATTTTATAATATTGCCAACGTTGTGTAATCATAATCATTTATTAGTCTCAAATTGTTACATACTAAATACATAGCGTACTATGGCGGTCTGATAAGTTTTCAGCCTTGCCCATAGATAGCAGCACTACTCGCATGATTTATTCCATCATTATGATAAAACTGTTAGATACCATGCGAAATTTAAACCAATTCCGGCCAGCAGTTGGCTGTAGACAGTCTTTTCAATAAATTGCGGTGCGTTTGTTGCTGGAAATGGATAAACTGAGTATCGTGCAATGTTAGCATTCTTCGTAACACAAGGTTTAACGCGGACCGAAGTTCATTTTGGGATTGTGAATGTGTATGCTGTTTCCTTCGATTTCTACCATGGAAAAATGGGCGACCGAGTTTAAATGTGTTTTTTTAATTGTTTTCTCAAAGTCGTTGATGTTATATGGTGTATTTTCATTTACTTTCTTCTTGAGAGTTTCATCTGCCAGGCTCCTGATTGCAGATGGCAGCATTCGGAACAGTTTGAAGCTTAACCCGCTCTATACCATATTCAATTGGACTATTTCAGGGCTGTTGCCTCTCCCCGACGATTTTTAATATAGTTTTTAATATACTTCTGGAAAGCCTGAGCCAGTTTGACAGGAAGTGGGGCTACCGTTTTAAAACAGACGGCCAATACACCTCGTCGTGCCTCGCTTTTGCCGACGACCTAACTTTCATTACCAGAAGCCCCAAGCAGCTTTCCCTGCTATTACAGAAAGTGGAGCTTTTCTGCGACTGGTCAGGCTGTATAAAAGTGAAGCCCTCCAAATGTTTTTGCCTTGGACTCGCCCGCATGGGCACAAAATTTACATCCTATGACCCCAAATTGGTCTATAAGGGCTCTAATATCTCCCTTATAGACCCAAACAATCATTTCAAATTCCTCGGCAGAAAAATCACCCATCAGGGAAAAGACGTCTCGGGCGATCATGTTATAGAGCATTTCAAAAGTTGCCTGGCGAAAATAGATGCCTTGCTAATTTCTGGCCCTCGTAAGGCCTGGATCTATGACAATTATCTAACGTCACATTTGTCATGGCCCTTTCTTATTTACGATTTTACCAAAACCCAACTGTCCCGTCTAGATGCACTGGTGACAGCTAGTTTAAAATCCTGGCTGTCCTTAGCCAAACCAGCTGACCCCTCGACTCTCTTCAGGTCCAAACAAAATTTTGGGCTAGCGCTTAAACTGCCCTCTCTGCTCTACGCCAACTCCAGAATAACCAAAAATTCGATTCTGTGCAATTCCAAAGATCCGGCAATATCGAAGCACGTAATAAGTGGCTGTAGTGATTCAAATGAACTACAAGCCCGCGTAGACTTCCACAAAAGGTTCCTTACTGGAATCAGCCAGAATGGCACTGGTCTGGGGTATGGCAGTACAACCACGAGCGACGTGGACTTGAAGAAGTCTCTTTTGCGGGGAGATTACGACAGCAAGAGTATGGCTCATGCTATTGGCCTTCAATGCCAGAATGATTGGACAACAATTGGTGACTTTTGCATTCCGCCTCCAATGCACTGGAAGGTAATGCTCTATGACTGGACGCCAGAGATGCTGAAATTTTATTTGAATGCCTTTCAGCATACACTTCCAGACCCCAGTAACCTCGCTCGTTGGAGCTTTGCCGAGGATAGTTCTTGTCCCCTCTGTAGCAATACCCCTTGCACAGCTAGGCACATTCTAGCTGGCTGCAAGGTGGCCTTAGATCAAGGACGGTACACTTACCGCCATGACAAAGTTCTCGCTGTTATTCGCGAGGTAATTAGTCTCTCAGTGGCTCGTGCCAACAAGGGTTTGACAGTATCCTCCAAACCCCCAATACAGTTTATGCGGGATGGCTCTAAAGGCAAAAAACATTTAACTACAAAACCTTTCTCAATAATCGAGAAAGCTACAGATTGGATTCTGGAGGTTGATTCGGTCTCTAAGCAGTATAAATTCCCTGAAAGTCTCGGATGCACAGCCCTCCGTCCAGATATAACTCTTTACTCTCTATCTCGGAAGGTGGCTCTTATCGTAGAATTAACTGTTCCATGGGAATCAAATATCCCAAAAGACCACGAGTACAAATTAAATAAATACCATGATCTTGCAAATGCCGTAACCCGGAACGGCTTCACTGTTCACCTTCACGCGGTGGAAGTTGGCGCTCGTGGCCTGCCAGCTAAATCTCTATTTCACCTCTTTAAAGATCTTGGCCTTTCCAGAAAAATAATCAACTCTTTCTTAGAAAAATTATCTAAAACTGCGATTTGCGCATCTCAAATTCTATGGCTTCGAAGGGGGAGTGAATGGGTGGCAAGGTGAACGCTCACATGTGGCAAGACAGCTGTCCTAAACCTACCACAGCCGGTTCGTAAGTCCGGAATCCACTGCTCACCCCCCAGAAGTGTAAAAAAAATAGTATTATGATGGGCCCGACTCCCGTCGGTGAATTCCATGGCAGCTCCGTTTGTATTTATTATTAATGCAGGAGTGCGTTTATAAGCACCCGACTGCATAGAAATGTGAGAACCTATTAAGGTTATACCTAACTGATCGCATTAATATGCGATCAGTTAGGTATAAAAAGCTGTTTCAGCACCAAGTTTGGCATACTTTTGATAGGAATAAGTCATTGTTATGCCGAGTGTTGTGTGAATGCCTGTATGCGCTTATCTCGCAAAAGCTGTCATTATTTTTTGTGTATATCGATGGATTTTTTTGTATATATCGATGGTTATTTTTTGTATATCCCTCAAGGGATTCTGTTGTCATATGAATACTCGACGAGTGTCGCTTGTGTTACCCCAAGTGATTATTTCATATGGTAGGTGTGGGTGGAAGTAGGTGTATATATTTAAATGTACTTTACTAATTATTCTTATTATGGTATATTATTATATTATAGCACAATGAGGTGTTGCAGTATAATTACACACCTTCAGCAACCAATCTCAATAAGTCATTTAACCCTTCAGGCCTCGGCCCCTCAGCCGATTGACAAGTTGATCTCCCAAAAAATTTTAGTAAAAATTAGTAAAAAAATTGAACTTTGACACTGTCCCACCAAAACATTAATTATTGCCAAACCACTGTACCCATAATTAAAATAAAACATATTAACATAATAAAACATCATAAAATAAAACAAATTAAATTAAAACGGGGCCATCACGCTGAATCGAGTTGTGGCCGATATTGGCCAATTGTGGCTCTAGGGGTTAATGCTGTATAGTATTTTTTCTGTCATATATGGAAAGTCAAGCTCGAATATATTTTTTAATTTGAAGAGATCTCAAATCAAATAATCAAAAATGGAATAGCCAGTGTCTGAAATAGAAATTGCTGCACGCATTGCACTTTGATTTACCCAAAACTGGCTAAACATATTTCACTGAGTAACTACCGTGTCTGTGAATATTTCTCTATGAACATTTCCCTGTGAACATTTCTCTGATTTATGAGTGGAATCTTCTATACTTTCCTGGAATAAATAAGTTTCTGGGTAAATAAAGTAATAAGAATGAACAATATGATATTTTGATGCCAAGCTATGTAGGCAGCGCTGCCAAAATACCACAGGAGAATCACTCATATGGGAAAATGTATTCGACGGGTGTCTGAGTTGTACTTAGCCATGTTTTCTCGCATGCGCGTAATCAGGTGCAATGCTTGTTATCCTTTAGATTTTGCCGGATGACTATTATTAATAATACCTATTGGGTCTTGCTTTGAATGCTGTAATTAATTATTTTGTAAGAAAATGAATGTGGCTAGTCTTATTAAAAATGTCCGACTGAAACTGGGTTAACCTTTTAACGAGCGGACCAAGAATCTTTCATAAGTGTGCATGAGGTCAACACTGAACCCAAATTTAAAAATATGTAAAAAAAATAAAGGGATTTCAACAGTGAAACTTCGGTGATTTTGAACAATAACACAAATATTAAATAGAAAAATATCTATTATAACAATAATTAGAGAAAGTAAGATTAACCTTTCGGAGGTCAGCCTTCTCGCGCAAAAACGGCGCGTGATGGCTGGTCACATCTTTGGTCATTTTTGTATATAAATACTAACAATATCATTTTTTTATTAATTATTTCTTGTTACTTAATAATTAGTATTGTTACTCATGTGTATCATTTATTTATATAATATATTTAGAGGCCAGCCGAAATGGCTATGCGCGGATCTGTTAACCATCACAACCACCGATTAGCATTTTAGGGGTCAAAGAACAACAACAAATAATTAAATCACAAATTAAAGCATGTCAGTCTGAGTTACTGTATTATTATTCAATATATAATATATACAGAATGTTATATATACTAGCTGAAAGTTGGCAGCACTGTCTGCTGTCGTAGCGCAAGAACTTGATATCTCCACTTATCTAGTTTTAGGTTAGTATTTAGGTCCACTTATTAGTTTCCACAAATCTATAACGGTGGATGAGTTGAAACTTCAAAAAAACATACAAACGCATTTATCTTAGAACTACTAAATTCGAGTTATCGAGTTATAATTGTAAGGCGACGATATTTATTGCCACTTCAGCTAATAACTACATTTACAGTAAAAATATTTATTTCAAAATTCTGAAAAAAAAACTGCAATGTCGTAATGCGATAATGATTGGTCATCATACTGTTGTTACATCATAAAAGCTAACAGATTTTCAGCAATAAAATTAACCTTGAATGAGAGGATAAACCAAAGTCAGCCGAAATTCACGGCGTTTCAAAATTACAGGTACAACCCAAACCCTGAATAATCTAAAAAAAAATAATGTCCAAAATATAGTATAACTATTTTTGATTAGGCTTTCCTCACTGAAAAAATAAAATTGATTAAAAAAACCATCGCTGAATCTCCATATATTACATTTACATTTTCGTCATGTCCAATTGACGGCCAAAAGCCGCTCTTGGACGTGTCAAAATAATCGTGTTAGTAAGACCCATTAATACTCTTTACTGAACATATATAGGTTGTCAAGAATTTAACTAGTAGATTGTCAAACTATACATATAAATATAATCAAAATAGAAGTATATTTGAAACAGTCAATAGCTCGAAAAGGTACATAGTAAAATTCTTCATCGTAATATTCAAATTGTCAGTAAAATGTAAACTATTACCAAAATATTCTCCGAGATAAACTAAATCGACCAGATATACATAGTTATTTTCTTGATTTAGGCATTCATTACCGACGATAAATATATTTTAAATAATTGACTAAACCATTATGCTACCCCACAGAATCTGAAATGTCTTAACCCTTCAGGCCTCGGCCCCTCAGCCGATTGACAAGTTGATGTCCCAAAAAATTTTTGTAAAAATTAGTTAAAAAATTGAATTATGACACTGTCTCACCAAAAACATTAATTACTGCCAAACCACTGTACCCATAATTAAAATGAAACATATTAACATAATAAAACATAATAAAATAAAACAAATTAAATTAAAATAAAATTAAAACGGCCCGTCACGCTGAATCAGTTTTTGGCCGATATCGGCCAATCGGGGCTTGAGGGGTTAAAGAAGTTTTTTTAAGACAGTATTTTTTTATTCATATTTAAAGTAAATCAAGGAAAATGATACCATTTTTTTTCTAAATTTGCTTATATAGTATTTTATTACTAGTTTACACAATTATTTAGCTAGGCTTGTTGTTATTGTTAGCTCTACACATGAAGCAAGACCTATAACGAAGGCTTAAATCAGTTAAAGTATATTTTTTGTATAAAATATCCACCTTTCGTTTTGTACCATTTGCCGATTGTTTCACCTATTTTTTGTGTACATGCTTAGAGTATACATGGACGTACTGTGCTTTTACAGAAGTCTCCCAAAAATTCGCTTCAATTTTGTTGACGGTGCATACTTTAGCACTGAAAGTTTCGAAACAACATGTACTTTCGACCGCATCGGGCAAGAGAATCGACAGCACTAATAAATATTTATTACCTGCAATCATAAATGACTGCCTCTTTCTATTAATAATTGCGTGAGTGGTGTATTGTTATCAGCGAACTTAAAAGATTGCAGTACAGCTGCAGATGATATACCCTCTCCCCCCCCACCCCCCGATACCCCACCCTTTGTTTGCCAATAATCAATGTCTTTGTTTGTTAATATAAACCTTGGTAGGAGAGAGACGGAGAAAACATTCATCACAATTTTAAAATAAATAAATATATTTATTTTCTATATATTTTTTATATACATATTTTTACTAATTGTTATATATTATTATAAATTATTATTTATTATTGCTATTATATACCTACCTATTATTATTATTATTATTTTACATTATTATTTAGTATTACTTGTTTATAGTTCTAACATTATTTTGGTGTAGTGAGAATTTAATGTTAACTTGATTTGATTAAATTTTTTTTTTTTTGTTTTAAGTTATGTAGTTTACAATCATTTGTATTAGTGTTCTCCTTAGAACAGGCTCTGCCTAGTTAGGAGCAACACAATCTATGTTAATTGCTAACGGTGTAATTTTTTTGTGGACCGATAAATAAATAAATAAATCATTCCTTCCTCACTCGTCCTTACGCTCCATGTTCTTGTATCAGCTTGTTTTCATAAAGTCTCTGGTTAGTGTTGTTTCTATTGCTATATTATTCTATATACTACGTATATCACACTAAAAGTCTCCAGAACCCTCCACTTACTTTTAAATGTATTTTATATATCAACGTAGTTATTAGTTGAAATAGTAATAAAAATAAATGCCCCAAATATCATCCCAAAATGTACCAATATATCAGTTCTGCAATTGAATTGAATTTAGCTGCCAGAGTATAAAATTAAGTGCAAGCTAAAACCTTTCATTTTACATGAGTCTCTTCACTGTTGGTGGGTCGGTCCAAAATTACTAGGGTCCTTTAACCCCTTGAGTATGATACGACCAAATCTGGTTCTGAAACAATTATCCGTTGAGTATGATACGACCAGATCTGGTTCCGCGTTTTTTTCACTTCTTTGACGTTCTCATATTTATTCATAATTATCTAATTGTTTTACAAAATGATATTTCAATATTCTATATTCGAAATTTCAATGCAATCATTGTGCAGTTGTTCTTTTTATGATTGGTGTAGTAGTTTCGTAGTTATAGTACTTTAAGGTCGATGTCGCCGAAAATCCTGCAAAAGAGACAGATGCATCCATGAAAATACCCATTTACTCCAAGGGTTAAGTACCTATTTTAAGTTGAATAATATTGAATACCTTATTAGGAATTAATAAAATTATTGTTGTTTTTTCCCATACAAAACCATTGCTCGGAGGTGGACCTTACTCCCGAATTAGATTTTTTGGTTCCGAATTGCTTAATTTTCACATTTCACATCCGAATTTATTTAGTTAAAATTAAGATATATATTTTTTGCCAAATTTACACTAGCACACTTAAAACATAGTGATTGTAGGATCAAGAAAAAAAACTGGTCTTATATCATTAATAGAAAATTCAGAAACCGAAGGTACTTGTAAATGTTTACAAAATGGTCCAAACTGAGCTGGTTTACCTTGGTGCCATCTGTGAGTGAAATATAAAAATGACGCATGTCTTTTCGCTAAGTTGCCCGGAGAAACATTTTGATAAGATAAGGAAAAAACTTAGAAGGGATGGTGTAGCTTGGTCTCACGCATCATTCATTATATAGGTCTTTTGAATAATTGGTAATAGTAGCGGCTTCTGTGGCGTTTATTTCCTATATTTCGATTCCTCAGCAGAAAGTTCTGAAGCAGCCGACTGAGAAGACTGACGATGGAGAGGATTGCGAGAAAGAGGAGGCGGATCCAGCAGCGGACACCAAAGTTGAGGTTGTGAGCGCTGAGGATGAAGTGAAGTTGCAGATGGAAGCAGAGCGAGAAGAGCACAGGAAGAGACTGGCCAGAAAAGGTAATGCATTCAAATTTGGTTCATTTTAGCTCAAGAACTTGCTTGAATAGCAAGTCCCCAATGGGCAGCCAGCAATTTATTAAATTTAGGATGTTTTCGTCTTCCGAGAAGTTTAGATATCCTTTATTTGAATCAGTTGTATCACCCCAAGACTTTCCCGGCAAGTAGTCAAGGACTGATTGCATCTGAATATTTATTTCTTGAATAAAATCAATGAAATCAATGGCCGGCGAACAAACCCTTTTGGATTCCGTTACACAATGGCCTTGAGCGACGCAGTTCGTTTCTCGGCTACCACCGACGGCTTGGCGTTAATATTTGATTAAAATGTATAACGGAATTTAAATAATAATAATGTAGCTTGTATGAGAGATATTCCAACCAAAATTTTCCAATGTGATTTTGGCCCAACAATTCTACTAAATTTCAAGTCTCTTAAGTCCAATATTTCGAGATTGATATATTACTAGTGCACCTTGCGGTGGACCGATTTCAACCACAATCTTGTCCCAAATACCAAATTTCAGCTTAATCGGATAAAGCGTTGTGGATGCTATTGTGGAGCAATACACACAGATATCAGGAGCAATACATACAGAGCAATACATACAGACACACAGACAATCTGAAAATGGTCTTAATCGTCTCAGGGGCTCAAAATGGATATTTAAATTTATATAAAAATACAACAGTTCGCAACCTCACTGCGCCGCGCCGTGCACCGGTGCTAGCATATATGCAAAATAGTTTGAAACTAATATATGAAATTGAAGACTATCGCGGTTGTTTGACATTATAAATAGGTTTGTAGCAATTGACGTTTCGGCGATGTTGCAACCGCCGTTGTTGTTGCTGCAACTGCCCTGGACAACGGTGATTGCGACATCGCCGAAACATCCGGTGCTACAAACTTCATGCAGTAAATTCGTTTTCCAACCTTTTTATAATGAAACTAATATAGTTTTATATATAAGGTAACATAGCTGTAAATTTACGTAAAACCAGCAAAGGTAGATTATTCCATTTTGAACTTTTGAATTCTTCGAGAAGCGCTCTTAAGATTTAAATAAAAATAATTTTATATAGGACTTCATTAACTAAATGTTCACAGCTTTTCCACGGATGGATAGCGATGGCCTTACAACACTGTGTATTCTTGTCGATCGAAACGATACAGAGACACCACCAAGTGAAAGGCCTATGACTTTGGGACAGTTGATTGGGAAATTGTCACACGGCACTGGATCTCTTCAAGGTAAATATACATTTATTACTTTTGATTTTCAGATAAAAAATCAAAATCCCGAACATGCTGATACCTATAAAAAGAAATTATCAGGTTTCCTCTGAAGTTCTATAGTAGGGCCAAAATCAACGAGCACCTGGAGTCATAAATCATTAGGCCGGACGACGCGCGTAAGGATGTCCAACAAGTCGACGTTGCTTATCGATAATTTACTCAAATCAAATCAAATAATTTATTCTCTTAAAAACTTAAAATGTATTTTTAATATTCTTTAAACTTTTATTTCACTTTATTGTTGCATGTATACGTTAGTTTGTATTTACGAATTTTTTTCTTAATAAATGAGTTTAAAACTAACTAAACCAATTATTACAAATTATTACGAAAATTTTCATCATAATCTATAATATCCAACCATCGATCCATCATAGTCCATCGATATTCCATCGATACATCGATAATCCATCGATACTGCTATTATTATTTTTAAAACACGCATCCCCATAGTGCGAGCGAAAGACAGCGAGTGTGAGCGAGAGGTCCGGCCTAATGCTTTATGACTCCAGGTGCACGTTTATTTCGGCCCTACTATAGGCGATGGCCTCTGGAGTGCTTGCGAAAAGTGATTCAGGTGACAGAGGAACAGAAGCCTTTGTTGAATATTCACTCCGTGAAGTTCTGACCCATGACAATATTGATACAATAATAACAATAATAAAACTCAATTTCAATGAGCTTATTGCCTTGCGGCAATGTCTAGCAGCTAACCTGTTCCTTAAGTTTATAGTACAAGTTTTTCGTTGGCTATACAAAAAATAAACTTAAAACTATAGAATAGACAGAAAGCTAGAAAAAAATGATAATAAAAATAGAAAAACCAATTATTAAAACTAAATAAAGATGTAGAGGAAACTAAAGAGACGAAGGAAGGAAAGGGAAGTGAGAAGGAAGGGGAGGAAGAGGGTTGGTTATGTTAATGGCTTTAGGTATATGTGCTCCTTGAGCCTGGCCTTGAACGTGGTGATGCTGGGGATATTCAGTAAAGCATTCAAGAGTCGAGCAGCTTCCATGGAGGAGTACGAGAAAAATATACTGCTGTGACCAGGGATGTATAACATGGTATTGCCCTCTGACCTGAGGGGCCGGTCGTGCGCCGATAGAGCGGTGAACCTTTCGGCGAGATAAAGCGGCATGCCATTGGCGAGAATTCTGTATATCAGGCAGAGTTTTAACCTGTCTCGTTTCCCTGGTGGTAAGCCACTGTAATCTACTTCGATAATCCATGATATGATTATATTTTCTGAGGCCATAAATGAAGCGGATACAGTCGTTCTGTAGCCTTTTCACCTTTGTGGCCAGCTCTTCTGTCAGATCGATGAATGCGGCGTCGCCATAATAAGGGAACGGAAGAAGCAAAGATTGGCAGATTATGTCTTAACTTTTCTCTGGGCGAAAATTTTGTAGCCTCTTCAGCAAATGACATCTTTGAAGATCTTTCCTTTAATCTCCGTAATATGGTGCTGCCAGGAGAGATTCTGGTCGAAATGGACACCAAGATTCTTCACCTTCATGCTATACGGAATCTTCTCCGTCTCAATGCTCATTTTTGATATAGATTGCATAGTAGCCATTACTCGAATTCCAAGAAAATTACACAAAATATCTGTCCTTCTAGTTAAGTTCAGTAGCATCTGAGAGACTATTTTCAACAGCTGGACCTATAGAGAGTGATTTAAGAAGTAGGCTGTCATGTGATAACTTACAAATGCTATGTTTTTAAAATAAAAATTGTCACATTGTATCTTTCACTACATCTTAACTCTTAAACAAGTGCTAAATAAAAGTTGAATAATTAAAACTGTTTCATTTCGAGAATGTATTATTAAGAAGTAGGTTAATAAAACACACATATAATGAGATTTCTTATGAAGGTATGAATAATACTACTCTGTCTAAAAAGTACCGGGAATTATTAAATAAAACACACAATTTTAGTTTAATCGTCAATGTTTATTTTATCACCTTCAAAGTAGTCCCCATTTGATGCAACACACATTCGCCAGCGTTTTTTCCAATCTTCAAAACACTTTTTGTAGGCGTTTTTCGGTATAGCCTTCAATTCCTTCCACGAATTTTCTTTAATGGACTCTATGGACTCATAACGAGTACCACGAAGGGTCAATTTTAGTTTTAAGAACAGAAACAAGTCTGACGGGGCCAAATCTGGTGAATACGGTGGTTGATCAATTGTATTTGTCGCGTTTTTGGCCTTAAATTCGGTCACAATTGATGCTCTATGCGACGGTGCATAATCGTCGTGGAAAATCCACGAATTGTTGATACACAATTCAGGCCGTTTTTGACGGATTTTCTCATGTAAACGCTTCAAAACGGCCAAATAATATTCCTTATTGACCGTTAGTCCTTCTGGAACGAATTCGTGATGGACTAAACCCCGAATATCAAAGAAAACAATGAGCATCACTTTGACTTTTGAACGACTTTGTCGTGGTTTTTCGTTTTTGGCTCGTTTTTTGTCCTCCACTCTGATGCCTGTTGACTTGTTTGCATATCAAATTCATAGACCCATGTCTCATCGCCAGTTATAATGCGTTCTATGAATGTGGGATCAGAATCGACGCGATCCAGCATGTCTAAAAAAGTTTGTTTGCGGTACTGTTGTTGTAGAAAATTCAACTCCTTTGGAACGAGCCGAGCGGTGATGCGTCTCATGCCCAATTTATCTACTAAAATCGAGCGAATGGACTCATGAGACTTCAGGTTCAGGTCACTTGATATCTCTCTTAAGCTGGAATGGCGATTACGGAGCACAATTTCCTTGACTTTTTCGATATTTTCGTCTTTTGAAGAGGTCGAAGGTCGCCCGGAACGAGGGTTGTCTTCGACGATCTCTCGGCCCTCCTTGAATGCTTTGTACCACTCGTAGATCCGTGTTTTGGATAGATCTGATTCACCATAAGCCTTTTCTAACATTTTTAGGGAATTGGCACACGAAAATCCGTTCGCAACACAAAATTTAAGGCAAACTCTGTGTTCAATACTTTGGTTCATTGTGAAAATCGTGACACACTACTAAGGTGTACAATTCAATTGCTGTTCTAATCAAAATGGCTGACAGTTCGCGCGCATTTTAGGCATAGAGTAAATAAAAACAGTTCTACCAACTTAAGTTTTTTTTTTTTTTGAAATCATTAACAGAATCTTTTTAAATTCTAAATTCCCGGAACTTTTTAGACAGAAGGTATGACTTGGAAGCTATCTATTATGCAACAGTCATATATTGCATAGTTTTATGCAGGATGAATGAATCACATCAGAACTGTGGCAATAGTTGGAATCGTAATGGGCGAATATTTTTCAAAATAATCAGAACCGGAATCATCGGTAAGCATCGGTGGGTTGTTTCCTAAACATTGTTCTGGCTCTGCAAGCATTACTCCAAAAATGAGAAAGAAAAGGAAGAAAATTCGCGCTAAGACGTTTTGAGCTGTCAGTTGCCATACTGTCAGATTAGAAATAGCCGTATTACACAGCCCAATAAAAAATTACCCTCCTGGTGTCCTTGCCGTGACAAAAAAAGAGATATTCAAAGAGAGACCAAGTTTGAAAGAACATTTTAATAAATGTAATAAATAGTATAAAAATATTACTATTTTATTGTGAACATGAGCTGTCATGAAATTTGTTTAACTCTAGGCCACTTCCGGCCTGTCATATACTGCCACTTCCGCTTGAGAGACCAGCGAATTTTGATATATGCGGACTCCATTGCAGTTTATAGTCTATGGTTATCTTCATAAAAATTGTTTCATCTAGAAGGCTCAGTCTATCTTTTTCTAATATTAAATTTGTATCTACCTGTCCAACATTTGGGAGTGATAATTTTATATGTTTTGTTTTTAGATATTGTACAAGGTTGTTTGCAGTAAACCAATTTAATACACGAGAAAGGGTTGTATTTGCTGTAGACAGCTTTGCTGATACGTCCAGATCAGAACTTGTAAAACTAGTCATAAATAAAAAGTTTTTAGATACAAATCGAGTCTGTTTTTAAATTGATTGATGGAGCTTACACTAGTCACTTCAAATGGTAGTTTATTCCACATGTCCACAACTCTATTTGCATAACGTTCTTGGAAGGATTACATTTAAATTTTGCACGGTTAAGTTTCTCGCTCTGACCTCGAAGATTTGTGTTGACGTTGAACTTGTAAATAAATAAAATAAAATACAAACGGAGCTGCCATGGAATTCACCGACCGGAGTCGGGTCCATCATAATGCTATTATTACACTTCTGAGGGGTGAGCGGTGGATTCCAGACTAACGATCGACTGTGGTAGGTTTAGGACAGCTGTCTTGCCACCCATTCACTCCCCCTTCCACACACACCCAACCTAACCACCCATTCACTTCCCCTTGGAAGCCATAGAATTTGAGGTGCGGAAATCGCAGCTTTAAATATTTTTTCTAGGAAAGAGTTGTTTGTTTTTGTGGAAAAGCCACGATCTTTAAAGAGGTGAAATAGAGATTTGGCTGGCAGGTAACGAGGGCCGGTGAACAGTGAAGCCGTTCCGGGTGACGGCATTTGCGAGGTCATGATATTTATTTAATTTGTACTCGTGGTCTTTTGGGATATTTGATTCCCATGGAACAGTTAATTCTACAATAAGGGTCACCTTCCGAGATAGAGAGTAAAGAGTTATATCTGGACAGAGGGCTGTGCATCCGAGACTTTCAGGTAATTTATACTGCTTAGAGACCGAATCGACCTTCAGAATCCAATCTGAAGCTTCCTCGATTATTGAGAAAGGCCATCTTTAGGCCAGGTACATCGTAATAATTTTTGAGAATTTTGTATGCCTCAATTATGTAGGTTATATGGTTATATGTAGGACATATATGCCTAGTTGTCTTTGTTTGAGAGTCGTCAGTTCATATTGAGTACATATTATAGCACCATGTAAGAGACCCAGGATCTTTACAAGGCAGAATCCACAGTTGATATTATCGTCTATTTGCAGTGTTCAAAGAGGATAGAAGAAATATAGTCAAAGGAGTTAAATCTCTGAACTACGGCCCGTTCAGCTCGTATGCACCCTCGCATGACTCGACTTTTGCGAATCTAACAAAAGAGGAATCGCACACGCTCTATCACACATACGGTAAGTAAAAGCGCTTTTGTATGTCTAAGGAGGAATGAAGTGATAGACTTATTTTGTCAATTTTCAGGTGTTGAGACTGGACTGTCATCAAATGAAGAACTACTTCGATTTGATCCGGAATCTCCATGGAACTGTATTTACGATATGGAAGATATGTTCCCTGTTACCAAACCAACCACGGTAGATGAAAGTGCAGAATCTGATGTGAGTGCTAACAGTTGTTACTTTACGGTCTTTAATTTCTTACATGTGCGGTCTTTAATTTCTTACATGCGTGGCGTCTCGGGCTGCCTCGAGCACAATTCTCTCCTGGCTGCTGCCATCAAGGATGCGAGACAGCACGAACGCCAAATCAATGTATGCTGGCTCGACCTAGAGAATGCCTTTGGGTCAGTCCGACACAGTCTCCTCCACTTTGCACTCCGCTGGTACAACTTCCCACCAGTCGTGCGTGACATTGTAGCCTCCTACTACAACTGTCTGACTTTCCATGTTAAAACGCAAGAATGGACTACCCGCTCTATACCATATTCAATTGGACTATTTCAGGGCTGTTGCCTCTCCCCAACGATTTTTAATATAGTTTTTAATATACTGCTGGAAAGCCTGACCCAGTTTGACAGGAAGTGGGGCTACCGTTTTAAAACAGACGGCCAATACACCTCGTCGTGCCTCGCTTTTGCCGACGACCTAACTTTCATCACCAGAAGCCCCAAGCAGCTTTCCCTGCTATTACAGAAAGTGGAGCTTTTCTGCGACTGGTCAGGCTGTATAAAAGTGAAGCCCTCCAAATGTTTTTGCCTTGGACTCGCCCGCATGGGCACAAAATTTACATCCTATGACCCCAAATTGGTCTATAAGGGCTCTAATATCTCCCTTATAGACCCAAACAATCATTTCAAATTCCTCGGCAGAAAAATCACCCATCAGGGAAAAGACGTCTCGGGCGATCATGTTATAGAGCATTTCAAAAGTTGCCTGGCGAAAATAGATGCCTTGCTAATTTCTGGCCCTCGTAAGGCCTGGATCTATAACAATTATCTAACGTCACATTTGTCATGGCCCTTTCTTATTTACGATTTTACCAAAACCCAACTGTCCCGTCTAGATGCGCTGGTGACAGCTAGTTTAAAATCCTGGCTGTCCTTAGCCAAACCAGCTGACCCCTCGACTCTCTTCAGGTCCAAACAAAATTTTGGGCTAGCGCTTAAACTGCCCTCTCTGCTCTACGCCAACTCCAGAATAACCAAAAATTCGATTCTGTGCAATTCCAAAGATCCGGCAATATCGAAGCACGTAATAAGTGGCCGTAGTGATTCAAATGATCTACAAGCCCGCGTAGACTTCCACAAAAAGTTCCTTACTGGAATCAGCCAGAATGGCACTGGTCTGGGGTATGGCAGTACAACCACGAGCGACGTGGACTTGAAGAAGTCTCTTTTGCGGGGAGATTACGACAGCAAGAGTATGGCTCATGCTATTGGCCTTCAATGCCAGAATGATTGGACAACAATTGGGGACTTTTGCATTCCGCCTCGAATGCACTGGAAGGTAATGCTCTATGACTGGACGCCAGAGATGCTGAAATTTTATTTGAATGCCTTTCAGCATACACTTCCAGACCCCAGTAACCTCGCTCGTTGGAGCTTTGCCGAGGATAGTTCTTGTCCCCTCTGTAGCAATACCCCTTGCACAGCTAGACACATTCTAGCTGGCTGCAAGGTGGCCTTAGATCAAGGACGGTACACTTACCGCCATGACAAAGTTCTCGCTGTTATTCGCGAGGTAATTAGTCTCTCAGTGGCTCGTGCCAACAAGGGTTTGACAGTATCCTCCAAACCCCCAATACAGTTTGTGCGGGATGGCTCTAAAGGCAAAAAACATTTAACTACAAAACCTTTCTCAATAATCGAGAAAGCTACAGATTGGATTCTGGAGGTTGATTCGGTCTCTAAGCAGTATAAATTCCCTGAAAGTCTCGGATGCACAGCCCTCCGTCCAGATATAACTCTTTACTCTCTATCTCAGAAGGTGGCTCTTATTGTAGAATTAACTGTTCCATGGGAATCAAATATCCCAAAAGACCACGAGTACAAATTAAATAAATACCATGATCTTGCAAATGCCGTAACCCGGAACGGCTTCACTGTTCACCTTCACGCGGTGGAAGTTGGCGCTCGTGGCCAGCCAGCTAAATCTCTATTTCACCTCTTTAAAGATCTTGGCCTTTCCAGAAAAATAATCAACTCTTTCTTAGAAAAATTATCTAAAACTGCGATTTGCGCATCTCAAATTCTATGGCTTCGAAGGGGGAGTGAATGGGTGGCAAGGTGAACGCTCACATGTGGCAAGACAGCTGTCCTAAACCTACCACAGCCGGTTCGTAAGTCCGGAATCCACTGCTCACCCCCCAGAAGTGTAAAAAATAGTATTATGATGGGCCCGACTCCGGTCGGTGAATTCCATGGCAGCTCCGTTTGTATTTATTTATTAATGTTAGGGTGAAAGTCGTAATAATAGAAAAGTTTCATGAAAAATATTTCCAGTACCCAAAAACACCAAGAAGGACAGTGATTTTGATATAGATCTTTTTAGTGCTTACATTTGCCTTTTTAAACTAACAATTTTATTTTAGGTAGTCTGTTTTGTGTTTTAATAACAATAGTCAAAAAATAAAAATAAAAAATCTGCATCTTGCCCCATGCCATTCTTTGAAACAAGTGTAACAGTTGTTCACACATAACCAAATTACTGTACTTGAATGGCCCGTAAACTCCTCCGATCTCAGCCCGATCCAAAACATTTGGCAAAAAACGCTATTTGCAAAAAACGGTCCTCTAATATGGATTGTACAACAAAAACCAAGATGGTCAGTGAAGTAATTAAAGTCTGGTTGAACGATGATGAACTGAAAGGAAGCTGTCAAAACCTGGTAAATTCTAAGCCTACAAGAGTAAAAGGTGTTATCAACGCAAAAGGAGGACACATTCTATATTAAAACTAACAATCTATAACTACCAGTACTGTTTTGTATGTTTATGTCCAATAAAGCACTTTTTGAAGAAAAATACTCTTTGTTCCAATTAATTCACACAGTACTGTAATTGATATATTACATCCCAGATGCAAAATGGCTATGGATTAGTGTAATAAATTCACTGTATCATTGTTGCATTATTTGTCAAAATTGTTGAAAACCTTTCAAGACAGAAATTAACGTTTCATTTTTATGACAAGTGTATCATTACTATAGACACCCTATATTAAAATAAATATATACTTTATTATTACTTTGCGATATTCTAATTTTGTAATTATTTTTTCCAGCAAATAGCAAATGCGAAAGTTGACATAGATCAACTAAAGTCGCTCTCGGAATTAGGGATCGATGTAGACTTCATATCCGAAATGGAGGACGATATTATTGCTTCTCAGCAAGATTACGGGCTGACTAACCACTTAAAACAAACACTTACTCTCCTGCGGCAACTAGAATCGGAGCAAAAAGAAAGGTTAGTTGATTCTTTTCCTTCTTAACTTGTTCAGAATGCGTGATCCAACGGTGTGTCGTTAATGGGTCAAATTAAAAATATACTTACATGTTACATTGACAACAACCGCCAAAAGAAAAGACAATGAATTTTTAATACATTTGCGTCGGAAAAAGGTTTAGAGTTTACTATCGAAGCTCAAGATTGTCAATGCTTTTCTGACTACATTGTAATGTTCGTCGGATTTCAATCAGTGGTCAAGTTGAACGCCAAGGTTGCGAATGCCTGCTCATTGGGAATTAGATCATTACGATGATACTGAAAATACTCTTTTTTACAGCTAAACATAATTACGTTGGGAATTGAGTATCTATTATTATAATCCTGAAAATGGAGTTTTTTTTGCGACTAAACGAATTACGAAGCGTTATCCGGTATAGAAATGTATTTGGTGAGATATATTTTATCAAAATATCCTGTAAAAAAGTATTTGGTGTGTAATATTTTCCAATATTTCACATCTTAATTATATAAACAATTATCAAAATCGGAATAATATTTGTTGATATAAGATGTTATCGATTTCTAATATTTTTAAATACCATAAAAAATGACATTTTTAATACTGCGTATAACTAGAGATGAAATAAAACAAATTGGTTTTGGTATTCTCTATTGATTGCCCATAAGATTTAATAATATTTTGAATATATTTACAAAATTAATACTATACCCCGTTAACCCTAGAACGGGCTAGTCCCAGTTGGGTGACAGAATCAAATAAGCAAAAGGTTCCTGTTATATATGTAAGCATAATCAATGTTTTATGGTAATTAATTCTTAAATAAATAAAATAAATACAATATTGATTACTAAGCAATCAAATGTATCTCTACGATGTAAATAATAATAAAATATAAAATTTATCAGAATTTTTCAATGAACATAATAAAATAAAATATTCGAAAATGTAAAGGCCGAGTTCAAAGCTCCAGAAAATTTTGAATCACCCGTTTCCGCTTTTACCATGTTCTGCATTCCAATCTCAAATTCTTATTCAAAGATTAAAACCACTTGATTTCTGCAATATTGTAATTTACCGAACAATCAATGAAAAATGTTGATGGGACTTGTAAATTTGAATTTGGATTTACTTACAGATTAAGCACCATGAATCCAGCACACCTATCCTTGATAGCAGCCCCTGGCACCAAGGAAAGAGATACTGCTAGGGCGACAGCACTGGCTCTTCGGGCAATGGCGGCTCGAGTTGCACCAAAGCATATCGCCCCGTTACCCGCTTTGCGGAAAGCTATGGGAGTCACACTTCATCATCTTGGTAAGTTAAAATAAACTAAACAATCTCCGAATTATTCACAAGTCCGACAAACCTATGCTGCCCTCATAAGCTACTCAAAATGACAGGTTTTAGACGATTACTAATTAATTAAAGCTTCTAAATTGACAGCAGGTACTAATACACACCCACTGAGCAGTAGTGGAAAGTTCAAGCAACTGTATAAAAAATGAAAGACAGGACCGTCTAATCTGCATGGTAATGGTGGCTGCCTTTATCATCAATGCTTACCAACCGAATAAAATCAGTTGCTTTGTTTACCAACCGAATGAAATAATTAATTTTTATTGCCATTTTAGTACACTAGATGTGTTCAGTGCACATTTTTTCGCAAACTCGGATCTGAGTAAACCACTGCTAGTAAGGTTCAGATACATACTCAATCTGCGGAAGAATGACCATGTTTCGAACAAAATTGCAGTGGCTTCAGGGACTGGAGAAATTTGCACATCCTTTCACTACTATACAATGTCTTACACAATCTTACATCTCCCTCCTACCTCAACGAGGCTTTTACAGGGTTAGGAAGTTGTTTCCCCCAATTCGTTCAAGTTAGAATAACGTTGAAAAGGGAAGAGTCGTGTCGACCCGTTTTCAAAAGGCTAAGAATCCTCACTTTAACCTCACTCTCTCTCTTTAAGTTACTGACTGAGTTTTTTAAGAATAAAGAAACAAATTATAAAAAGTTTTCAGATACACATACTAAAAATACGAGAAATGTATATATTTTTTAATGCCATATACTAAACTAAACACAGCAAGGCAAGACACAAAATATTCCGGGCCGGGCTTTACAGGCTACCGGAAAATTTAAAAACAATTCAAGTGGAAAGCTTATTCAAAAAATTGCTTAAAGAATTCTTATTAGAAAAAGCTTTTTATTCGATCGAGGAGTTTTATATTTTAAATTATTTTTCTTTTTTTGACAATTTTAAGTAGCATTTTTGAATTATTCTAACCTTTTCTGATTTTATATTTTCTTGATTATTTTAATGTGTGGATTTAGTAAGTACATCTTAATAATGATTTTTGATTATCGCCAGTATTAAAATACTGCATATCGACATGTCATAAAAGCAATAATGAAGAACTTTGAGCTGTATGTACCTGGTGATCAATGTGGATGTTGTAAAAACGGACGAATAGACTGTACTTTAAATGTACCTAGATTTTACGTTTCTACAATCTGTTAAGATTTTTTGGAAATAAATAAATTGAAAAAATTGAAATATTAAATTTTCGAATAATAATTAATTTATTTACTTTTTCTTTAAATACGTATAAAATGCATAACATTCTTTTCAAATGCATAACAATTTTAAATTTTGTCATACTTATAGTACTCCAATTTTGCCGCCACTTATAACATCAACATGTCGGCCGACTGGAAGATATTGTTTAACTAGCAATAAGTCCACCATTCTACGTAAAATGTTTCTATTTTGGAATAAAGAGATTTTTCATTAATTTCATGGTTAATAATTTACTTATTTCCTTTTATATTTTAAGATACACCAATTGCATTAGAAGATTGGGAGGAGATATCATCTGAAATGGCACCCGGAAGCGAAGGAGTCATCAAACCTAAAACCGGAGTGACGGTGAACGGTGCCACCAAGACAGAGGAGGAAATCGTACTGGAGAAGGCCGAGGAGTAGAGACACTAGTAACTATTTTCGACTTTATAACAGCATTTATTTTGTAACTTTCGACAAATTTTACCATAAGCTGCATTTACTATAAACTTTACAATTACAAATACCTTCTAAGAAAAAAACGAAAGTGGGGAAAATAAATATATAATTTTGAATGACTGTGATGATTTTATTTTAATGTAGGTTTTCCGAGTATACTCTTTCTCTTTGGAAGTACTGGTTTGTGTGTGGATTTCTCTTTGTCTAGGATTGTTCTCTTTGCATCTGAAGGTTTCGGTTTTTCGGCTTTTTTATTAATGGGGATGACACTAAATCGTCTGAAAGAATAAGAAGAGAAAAGTTCAATAAATCTGGGTTGATAACCTGACTAAGAGCCATACTCGCTAGACAAATACGTCAACCATGAAGGTAGTAAATAAAATGCTATGCACGACAGTTACCCTATCTTCTGGCTCTGGGTGATGTATCAGATGCAACAGGAAAAAATAACCCCCATAATGGATGCATGTTTGAGTATATAGCCTGGGAGTTCTAGGCTAAATCAATAATTTTTTTGACATTAGGGGTTCATGTTGCCAGAGGAGGTCATCGCGGGCAACAGCGCTATCATTCGAATCACGCGAGAGAGACGAAGTTATGCAGCGTGAATGAGACGCTGATGTTCTAAATTTGAAATCAAATCTGCATGTGCGAGAGTACTGTATATCGGATCAATACCACCTAAAGCAACATTGACTCCTGGTACTTTGAATCGGGTGTCAAGTAGATTTGAACAGTTTTTAAAAGGGTGTTTTCAGTACCATATAGGATTTCTCAATTTTTTTTTACCAAAAACTTTATTTATACAGAATATATTTAAAATAATATTCGCCGTGAGCCCGCGAGCCTTGGGTTGGCTTGGGGGAGTGGGGTGGGGGAAGTAACAAATTGGAGGGCATGCCGTCTCCTCCCATTTTACTACCTTCATGCATGTCACACAATTTATAAAGTAAGCATCTCACTTCTGCTTTATAATGAGAAGCTTATTACAACTTCTCAAAATGAACTTTTAATGGATTTAAGCCACAACCCTGAGGTATTGCCCTGATACTGGCAGCTCTTCAGCCTGTATCAACTTTGAGTTTGCTTGCAGTATGGTCGATCTACTTCATAAATATGATGATGATGGTGGCGTCGACGTCAATGTTTCTTGCATAAGTGAATGATGTGAAGTTCGCTGTCGGGAAGCTGATATACAAACCCAGTATTGGCCGCAATGGCGTGCCAGACTATATTATTATATATACACTAGCAGCCTACAGTTGATACAGTTATCACATGCACTTGTTTTTAAACTTGTGACTGTTTTATAGTCATATATAAGCACTTATCACTTCCTCTGGTTATGTTTTTTCGGGTTCGATACTACAGTTGCTTTATTTAATTTTAACGAAAACCCATGCAGTTTGTTGGTGTTCATGGTATACATGTTCTCGAGGTTGGGCACATTATAATAACCGTAAAGCATTTTGTATATTTCTACTACACTTGCGAGCACCTAAATCGACTCACCCTCAGTTGAGATAAAAACCAGTTTTATTCTAAAATAACTAACCAGATGTACACCAAATATATACTTTTATGAAAACCTAATTATTAAGCTATCTAATGACACCATTTTTATAAAAATCGGTTCAGAACTTTTTTAAATAATAATAACGAACGGAAGTATTGGAAAGTACGCTATTGGTCGCAAAAAGTTTCCGCGTCTTAATCACTCATAAGTCCCTCCGGAACAGGTTTATTTTTAGCAGTCACTTATCAGTAGTTGACGCGAAAAAATCTCCATAAGACAATCTCATTATTATCGTAAAAGTATGGATACTACAACAAAAAAGACCGCTCAGGTTATTGATTTATTGCAGCAGGGCTTTAGTCAACGTACAGTTGCTCGTCAAGTGGAATTTAGTCAAGTCTGCCGTCTAAAGAGTTAAAAAGGAGGTTTGAACAAACTGGTAATATCAATCGGAGACCAAATAGCAGCCGGCTCCGGTGCGCTTCTGAGAGAGACGACAGGTTCATCGCTTCGACGTTACTGCAGAATCGCAACCTCGCTGGCGTTAATGTACAGCAGGAGCTGAGACAAGTTCAGGGGGTAGCTGTCAGTCCAGTGAACGATCAGAAGACGCTTGAAAAAAACCGACCTCGTTCCAAAAAGACCTGTCACAGGCCTTAAATTGACCACACGCCACCAGCAAGCGTGCCTTTAATTTGCTCGAGAGGACGTCAGTTAGGGTATATAGCAATGGCGGTCAGTTTTATTTACTGACGAGAGCAGAATGTATCTGTATGGCAGCCATAGAATAGGCTGGGTCTCCAGGCGTCCAGGTGAGTGATTTTCGCAGTGCTGCTTCGCTAAAACAGTCTCCTACGGCAGCGTTTCCTGAATGGTGTGGGCTGGCATTTCTTTAGAGGGAAGGTTCAACCTCGTTTTCGTGCCAGGGGGAGGTCGGTGAGAAGGCCTGAATGCTGAACGCTATATCAAATTATTCTCCTGGACCATGTCATACCATATGAGGGATTTATTGGAAAAAAAACTCTGTGTTAATACACGATAATGCACGGTGTCACACAGCGTGTACGACTCGGCGATTCTAAGATAAAGTTGGTTTGGAGACTATGAACTGGCCAGCTCTCAGTCCAGACATGAATCCCATCGAGAATTTGTGAGACGAGCTGAAACGAAGAGTCCGAGCCAGAAATCCGGCAACTTCTAATATCTACGAGCTCAAAACAGCGTTGTTAGAGGAATGGGATGGGATTTATCAAGACTTGACCAAAAAACTGATCAGGACGTTGAGGAACCGCATGTGAGCTGTCATCTGGGCAAGGGGGGGTATTTTTAAATATTAATTTATTTCACGTTCCTTCTTAGGTTTGCATTTTCCGTTTTAATTTAATTTTAAATATCTCCAGTTCTCTACTCCTGAACATCCATTTGACTCCCCTTTTTAAATTTTATTTAATTTTTTAAAAAAACCTAAGCGGATTTTCATGATTATGATATTAACGGACAGCTAACAAAATAAGGGGTTTAAAAAGTATATAATTGTATGGATCTACTTAGCCATTTTTGAAAAAATAAAACGTTTTTTTCCGCACAGATGGGGTGAGTCGATTTGGTTGCTCGCAAGTGTAGATAGTTATTAGATGGAGTTCTTTCAGTGGTACTTCGTACGTTTTGTTCCTCAGTGATATCATCAAATTTATCGTTCTTTCTGAACTCTTTCCAGGTGCTCTATATCTTTTTTAAAGTACGAATTCCATACTTGAAAGGAGTGTTCAGGGAGCGGGCGAACGTAGGTTTTATAGCGCTTGAGGAAAAGATTGCTGGTGATAATATAAAAAGCTTTTCTTATTAGATAAAGAAAGTTTGCTCGCTTAACTATATCAATATGATGAAGGCATGTATATTTTCAATTTATCTCCGTGCGAATCAGTTTAGCCAGCTAAGCGGAAGTTAATGTGTGTCTTCCCGATACACAGCTGGATTTAAATATCACGCAGATAAGTGTGGCCATATCATAAGCAGTGGCGAAGCTATTTAAGATTATTTTTTGTAGGAGTATACACTACCAAGTGAAAAGTAAAGTGTCGGATGTTCAACGCGGGCTCTGTCCCGATCGCTCGACTGTCACTAATCTATCTGTAAAATAATAACTCTCAAATATAAAAACTCTCGATGAGCGAGTTAGTGGATGTCGCCTACTTTGATCTGAGCAATGCATTAGACCGGGTCGATAATGACGTCTTGTTAGGTTGGCTAGCATCCTTCAGTTTTTCTCCGAAGCTCCTACTGTTATTTGCTAACTATTTTATACATTTCACTCGGTTGAGTGTTAACCAAGGATCGAATTTGGGTCCTCTTCTATTCAATCTTTTTGGCAACAGTATCAGTGGCACTGTTACGATGGCATCTGACGGCACTGGCAGTGTTACGTTTTGGGATCTAAATGGTCTTCGGGGATAGTCGGTGGAAGGGGCTAATCATCTTGCGGGTGAAACTTCGACTTGTAGCCTCCACAAAGGGTGGTTTCTTATCTGCATCCAAGCTAACCTGGAGACTGGTGTGTAAGTTGCAAGCACTTATGAGCTAATACAGCAGGGACTGGGGTCCAGGGTCTTAGAAAGGGGCTTAGAATCATGGTACTTCATGGTGTTGATCTTTAAAACCAGTCAACTGTAATGGCAGAGGGTGCCCAGCCGGTGACTGGTTGCTGACACCTCAACGATTGGTGTCGGACTGTGCTGGGTTGTGCGTTCGTTTCTTAGCAGATGTGAAGGGGGAAAGTTGATGGGAAAGTTGAGGGAAATCCGTTCACGCGCGCATGTCGCTTTATGTGGGGGTCAGCCGCCATAGCTCCCCTATCCACGCCCGAGTTGCCGAACGACTGAAATACGTATAAGTCATTATGAGGCGTAGCGGTGCTTGGGTCAGGGCCTTCCGACGTAGCAGTAGCAACGTTTGCTGATGGCTTGCTTGGATATTTGCTGATTTCTCAGGAAAGGCATCTTGCAGGTATGTGGGGTTTTCCTGCGTGTTTGGAGTTGGAGTGTCTCCCATAATTTGGGCTTTCTAAACCTATACTAACAATTATTTAAGAGAAGAGAAGTTTCACAAACCTTCTATCCGGCATCTTGGTCATTTTTTTGAATAGCAATTTTATCTCTTTTGTCACATCCTCATCAATCATTAAATCAATGATTTTCTGCATCCGCTCTTCTTCATCGTTTTTTATTATTTCCTCTGGAGATTTGTCGTTTAGATACTGGACCTATTAATATGGCATAAATTATGAGTAGGTTTTCACCATTGCAAGAACAAATCGTTTGTATTTTGTATAGTTAATCATAAAAATATATATTGAAGGAAAATAGTGGTAGTTAAAAACCACCTTGTAACATTGGATAATGCAACTTATTTTAGATCGAAGGCAGCATTAGTAGACAAATATAAAATCCCCAGACTATTCTATGGATGCGTCTACACTCCGCAATCCAACATGGTAGAAAGGTATGTACAATCAAACCATAGAGACCTCTCTATCAATTTAGTCAGACAAAAATCAAAGAATGTGGGATAAATATATTTTTCTAATACAAAATGCTCCAATAGTCACATAACTCTTGCGACAGGTGTTTCCCCTTTTTACTTAATGTTTGCTCGAGAACCATATATAGATGGGAGATACTATGAAATGCTAGGATACGTACTAGATCAAAACTCTAAAATAGCGATTGACAGCTAGCAGGAATTTGCAAAAGGGTTAGAACCCTTGGCGGACGTCTACGACGCCCTGCAGGAAAGGCTGATGGAGGCTTTTAGAAATAACGCATCCAGGTACAACCTAAGAAGGAAGAACATTGAATTTCGTATTGAATAGGTTTGGGGTAATTGCCAATTTGAATGTATTAGCATTGCCCAGGTTAGTAATAAAATAAAGTTTAAAATTATACACTTCAGGGTTGCTAGTTTTTTACACAATTTTCAAAAATGTTGATTCATTGTCAACTCATATAGAAACATGTCTGAATTTTATGGCTGACAAATTTCTGCACACTTCCTGTATGAATGTTTTCCTTATTTTAATTTATATGCAATGATAAATACCTACCTAAAGTTATTTAAAAAAAAATAATTTTGCCCTATTTTGAAAAACTTGCAATTGGATTGCTTTTAGTGACTAAAATGCCATATTTGTTTTATATGGCATTCCAAACACTCTCGCCAATGCTATCGCGATGTAACGGCCGTTCTCCCGTTTTCCTATCGCTACTCAAATTATAGCCTGCGGAAATCAGACTAGATCAAAAGAGGTGCTTTCGGCAGACTTCAACTTTTCATTCGGTAAAAATTGACTAACATAGTCACCTAGTGACGAAACAATAATGTTAAAAAGTAGGGTAATCTTTTAAAAAATACTTTCCATTCAGTACTCATACGTTTAATATTGATTAATTATTAATAAAAACTGATTTTTAAAAAGATTTTAATGATATAAACAATTTTATGACGTTTCGCTGCGAGGTCAAACGACAAGCAATTCACATTACGAACAAAGCCTTTGTCATTCGGATGTCAAGAAGTATACATTTTATCTAGTAAATGGCATTGATCACCAAGAAATTATATTATGCAATGGCTATTGAAAAAAAAAACGATTACTCGAAATCAACTTATCTCGGTTACAAAACAAACACATTTCCAAACGTTTTTGGCGACACGAGTTAATTAAACGACATTACAAAAGCTTCATGGAGAAATGTTATTATATTGGTTTTTCCAAACTCTATTCATTACTTTTTTAACACGCTTTTATTAGGTCGACCTGTATGTAACTAACTATGTAATGGAATCTAAGGTAACTAATTTAACCATCTTCCAAGGATCGTAGTGTCATGAAAATTGGCAGCTGTATGTAGTTCTGATGACAATACAATAATATGGTACTGTCGAACTGATCTGATGATGGAGTCGGAAGATATGAACTGGAACTTCATGATGGAACATCGTATCATAGCTGTGTTTGGACGTGTTGGAAAAGTCTTGGAATGAACTTTGACTACGATTAGGTTTCAAGGTCTGATGATGAAGCCGGAAGATAGGCACTGGCATTCCATGATGGAATATCGTATCATAGCCGTGTTTGGACCGGCTTTTTTTTACGTGCATTTATAAAAGCGTGTTTTTAGTGTTTTTTTTTAAACTATTAATTTATTTAATTATGAAATTAAAGTCGGAGTCGGAAGATATGAACTGGAACTTCATGATGGAACATTGTATCATAGCTGTGTTTGGACTTGTTAGAAAAGTCTTGGAATGAACTTTGACCACGATTAGGTTTCAAGGTCTGATGATGAAGCCGGAAGATAGGCACTGGCATTCCATGATGGAATATCGTATCATAGCCGTGTTTGGACCGGCTTTTTTTTACGTGCATTTATAAAAGCGTGTTTTTAGTGTTTTTTTTAAACTATTAATTTATTTAATTATGAAACTTAGGATTATCCGGTCGGAAGCCAGCCTTCGCGAGTAAAAAACCGCACCACAACTTTTTGCTCGATTTTGTAGATAAATAGTAACAATGTCGTTTTTTCATGAATTCCCTCTTGTTACATATTAATTAATCTTGTTAGTCATGTATATTATATATTTATATAATATATGGGGGCTGGCCGAAAGGGCTATGCGCGGATCTGTCAAACGAAGGAAAATTCCTATAGGCATTGTTGGCGAACGACCGGTTAATTCTTTGCATTATCGACTTTGACATTTAGCTTTGACATGTTAACTTTTAAATTTAGTTTTAATTTATTAAAAGGCAATAACGATAATAGCGACTTATTATCGTTATTCCATTTGTACACAATCACCACCGTGAGCTTTTTCACATTAATTATTGTAGAACGATTGTCCTCAATGTTTGTGCGGTGACAAGAGCTATTGCACTCCTGGACCATGTTGCGAAATACGTCGATATAATTGATATTTCATTGACACAATTTTGTCTCACTAACACTCACACACTGTCTGAATACCTATGAGGCGTAGATTGTAGTATTGTTGTACATACATTTTATGTAGCAATTATTTTTATTTTTATTTTAGTGCATAGCGATCTGGTATGTAATGTATCTATACTTAAGTTGTATGTATACTATGATGACTATGTATGTATACTATGATAAGATGTAGGTATACTATGTATCTATACTTAAGAAACAACATTTAAAAAAAATAAATATTAATTACCATTTCTGCAAAGGTCATGACTTTTCTGTAGCCTTTCTTTTCTCTAAGTGTGTCTATTAGTTCCTTTATTGCGATACGGGCTTCGTTTCTGTAAATATATACATAATTATATCGTTTACCAGTGCCTCGTTTCTCGAAAGTGACAAGTCCTGAAGTCACAAGTACACTTGTTGTTACAAATTTATTGATACAGGATTTTCTCGAATATTTTAAACCGCTGTCAAAACATACTCACAAATGGAAATAGAGTGCATGACGTTTGTTACTTAAAAATGTTCAAATGTTTGAAATTTAAAAAACAAAAATTGGAACTTGACTAAAAATAAGTGGCAGGAAAATATTGCAAATGATTTGTGTGAGAAATGAAAATAATGCAAATGAGTGAGCTGTTGTCATTCAGGGATTATTACAATCTTAGGACGAGTAACAGCTCAATGAATTCAATAGGTCGCCTATGTCTCGAAGTAGTTCTTCCATTTTAATCAACGTCATCCAAAATCTCTCATATTTACTGAACTCTATAATCTGACATAATCGTTTAATGTCTTGGGTGATCGGTCACTGTTTAAGAATTAACCATCCAAGGAAGAGTGCTATATCGTAATTATGGCGATGACGATACAAAATAATGCAAAATTATTAAAAGTCTAAAATTTCAGGTTAGTTTCAATAGTATAGACTTGTAACTTGTGGAAGTGTAAAAGTCGTAAGAGTGAATCTGTGAAAAGGTCACTGGTGAATTGTCTTTATTCTTGGAAGCAGCTGTAACTTTAAATTTTCAAGCATCAGTGACTATAATTTTATAGAAACGGGGCCGAGAAGTTGGCATACTATTTTCCAAACTCACTTATTATGTTGAATAACATAATTACGTATCATCATAAACATCCCATTTAGTTCCCAGGTATCGTTTTTTATTGCTCTTGCACCTGAAACGAGAAAAAAATGGCTTTTGAACTTTTACTAAATGTTGTGAGTAAATACATATTGGAAATAAGCAGGAAAAAGCAAAAATAATGCCTTATAATATTGTTAATCAACCTTGATAGGAGAAAGACCAAGAAATTATTTGACAATTTTAAAATATTTTATTAATTTTATACATATTTATATTTATTCTATTTAAATATTTTCCTGTATTATATAGGTACATATTATTACTAATTATTATTGTTCCATGGAAATCAAATATCCCAAAAGACCACGAGTAAAAATTAAATAAATACCATAAACTAGCAAATGCCATCACTCGGAACTGCTTCACTGTTCACCTTCACGCGGCGGAAGTTGGCACTTGTGGCCTACCAGTTAAATCTCTGTTTCCCTTTTTTAAAGATCTTGGTCTCTTCAGGAAACTAATCAACTCCTTACAAAAATATCTAAAACCGCGATTTCCACATCTCAAATTCTATGGCTTTAAAGGGGGAGGGAATGGGCAGTAAGGTGAACGCTCACATGTCACAAGACAGCCGTCCTAAAACTACCACAGCCGGTCGTTAGTCTGGAATCCACCGCTCACCCCCCAGGAATGTAATAATAGTATATGATAGGCCTGACTGCAGTCGACGAATTCCATGGCAGATCTGTTTGTATTTTATTTATTTATAAATTTTATTTTTCTTACCTATTACTAATTATTATTTTTTACTTATTTATATTATAGTTGTGAAATTATTGTTTAGCGAATTTTTTTTTTACCTAATTAAATTCCGAAATTTTGGTTTCCAGGACATTTATTTTTATGACTTATTTTGTTGGTGTTCTCCTTAGAACAGGTGCTGCCTTGTTAGGATCACCACAAACTATGTTTAGTTTAAATACTAACTATGTGATAGGACCGCGCAAGCGACCTCGAACTCGTAACCAGTCGGAAGACCGGAGTAATCTGGTCGCAACTAAGGATGCGAGTGTCCGCCCGCTGGATAACATACCTGGCTATCTCGCGGATAAGGCGTTGGCCTCGGGCATGTGGCGGAGCTTAAAACGGTGGACTGTTTTGTCCTAAGTCTTCTGCGCTCACCTTATGGGAGACAGAATGATCATATTTCGTTAAAACAGTCGGGAGACCGGAGTAATCTGGTCGCAACTGAAACTAAGGGTGCGAGTGTCCGCCCGCTGGATAACATACCTGGCTATCTCGCGGATAAGGCGTTGGCCTCGGACATGTGACGGAGCTTAACGGTGGACTGTTTTGTCCTAAGTCTTCTGTGCTCACCTTATGGGAGACAGAATGATCATATTTCGTTAAAACATCCTGAGGTGACGGGTTCGCCCATTGTAGTCGACAGGTCTAGTTGTGACATTAATATATAATACAACATTTAGTGCAGGCGATGGAAAAGCCAGACTGTAAATACACATTCAATCCTCAGGTATCAACAAATTTTACTATCCAATCTTGCTACAGCTTTTCACATCAAGCTTTCCTATCCGCGAATAAATCTATTACCACATCGACTAATAATTATGTGTCACGTTTGAAAGAGTATTTGTTAACTAATAAAACCATCCCGAATTACTCGCACACCTAATCAGTCACATAAATACTGACCGTCGGTTGATGTTTGACCGTTCAAGTTTATTCGGATCCGCTCATGAAGCCCCGTCCCCTTCTATCTGTGGGGAGAAAGTTTTCTAGGAGCGATGGCAATCCCCTGGCAGAGACATCACACACACTGCATAAGCGTTCAAAAATTAACTTAGTATGCGTTCCAAAATC
Organism: Micropterix aruncella; assembly: GCA_944548615.1. Classification (NCBI taxonomy): domain Eukaryota; kingdom Metazoa; phylum Arthropoda; class Insecta; order Lepidoptera; family Micropterigidae; genus Micropterix; species Micropterix aruncella. The sequence continues at coordinate 5,477,481 of OX155952.1, forward strand.
AAATGAACAATCGATAGTACGACGCGCGTTGGATGGTAAGCGTTTCAATGAAACCTTTTTTTTTCAAACACATGAATTTGGCGCCCCTTTAAATTGCCGCCCGAGGCAGGTACCCCGGTTTGACCTCCCCTTCCCCTTCCATCTCCCTAGATCCAGAGATCCATTAATCAACAGTAATAATTATTATTTATAAAATATATATTTTATCATCTGACAATTAATGAATAGAGGTACTTACTTGTAACAAGTTTAGAAGCGTAAAACATCGATAGATTATGTTTCCTTTCTTGACAATAAGTTTCGGATAATTCATGATAACAATAAAGTTGTTCCATCGTTGACGTAGCACCTTCCAGTACTTTTCCTACGCTCTTGATATACTCTCTAAATAAATAAATGTACATAGCACTGATAAACTGTTAAGAAATACTCATTGAGAACGACATAGAAAATTTCATAATTATATAAATTTATCTTTACAGGTGATACTTTTACAGGATATTTTTTATCTATACAGAATGATCCTCTAAGATATCCTCCATAAATATAGTTTAATCCATAAAATTAGCTACTCGTAAAAGTATACAAATGCAACAGGGATCATTGATTGTGTAGGAGAGTGGTATTCAAAATTAATTTCAGTCCAAGCATCGCAACCTGTGTTGATGGCCTGTTGACCACCCGAATATGTCTACATTGTTAGGCAGTGCCTTGACTAGTTTCACACCCTCCGTAAGTGGCTGGATCTCCCTACATCAGTTCGGTTGATCGTAGTATGCATTAGGGATTTTTTAATTTAATTTGTTGTTCAGGGCTTTTTTAAGGTCTTTATGAGCCTTGTAACACTGTGACCATTGCTGATCTATATTCACTACCTACTATAGTTCTGCGCTAAGCCTCGTGTTATTTAAGAACTGCAACAGGCTTTTGGCGCCAGATTGTTTTACCTCCTCAGATTGGAGGTACTGACCACCCAAGTGGATGTATCTTTTACGCATCAGCGGGCACACTCGCACATGAGGTGCAGGGGAGTTTTTTTGCCTCTTGGCAGAAAATGCACATTTTTGTGTCCCAGAGCTTGAGGTTGTACATGTTTATTCAGGCCGCAATGCCCTGTGAGCACCCTCACCAGTATGCGTAGATTGTTCCTATTGAGCGATAAGGCCTCACGGGCAGTCTTACAGTCGTAAGCCTTAATTAGCGCTTTGCAATTATTCAACCCTGGCGTGTTGTTCCAGTGGTTGACGGATTGTTCTAAACATTTTTGTTTGAGCATTAGGTTTGCAAGGCTTTTTGGTACGCCACAGTAAGGTTCAGGGCCTTATAACGTTCCCTTTGCTCCCGTCTTAGCAAGTTCGTCGGCTTTATCATTTCCCTCGATTCGATTTTTCTAAGGTTTCTAGGTCGTTTTGGTAGTAAATAGTTTTAACAATCGATAGAACGGACCAAGGCTTACCGATTAAATAAAACATGTTCTAATCCAAAACCGATTTAGAGCGATTTGTTTGCAGACTCCTCACTTATTTGTCAACACCTTCTACTAATCGCCGGTTTACATAAAAATAACTTAACTGTTTATTTCGGTAACTGACTGGGTAATACTTAAGTACTGAATCTTGCGACCCACGTCTTGCAATCGGGTAACCGAGTAGGAAGTGTACTCTGTTTTCGTTATCGGACTCGTTCATTTTCATATTCAAACGTTTCTGAAATGAGAATAACCAAAATGTAATCGCTATAGTCCCACAGGGGACTGTTTTATTTCTTCATAGTTACACACACTGTACGCTGCATATTTAACATACGATTTCCTTTGTACTTTCATACCCTAATGACCTACTTTTGTAAACCAAAAATTTGTAGTTTGCATAATATGATGATAATGATAATATTTCAATAACCTGTGCAAGTATAAGATCACCGTTTTGCTGGTAAATCTTTTCAAGAAGTTTTATCTTTTCTGGTAGTTCCCGTGTATTCTTCGAATTGATGTATCGCTTTGCTCTATCCATGTAGTCGACACACAACTGAAAAGACGTAGATATAATAATTGATTATATAGCGTAATAAACTGATCAACGCCGTACTACAATTTGGCAACCGGGATTTTACTACGCAACGCAACAAATAGAAGGTTCCATTCATAGTTCAAAAAAAATATTAATCTTCTATTATATAGCGACTTTCGTAGTATAACAGTATGGCGGCGCACTGTAGATGGCGCTCTAAACACGCCTTTGCGGTATACAATAATAATAGAATAACAAACGAATTATTGCGTTTATATTATCAGACAAGTTTTGTTATTTTGTAATATAGGAACCTGTTCTATATTGTTGATTTTTAACATCCCCTGACTGTATTCACCTCACTTATTCCGAATCTGCTGCAATAATCTTCATTCGGCCTCAATAAATAAGCGAGATATAGGCATTCAAAGAAGCGTCAAACCCATGCATTTCGGTAAGTTAGGTATTTTTTTTGGCACACTTATATAGTTTTTTTAAACAATCCTAAAAAGTGAGTTAAAAAAATATTGTTCTGCATGTATTTTTTTGTTTCGAAATATTGCGTGTCCGAGGCTTTTGTCTATTACATTGAGTATTACAATGATCGAATCTAGTAGTGTTTTTTTTTTTTGAGAAAGGTTCCTATAATACATAAATTCCGTTTCTTCAGTTGTTGAAACAGTAAAAAGTCACTCGGTGTCAGGTCTGGTGAATAGGGTGGAAGGGAAAGAAGCTGAAATCCGCGTTGATCGATAGCAGTCTCAGAAATGTAGCGGCGTGTACAGGAGCGTTGGCGTGCAAAAGCAACACTTTTCTGCTAAGTTTCCCACTGCGTTTTTTTCTTTTAAGAGGCCGTACACGAAATTTTGCGCATTTCGTGAAATTACGTAATTTTGCAGACGTGAATTTAAGGTTAAAATACTGTATTTCTATAAGTTTTATTGCACAACATATAAGATCATTTATAATACTTTCTAATGAGTGAGCTACTTTTTTGAAAATTATTATAGAATTTTGATTAATTGACCTTAAACCGGCGACTGTCTGTGAATTTTTGCTGTAAGAGGTTTAGAATATAACATATTTACGAATCGTTTTGACATCTAAACGGTATGAAAAAATTACAGTGTGTTGTTGTGAAAGTACTCTATATAATAAGTGAATTACTTTTTACTACTTTCATATAAAATTGTTGATAAAAAAAATATTTAACTTTGCAAATATTTTAGAAAATGGGCGAAGAAATGCTTTTGATTTTGGCCTTTTAGAACTCTCGTTTATAAAATAAAAACAACAGAAATAAACTTTAGTTCAATATCAATCCATTTCCTCAAAAAAAAAATGCAAAACATTAATTAAAATCGGCAATAAAGTCTTTTAAAACAATCTAATTCTCGCGTTATGATACTCGCCTATGATACGATTCACGCCTCAAGTCAGCTAGTCCCCGCCGAGCGCTTCCAAAGGGTGGACGTATCTCTTTGGCTCCGAAAATCCTACCTACCTATAGTTATATTATACCACTGATTATAGAGGTATCACGGTTCACATCGATTTCGTACACGGCCTCTTAATACTCAAACGATAACACCTGTCGGATGTGCAACCGTTTTTATACTTCAATAGGATGATGCAATCGTTTCACCACGTTTCGTTATCTCACAACTATTGCATCATAGTAAGTATTCAGTGCCGGATTAACCTATGCAGAGGCCCTTGGGCCATCGACATCTCGGCGCCCCTGTGCAAATCTCGCAGCCCCCCCCCCCTCGACTGCTCTAAATGATGTTACGTTATCACATAGCAAAGACGTACGTACGTACGCATGTAAATAACACACGGTCGTACTGTACAATCGTGTACGATTCGTATGGCAAAGTGGACTGTCAAGCATTCTGACGACGAATAAAGCGTAGAATAGACATGTCTATAAACATAATACGAACGCACAGGCTAAGCGGGCCTTTAAACACTTCTGACAACGTTTATGTCGCCTAGCAACGGCGCGCATATACACAAAATATGATCGCAGAGGCTGGCCGCGGCCAACTTTCGATAATTTATAACAATTATACTATTAGTCGCATCAAAAAGTTTATTAAACATTTTCTCCTTAGAATTTCAATATAATAGTCTATTTGAAACAGTTTACAAAATTATGATTGTAATGATCCCTTGTCTTGGGGATTCGTAATCGATAATGAGTTACGATGGCACCTACATATTGATGCTTTATGTGATAAATTGGGAAGAGCGTGCTATGCACTCTATCGCATCGCTTCATTTCTCGATTTATCCGCGCTGCGCTTGTGTTACTTTGCATACGTTCATTCACTGCTAACTTACGGCGCGGAGTTATGGGGGCGAGCAGCGGACAGACAGAAGGTTTTCGGTATTCAGAAGCGTGCAGTCACACAATAGCGCGTGTAGTGCTTGATACGCCAGCTAGGCCTCTGTTTAGAGATCTCTGCATCATGACGCTGCCGTCCATTTATATAATGGAAGTAGCGCTGTTCGTTCGCAGAAATCTAGCCGATTTTGAAGTGAATGGTGTGCATCATCACTATCCAACAACTAAGTTCGGTGAGTCATGCATTATCCAAGTCGGAGGGGCTAGCCTATATCGCCGGTCCAGCGGTTTTCAACAAACTCAGCGAGCACATTAGGCAGGCGCAATCTCTTGACGTGTTTAAGAGACGCCTTAACCCCTCAAATGAATGGCGATTAGCTCGGGTTGCCTACGGCAAAATGTATATAAATTTATATTTACATTTACATTTACATTTACATAGAGCGAGGTTTACTATAGAGCTATAGCATTACTATAGAGCGGATTACTATAAAGCTGCGCACATTTACATTTATATTTACATTTATATAAATTTATATACATTTTGTATACATTTTGCCAAGGCATCCCTTAAGGGACGCCTCACATTTGAGGGGTTAAGAGATACCTTACAGATCAGGCGTTTTACTCACTGGAGGAATATTACTCGAGTGAAGTCTAAAATGCTTTGGTGGCTAAAGTATTTAATGATCTCCTTGCATTTGTCTTGTATTTCTTCTTTTTACATTATTCTTGTGTTTTTTTCTTCGTTTCGTTTTGTTTGTTTTATCTTTTCTTTACGATAAAAAAAAATATTTGTTTGCTAATATGTATGAATGTTTGCTAATCTGTATCTGACGTGTATACCAGTATACTAATAAAATGAATATGAATATGAATAATATGAATATATCAGAAGTCATGGAGAGAACAGATTTAAAAAACAAGGGCCCATAGGCCAGTGCCTACTTTGTCTATTAGATAATCCGGCACTGTAAGGCTTAGAACATAATGAACTCCCCTCGTATCTTGCCTTAGATCAAAATTCCTCAGTCTGCAAACAACCCCTTAAAAAGGTATCAGATCGAAATATAAGCTCAAATGAATAGGTTTTGAAGTGTTCATTATATATATCGTTGTGTACATACTTGGGCGTTCTTTTCCTTCATTGCTGCTAGAGATTTCTCCATTAATTTCTTAACAGCCTTCAAATTTATCTCTTGAAGGGTCTTTGTGTTCTCCTTGACCTTTTTTGCCATACGTGCTTTGGACTTAGCTTCGGTGATTTTTATAGCATACAACGGGCGACGAACTCTAAATAACAACATAATATAATTACAGTAGAAAATAAATATTACAACTTTAAAGATACCCGTTAATTCGGTTGTTTTAACCAATCGTTATTAGGGATATAACCGATTACGATACGAATGTAGCCAACAGTGAAAATGTAACAAGAACAAAGTCAGTTGTTCTGTACTAAATCGACCGCGCTGATCACGAAAACGACATTAGCTGTAGTTTTTAATATAGGGGGGGGGGGGGGTGCGTTTCAGTTAATGATAAGCATTTCCTTGGAACCTTCCATTGAGAAAATCTTCTGGAGTGCTACGATAGACTGGGGTGTAAAATGTCTTTAAAGTTACACTTTTTACATTCACACGTTGACTTCTTTTCCTTCATCGCTTCTAGAGATGGTTGACTGTAAGATATCGCTATAGCGACAAGTCCGCCATTTGTGCATAAATTGTCTTTTTTATAAAATCAGTGTAATATTCGTTAAGTAATGTTTTTATAGCACAGTAAAGTTATTATATTCTATTGTATTCTATGTATATACTTCTTCCCCGAAAACTGTGGTGATGTTAGCGACGAACATGGCGAATGCTTCCACCAAGAAAATCGAACATGGAAGAAAAATACCAGGGAAAATGGAGTGAATCAACGGATTATTGCTGGACGCTTATCATGGAATCACCAGCAACAAAATAGAAAAGGCAGGCAAAGCGATTGCGCCATCAGTGACCTTCATCCGAGGGAGAACTATAAGGTAAATACATGCATAGGCATTCAGAAAAGCTGAAGAAAAGCTTGATTAACAAAAATCAAGATTAGCTAATCGTAAATGGTAATGAAATGCAAGCATTTTGATTATAATTTCCGTGTTGAGCATTGTTTTGTTCAATGTTACAGAAGAAAGGTAAATTTTGTTGGCTAGTCTAATCGATGTTTTCCCAATTAATCGAAGTTGTCGATAGTTGCCCCGAATATTTAGCGATTACCGGCAGAAAAAAACAATCTTCGCCCTACAATAAACTGTACAGTCGGCCAAGAAAACACTGCTAAATTTTATAAAATCAAAATCCCGAGTATGCTGATATAAGAAGTTCTTAAGTTTTCTCTGAGCCGAAGCGCCGACACCTAGCTGCAGCAAATCCGTGAGATCGCTCCGCTGCACACCAAGCCGCCAGAAAAAATATTCTGGAACCTGGTCAAACTGTTACAGCTGAACGTTATCAGACTAATTGATCAAATTAAGTGATGTTCTGGAGGAAAGACGACCATTTCAGGGCCAATGAAGGCGAAAGGTGATATTGCCGCATGACAATGCTCGTCCACATACAGCAAAATCAACCTAGGAACGCATCTTCTCCTTAGTGGGAAGTTTTACAGCATGCGGCGTATTCTACAGACTTGGCAGAGCGATGTCATCATATTTGAAAGACCAGCGGTTCATAAAAGTTGAAGATGTGCAAAAATGGCTCGATCAGTATTTGGCTTCGAAACCACCAAGATTCTATCGCGAAGGCATTCGTCAGCTATCTGATAAATTGCAAAAGGCCATATATAGTAATGGCGAATATTTCGATAATTTAACTTTGTAACAAGTATATTTTTACTATAGTTGAATTTGACCAAAAAAGCCGAGTTTCTACTTGCACGCCGAGTTTCTACATGGGTCATAGAAAAATTTAGCATGTTAAATTTTTCAAGTATAGGCCCCTGTTGTTATGTTTTTTTTTTACCTGGATGACATTAACTGATCTGTTAACATTGCATGTGCATTCTCTGCAATTTCTTGCATTTCCGCAGCGTGTTTCACGTTTGCAGAGCGCACTCTTTTATCGTTACATAAATCCTTCAGGAACGTTAGGTCGGCCGACATTCTTCCTAAATACTTGTATGCCATGAATTTGATCTTTTTCTCAGTTGCTGTGATCTCCTGCAGAGTTGGCATCTCCTGCTTTTTCGCTTGGTCCTTGCTGCGTTCTAGTGCCTTTATCGCCGGTAGGTAATCGAGCATTACGTTTCCGGAGCCGATTCCAATGCAGTCTTCGATGGTCTCCAGAGCCTGGTGACGCAAAAATAAATGGATCCGTAATAGAAGACTATCGCGGTTGCTTGATATTATAAATAAGTCAAAACGTATTTACCGCGTGAACTTTGTATGGTGCTACAAAGTAACGCGGTAAATCCGTTGGGTCTTATTTATAAAAAAATCGTAGATGGTAAATATAGTTTTCTGCTTTTAAGGCAGCAGTTTCTAAAACGCTAATTGGGGTTTCTGCTATTTTTGCAAAATACTTTGTTTTCACCGAAAATATGCATTCTAAAATTCTATAAAAAAATGAGCAAACTGATCAAGAGTGGCTTCTTGATCAGTAAAGTTGTTATGTCGAATAATATATTATATTGGAATAAAAAAGTGTGTAACTTATTGAATTCACAGGGTGAAAGGGCAATTCGAAATTTGGCCGCTGCTATAATAAACTACGATTTAGATCGAATATTTACTTGGTATCTTTGGTATATAACATGGTATCTTCTCATATAACATGGTATCTTTGGCCCAAAATTAATTGTGGTGGCCCAAAATAACGTTGACAAACATTTTTGCGGATAATTTTATTGAATTGGGATATAGCTTACAACCTTTATGTATTAAAAAATTCAGCCACGTATGTTGTGCTCGTTAAACTCGAAAAGTAGTCGGTCAATTGACTTATGTCACAAAGTTGCATATTGAGATGTCAACCACAACGGGCGAACCCGTCACCGCAGGACGATTTAACGATTCATCGTTCTATCGACCGCGCAGTGAGCGTAGAAGACTTTGGACATTACAAATCCGACGTCTAGCTACGCCACAACCAGTGACGGCTCGTCCTAAGGAGCGCTGGTGCGGTGCACTCCCACAAAAATTTAAGCAATTAAATCAATAATTACCCTGTACACTTTTTTAAAAATAATCCGACCGACTAAGTGGAGCGCCAGCGAATACGCTCCTATGAACCAATGTTCAGTACAACAAACAGCACTGAATGTAACGAGTGCGAAAGAGAAAAATCGACAATCTCCTGCACGTGAAACAAAAGATTTTGTATCGAAATTTAGCAGTATTAAGAGCGCCGCTCCAACGGGTGAACAACGCGCATGCGCTCTCGGCTCGCTATCTCGCTCCCACCGGGACGTAGCCAGTGCGGCTACGTTCATACTGTTGCCGAACGTAAACAAAATTAAATGTCAGTCAGTGTCAATAATTGACACTCGCGCGCGAGGCAATATCGAATTTTGGCACTGTTTGACTGTAAATAATTAGAAAAATAGCTTGTTTGCATGTTATTTGGCGGTAACAATGGAACAATACAGTGTGTCGTACATAAAAAACTGTGAAAAGACTTTAGAAGTGCGTCTCGAACTAAAATCAAAGGGGCGACCGCGTCCTGAAATAACGCTAACACAAACGTGTAGTACAAAATCTAAAACTTATACACGTGTTTTCAAACCTGAGCAGTATACCAAAACACCGTGGTTATGTGGGTGTGAAGAAACGAACAAATTGTTTTGTTTTCCATGTCTTGTGTTTGGAGCCGGCGCGGGCGGTGGTGGCGAGACTGTATGGACAGAAACTGGTGTTCAAGATTTAGCGCATCTTTCAATTAAAGTGAAAAAACATTCTCAATCTCGATTTCATATGTTAAATGAAGTGCAATTGGCATCTATCGGGCGACAAGATATTCGAAAGGCGCTCGATTCTGCTTATCGAAAATCTATTCGAGAGTTCAATGAGCGTGTTGATGAAAATCGATATATTTTACGTCGCTTAATAGATTGCGTGGTATTCTGTGGTGCATTCCAAATTGCATTACGGGGACACGATGAATCTACGGAATCTCTGAATCCCGGAATATATAGAGGCTTGGTTGATTTTGTGTCAGAGATCGATTTGGCCATGAAGCAGCACTTATCAAGCAGTTCTGTTTTTAAAGGTACGTCTAAATCAATTCAAAACGATATTTTGGATGCTATTTATGAAGTTTGCAGATGTGAAATACAGATACAAATAAAAAATGCAGATTTTGTTGCAATTCAGGCAGACGAATCAACTGATTGTTCTACTGCGGTTGTTTGACATTATAAATAGGATAGAAAACGAATTTACCGCGTGAAATTTGTAGGTCCTACAAATTTCACGCGGTAAATTCGTTTTCTATCCTATTTATGATTGTTCTACTATTCAACAGCTGGTGTTTATTATAAGGTATATACATGATGGTAAAATTTACGAACGATTTTTGAAATTTTTACAACCTAAGGGTTATACATCAGAAGTAATAGCGGCTGAAATCATGAAAGAGCTTGATTCTTTAAATATTGATAAAAAAAAAATAATTGGACAGAGCTACGACGGAGCTGCCGTCATGAGTGGAAGTACAAATGGCGTCCAAAAGATTATTAGAAATATCTACCCATATGCTTATTATGTACATTGTTACGCGCATCAACTCAATTTAATTTTAGAAAAATGTGCATCGATTAACCACACAGTACGAAGCTTCTATTGCAATTTTCATGCATTTCCATCGTTTTTCACGCGATCGCCGAAAAGATCCGAATTTTTAAAAGAAATCGTCCACAAAAGAATACCTGCCGCTCCACAGACAAGATGGAATTATAATACACGTACAGTAAAAGTTTTATACGATAACTTAGAGCCCCTGAAAGAGTGTATGCAAGCAATAATGGACAGTCGTAACAGTGACCCAAAAACATTTAATCAAGCTCAAATGCTCCTTTCATATTTAAATGAAGACAATTTTTTATATTGTGCAACGAAACCGCTCTATTATTGATGTTTATTTATGCGAATTTATACTATGTTGATATTATTATTATTAATTAAGCAAAACAGCGTTTTGGTGGCCAATAAGAGATGTCTACCTATTATTGAGGGATAATGTAGCTACGAGGAGCATGGGGCGCCAGGCCACCAGGCGCTGGGCGGTTCGCTGGTTGTGCAAGCAGACCTGCACCGGAAGCAGGCTTCTGCGCGGCGAATTTACGGGAATACAGGGTAACACCGCTTGAGAGGCTGGCAGCTCATTCAAGTAAGTTTATCGGAGAAGGGTCGTGGGAAAACTCTCAGAGCGCGCGAATCTGCGCGCTATTTAAAGTGCGGTGTCCTGTGTGAAGTGAGACTCGCCTTGATGAGGCGTCCGGTATGTGGAGAGGGAAGAGTTTAAAATCTTGAAGAAAATCCGACGTCAATTCCCGACTACAGGTTGGAAAATGGGAAATTATACAAATACGTACCGACTAAAAAAGGAGAGGACTTGCTAAGCCCGTGGAAACTAGTATTAAAAGAAAATGAGCAGGAAACCGCCATAAAAGAAACTCACGGCGGCGAATTTGCGCGACTTGAAGTAGCTGGCGTTGTCTAATATGATAACGGCCGGTGTGCCGAATTGTAGGAAAATGCTGTTTTCGAGGTGTTTCGTTATACTTTCTGATGTTGCTTTTTTTAGAGGGAATAACCAACAATACTTGGAGAATATGTCTACCACGGATAGAATATATGTATTTCCTCCAGTAGAACGAGGCAACGGTCCCACCAGGTCAATGCTGATAGTGTGCATTGGTCTGCTCACCGCCTTGGGTGTTATCATAAGTCCATGGGGTGGCGTGGTTTTGATCTTATGTGCCATACATATGTCACAGTTTTTGATGTAGGTTTTCACCTGACGAGACATTCTTGGCCAAAAGTATTGCGATTGTAATTTTTTTAGCGTTTTAAAAGTACCGAAATGCGATGCAAATTCGCCGCCGTGAGTTTCTTTTATGGCGGTTTCCTGCTCATTTTCTTTTAATACTAGTTTCCACGGGCTTAGCAAGTCCTCTCCTTTTTTAGTCGGTACGTATTTGTATAATTTCCCATTTTCCAACCTGTAGTCGGGAATTGACGTCGGATTTTCTTCAAGATTTTTTATTATTTTGTCATACCAATTTTCTTCTTCCTGAGTGGATATCACATCACATGGGATCCTGGATAACGCGTCTGCCACCACGTTTAGTGTTCCCTTTCGATGAATAATCTCCATGTCATATTGAGATAAAATGGTAGACCATCTTGCCAAACGCCCAGAGGGATTGTCTATACGAGTGAGCCATCTTAAGGATGAATGGTCGCTTATCACTTTGAAGTGAGCCCCATCTATGTATTCTTTGTAGTGCTGAACAGCCTTCAAAACTGCCATAAGCTCTTTTTCTGTAACACTGTAGTTGCGTTCTGTTGCAGATAGAGTTTTTGAAAAATACGAGATTGGATGGTCAAATTGGTCTTCCTCGGAAAATTGTGTTAAAGCCGCGCCAATTGCCTTGTCGCTAGCGTCGCATGCAATGGTGAACTCTTTGGAAAAATCTGGGCATACGAGAACTGGTGCTGTTGTCAGTGCGTTTTTAAGCTCGACGAAAGCAGCCTCAGCTTCCTCGTTCCATTCGAATTTTATTTTTGAGTCGCGTTTCCCACCTGTTAATTTGCATAGCGGTTCGGCTATTTTCGCGTAGTTTTTTACGAATTTTCTATAATAACCGGATAGACCGAGGAAACTTCTTACCTCTTTGATTTTTGTTGGACGTGGAAAATTGTTGACACAACTGATTTTTTCCGGATCTGTTCTTAACCCTTGGCGGTCTACTACGTAACCCAAATATTTGAGTTCCGAACGACCGAACTCGCATTTTTTTAAATTTATTGTAAGTCCTGCTTCTTTTAAACTTAGTCTGACGCGTTTTAAAGTTTCTATATGTTCCCTGAAATTAGGATCGCTTATTACTAATATCGCACCGTACCTATTGCACCAATCTTACCGGAACATGTGAGAATTTTATAAGTCTTATTTGGATATGATATAAAGAATTTTTAGGGGTACCTATTTCAGCGTATTAGAAATCACACCATTGTAATAAATAAGGTACTTATTAATTAAAATTTTTATACGCGAGGTAGTCACGTTCCTCAGAAAGAACCCTAGCCAAACTCCGTCTACCTTATGTCCGGTTTGTACAGCCGGTTTTATATATATAATTTAATTATTTCTTACATGGAGAAATGGGGAAATTGAAAGAACCAGGAACAGAAAATATGAAATCAAAATGTGTGAGCCCCAACCGGGTTGTGTCGCGCTACCTCTCTTGAATAATGAAGAAGAATATATTGGCTATTTTTTTATATAATTAAATATTTATATGGCCCTACGGCCTGCCAAATTACAAAACGAATACCCCAGTATTCCTATCTAAATACTGAGATCTAATTATATAAAGGCAATGAACATGATATATGCTATGAAAATAATTTCCAAAAAAAATAAAGAGAGAATTTAATCCTAAAATTTAATCAAAGAAAGGAGAAGAATTAACATAAAAAAAGAAAAAGGCAAAAAAACCAGTCCCCGAACCGAACGGTGCGTTTTCTTGGAAATCTGAGCACTGAATTTAACACATTAAAATTCTTTTTAAAATCCGTACAAACTAGAGTGATTCGAAGTAGGGTTTTCTTCTATCTGAGCGGCGGCCCGAGGCGAACCCGCCCCGGACCGCTCACAACCCAAAAGTAATGACCGGCGAGTATATTTCTTTGGACGGCTTGCGATTATCGGATACGATTTCTACCTACCTAATGGCCTTCTAGAATATTCCAAAATGCATTAGTGCGTAGAGCGCGTCTGAACTTATTTATAGAGAGCGTTTGGCACTCATTGTTTGACTTTAATTATTTTAGCTTTTATTTATTTATTTTTACTATTATTTATTACTTATGAGAGGAAAGGACACATCGTAGATGGTTGCAACACAGGGTGTTGCAATGCCGGCTTGGTGAGAACACATGCTATCCCTAATGCTACAGTGCTACGCAGGGCGCTACGCCGCCCTCGATCATACATCACGATGCCTAGTAAGAAGCTAACACGTTTTACTAATTTAATAGGTTTGATAGATATGATAATGAATGGGTTATTGTATTCCGGTAAGTTTGGTTGTCACTAACAAATGTGGCGGCTGGTACGGGTGCGACTTACAAAATTAATAAAGTGAAGACGTAGACGCCGACGGTTGCGAAGTTGCGCGGAGGTGAAGAGCTGCGGTGAAGCGTTGGCCGAGGTCCATCAGCTGGGATGTTCAGTCTTGTAACATGATAACAAAAAAAAAAATCTGATATTAGTGGGATGTCCGACTGGGACGTGCGGAGTCCTGCAATTGATTAAGCCTGCTATTGCGGCTTGTAGATCCTTGTATGGAATTTGTAAAATGAACTTCTAATTTGACTGGAATTAATGTACAATTCCTCGTACACTAGTGTTTCTGGAAAAATGCACTTTACACAAAGTTATTGTCTTTCTTGACACTCAAAACAAAATATAGTTGTAGTCCATTGCTAGTATACTATACATATGAAGGTGCGATACTCGTATTTTATGATGTCGTGTCCGTGTGTGGACGCGAGACGCTGCAGTAACCGTGTAGGTGTAGACACCTGGCTACGCCGGCCCTGTGCGTAGACTGCTACGAGCGCGCGTTCTGGCCTTGGTGGCGAACTGCGCGATCGCCAGCGCGTAGCTGTCCTCAGCCTGCGCGGTCTCTCGCCGAAATAGCTGACGGAGAGTCTTGCCCCTGCGCGAATGCGAACGCTACAGCGACCGGGCGGGTGTAGTCGCCCAACTGTGCCGGTCCTGTGCGTAGGCTGCAACGATCGCGCGATCCAGCCCTTTCGGACGATCTGCGCGACCGCCCCGCGCGGCTGCCTTCGGCCTGCGCGGGTTCTTCCGTACTGCTGACGGAGTCCGTGGGATGCTCCGCAGTGGTTGTGGTGAAGTGTGTTCAAATGTCGACTGGAGGCTGCTCGAAAACTGGACCTCGGGACGCTCCTCCTCTTCTTCTTTCTTCTTTCTTCTTCCGCCGGGGACTGGTTTTTGGTGTTTGGTAATTACTATTGCTAGGTGTGCTCATTTACTTACTAAGAATATCTTTTTTTTTTTTACGTCTTTGCTGACTGATCTATAGCTTATAAATCCCGATTATTACTATTTCCTAAACTACGTACGTAGCGCGATCGCAATCTGGTTGGGTATTCACGGCTTATGGGCCGGTTTATTTTTTCTTCAAAACAGGGACAAATATAAATAAATGAATCAAAATGAAAATATGTCGAATAAATTCCTGATATTTGAATTTTAAAAATAGTTGTTTTGGGTTCGGAGTCTCTGAATGGTGCGTGACCACCTTTGTTCGTTACAAGCAGATAAATAGAGTTAAAAAAATTTATATGGGGAAATATTATAAGGACTTGAGATTTGTCACTATCCTTGAGTGTACAGAATCTGTTTTTGTTTGATCTTCATTTTGGTTTGGCCGAGCTTTTAGTGTCAGGGCCACCGTTTAAAGTCAATGTGTACCATTGTATAATCATTACTTGCTTGTACCCCAGTAAGGTGAAACGATTCACATCGGTGTCGAGATACTAGCTTGTAATTTTGGATTTTAATCCTGTGTGAACGAGTCAATACGATATAAACATAGTCGCTTTATTATGCGATTAATCAAACTAAAATAAATGATCTATTTGTTTATAACACAAATAGAAAATAGTGTAGGTGTAATATTTCCATTTTTCATCAAACGGGTTTTCCTAACGCAGTCTTTCCACACTCCTTTCGTTCATCTCATACAAGACTTTCCTTTCATTTCTCCTTTCATACTTCACCTGCTTGTGTCAAACTTATTTCTTACCCTATTTTTAGTTTGAGTGTTAATTATGAATTTGGAGTTGAATTTGGTTTTTAATGTATGTTTATATTGTGGTGAGTCGAGGTGATTTAATACAGAGGTACTGGGATTTGTGGAATATATATTTATAAGTTTGTGATATATACGTATGTTTTAATAGATTTTCTCACGACCAATATTTGTGGAATTATATAGAAAGAATAAATAATAGTAAGTATATAATTAGACTACGTCGTGATCATTTTGCGTTTCGCTAGGCGCGTCCTGACACGTTCGTCTGGAGGAAGCACTCTTTGAGTGGCATTCCATATTTGTAAGTAAATAATAATAAAAAATAAGAAAACTCCTTCTCCTCTTGTCCCCTCCGGTTTTAACCTCGGATTGTGGAGCAAGTTTGCACATTGTGCGCTCAAAATATTTTATGTTAAAAAATTGTTCGTTCATGAACATAAAAATAATAAAATTAAAAATTGCATTGTTTACCCAAATTGATTGTACCTAGCCTGGTTTTAACCTCAGGAGTCGGCGTTTTATCTTATAAGGGATTCCATATGCTTTGTAAAAAATAATAAATGTTGCACTTTTTTAGTCACCGTTTAGGGTGGTTGTATGGTGTTGCTAACCCGTAATTTCAATACATTAAAGAACAAAAGTCATATTTTGGTCGTGAGTATAATATTGTTATTTTATTTTTTTGAGAAAATATATTTGTTAATTTGTTATGTTCTCTGCTTGACGAAAGACAATCATTCTTCAGATTGTTCTCGCCAAAGCTGGTTATTTTTGCCGGCTTTGGTGAGAAAAAAAAATTAAAAAAAAAAGTTTTGTGCTTGTATTTTGAGTTTTAAAAATATTTATATATGTCTTATTTTTTATGTGGCGTGTATGTGTTTGTGTAAGTGTGTTGCTGTGTTAATAAAGTGTTTAATCATTTATTATATATTGTCAAACATGTTTTTCCTTTCTTTTACCGGTCCACGGAGCTCAGATCGAGACCCACCCCAAGAGTATTTTAGTACTTAGCGACTTTCGGAATAAACGATGTTATTTTCCTTTGCGTAACTGTTTTCCTAGGAGATAGTATGAATTTAGTTTTTAGACATTGTCATTAGCCTTTAAATAAATGTCTGACATGAAAAATTCCTTTGTTTTTACCTGTTTCGTCCTCTAGTTCGTACGCGGTTCGCGATTTACGCGCTACAACCTTGCATTTTATGTATCTAGGTGCAAGTTTGCTTGAAAAGAAATCTATTTTCCTAGATAGAGTGTGGTTTTTTGCCCACACAGTATCTCCAGGAGCTAGACGCAGATCTTTCCTCCTTAAATTGTACCTGTTCGCGTTGTTTTTAAATGACTCAAGTAATTTTTCTTGGACAATATCATATGTGTCAGCCAGGCTTTTTAGACCTTCGGCGAATTTTTCCCTGCCTTCTATGTCTAATTCATTTTCATTTTCCGGAATGAAGCTTTTTATGTTATGGTACCGGCCATCAATAATCATCTCTCTCCCAAACATGAGATAAGATGGAGAAAAGCCTGTAGTTAGATTAACGTGCGAATTAATGGCGTTTTGGATTTTCCCCAGAAATTCTACCCATTTTCTCTGGTCTTTTCCTACCAAAATTGCGAGAGACGTCTCTATGGTCTGGTTATACCTTTCTACAACATTCGATTGGGGAGCATAATTGCATCCGAAAAACAAACGAGGGATTTTGTACTTTTCGGCGAACGATTTGAATTTGCGCGACTTGAAGTAGCTGGCGTTGTCTAATATGATAACGGCCGGTGTGCCGAATTGTAGGAAAATGCTAAAAACAAAATTTAATACAAATATTCGCCATAAAAGGGCGAGACTAGAAATAATGGTCATAACCCGCAGGGGTGAAAGGTCGTAAAATAAAATTGTGAAAATATAATTTTAAACATCGTTCTTAAATATTTTTTTGTTATTTTGATTTACATTTCCTCCTCCATAAAAGGAAATTGTAAAATATAATTTTAAATATTGTTTTTTTTAACATTTATATATTGATCTACTTTTCCTCTTCCATAAAAGGAAACCGAAAATATAATTTTAAATATTATTTTTTAAACATCGTGTTATCTTGATTTACGGTATCCTCTCCCATAAGGGAAACTGTAAAATATAATTCTTGTAAATATTGTTTTAAACATTTTTATTAGTTTGATTTACGTTATCCTCTCCCATAAGGGAAACTGTGAAATATAATTCTTGTAAATATCGTTTTAAACATTTTTTTTATTATCTTGATTTACGTTCTCCTCTTCCATAAAGGAAACTATAAATTATAATTTTTTTTAATATCGTTTTCAAACATTTTTTTTTGTTTTATCTCAATTTACGTTCTCCTCCTCCATAAAGGAAACTGTAAAATATAAATTCTTTTAAACATTGTTTTTAACATTTCCATATTTGATTTACATGTTTTCTTCGTGAAATAAACTGCGAAATATAATTTTAAATACCATTTTAAATATTTTTCTTTATGTTGACTTACGTTCTCCTCTGTTGTAGAATAAAACCGTAAAATACAACTTTGAATATTATTCTAAACATCTTATTAGGCTCGATTTACGTTTTCTCTTTGATAAGATAAGACTGGAAAATATAATTAAGAATGTTCGTCCTCAATACTTTTTCTTTGATTTTACCTTCCATATGTCGTAAAGAAATAAAGCGCATATTTTAAACCACTTCAACATTGAGTATAATTTCATTGAAGGGAAAAGGGGTAAAAAGAAACTATACAAAATAAAAGGAGAAATATATATTTAATTATCCTCTTCCGTCGTATGCCTACTCCCTCTAATTACCTTACCTAAATATATTCTATCTTCCTTCTTCAATTAGTCTGTCAATTATAATTTGCCGTTCCCATCTGTGGCATCTTCCTCGTCCATTCCCAATCATAATTATCAATTTTCTCATTTATTTAATATCCCAGATTTTATTTGATTTTCCTAATTTCCTTGAGGTATATCCCCATTCCGTATAATTCCACATTTTATTTTTATAACACGATTAGTCATTCTTTTGGGCAGACGTCGCCTCCCGCAAAGCGCCATCTATCGGCCGCGGAGTGAATCATAGTACCCCGTAGTAGTCGGTTCGCCCGTCGAGAGGGCGCTGATCACGGCCCCGCCGATTTCTGTTTTATCGCCGCCAGCCGAGCGCAGACAGTTTACGAGCCAGAAATAAAGTAGAAAAAATATAGTTGCATCTCGACATTTGGAACGCAGAATTTCACCAGATTTTAAACTCTTCCCTCTCCATATACCGGACGCCTCATCAAGGCGAGTCTCACTTCACGCAGGACATCGCACTTTTTTAAATAGCGTGCAGATTCGCGCGCTCTGAGAGTTTCCCCCACGACCCGTCTCCGACAAACTTACTTGAATGAGCAGCCAGCCTCTCAAGCGATTACCCTGTACTCCCGTAAAATTCGCCGCGCAGAAGCCTGTTTCCGGTACAGGATCTGCTTGCACAACCAGCGAACCGCCCAGCGCCTGGTGGCCTGGCGCCCTATGCTCCTTGTAGCTACATTATCCCTCAATAATAGGTAGACATCTCTTATTGGCCACCAAAACGCTGTTTTTGCTTAAATAATAATAATAATATCAACATAGTATAAATTCGCATAAATAAACATCAATAATAGAGCGGTTTCGTTGCAATTGGCTAAACTTTTTCGCGACGCTCATGCCCCACTGTGAAATGCTGTTCAAGTGTTTGCAGTCTCGATCCCTTGACTCAATTAAAATTATGAAAGAAGTCACTAAATTTGAAAAGGTCGTCAATGAATTACGTGATGCTGTTCCACCGCCTTCGCCTAAGAAAAAACGTCGGCCTGATAACGTGAATCATTCAGCTATGAGAAAAGAAGTGTGTGACATATTACGAATTTAGATAAAAGACAGATTTGTTCATACAGACCATTTATTGGCGTCCAAATTGTTTTACACTGACAAATTTTTAGACTACAATAAGAGTTTTCCGGATGATGATTTTAAGAAAGTGGTAAACACGTATGATTTCCTGGAAAAAACTAAACTGAAAAATGAGCTATTAGTCATTTATAGCAGAGAAGATTTTCACAACGCTGACGGCGCCGTTGCTTTACTTCAACATTTTATGGAATTTGCATTAGAATCCGTATTTGCTGAAAGCATGAAACTGCTAAAAATTATTTGTACCATTCCTATGACGTCAGTAGAAAGTGAGCGCTGTTTTTCGACGTTAAATAAAGTCAAAACGTTTTCACGCAATACTATGGCACAAGATCGTCTGAATGCATTGTGTATGATAAGCATAGAAAAACGCTTAATTAATTCCATCTCAGACTTTCACAAGAAAGTGATAGATGTTTTCGCTGGACAAAAAGACCGGCGAATGGATTTTATTTACAAATAAATGTAAGTAATCCTGTTTTTTTTATTGCACACCCATAAAAAATATTCACGAGCCGCCTCTGGCCACAACCCGCAAGAAGCCAACGCCTTTACCGCGAGATAGCCAGTATGTTACCTGGCGGGCCGACACTCGCGCCCTTGCTTCCAATTGTGACCAGATTTCTCCGGTCTCTCGATTGGTTCCGAGTTCGAGGTCGCTTGCGCGGTCCTCTCCCTCACGAAGCGGTGAAACGGTGTGCACCGAATCTATCGCGGACCAAGGCGTCCTTTGCCCGACTCTGAACCGGGATCGGATGGCCGATGGTCATTTCAAGAGCAGTCGCCGTAAGGTAGGCAACCACCCCCGCTCTATAGGAAACAATACAGTTCCCAGACTCCCCTGACTGTTAGTCGGAGAGCACAATCGATTGGCTTGCGCCGCTCGGTGCGCAGACCGTCCAGGAGCGCCAGGGGTTTGATTCCCAGGGGAGACTGGTTGACCCAGTGTCCTACCCAGGTTCGCACCCCATGCGTGGAGGCCATCGGATGGGTGTTGACCCGTGAGTGTGGCCGACCCTGAACACATGGGTCATCGTGGCCACCTCATCATGGGCCCGTTAGTCACAAAGTTGCATCCGAATACGCGCGTGTTTTTACAGTAAATTGAAATTTCGACACAACGTTGCATTCGAATACACGCGTCAAAAGTCTTCCCGCGCCGGTGAAGTCTTCGGTGCGCTTCGACATCAGTGCGTTTCTTATTCATTTCATATCAGACTGAGCCACAGCGAAGCGTGGCAGGGTTAGCTTATGTAATATAAATAATTATAATTTAACTCTTTCTGAGCAAGAAAGTTGATTAGTCCTCAAAATATTCTCCTTTGGCTTTGATGCCCAGCAACAAACTTTTAAGGAAATTCGAAACAATATTTTGTACTTTTTCCGCGGTTAAATTATCTTATTCCTGGGTAAGTGCAGACTTTTAAACTTCTGTGTCATGTAGTCCAGGCCCTTGCCTCTAAAATTGATCGTACACTGCAGTACATGGGGTTCAGGTCATGCGAATAGGGTGGAAATTCTTGAAAGCTAATAAAGTTAGGAAAATTGTCTTTGAACCACTGTTGAACGCTTAAGGCCCTGTTAGCTGGAGTAGCGCACCATTAAAATTTCCACAGCTGATTGCCGAAATGATCATCGTTCTAAGGAATAACCACAGCTTCGAAAAATGTCTCGTCGGTTTCCTTTCTTGGTATATTTTGACACCCTTTTCAACGAAAACAAGGGGAGTTTTGCCTGTAGCACAAATGCTACCAAAAACCACAAAAGATTTAGCGTTTTGGCGCTATCACCTCACAAAATCACCTTAATATGGATACTGGGCCATCAAGGTATATCCGGCAACGAAGAGGCCGACAGACTGGCAAAACTGGGCACACTGGAATGCCCGGTGGAGCCAGTTGTTGGATTCTCCTATAGGTAAGAAAACCATCAGGGACTGCTTGGAGCAGGAACATCGCGAATCCTGGAAACAGAACCAAGGATGTCGCCAGTCAAAAGCCATGATGGAGCAACCACTTCCAAAGAAAACCAAGGCACTAATTTACATGATCAAGATAAACCTTAGAACCACTATCGGTCTCCACACCGGACACACGACCCTAAGGGCACACATATTCAACCTTAGATTGACAGAGAGCAAGTACTGCCGAATATGTGGCGGAGAACCTGAAGACAGCATATTCATCGGTAGTCGCTGCCCAGGCCTCGCTTCAAAATACACAGTTTACTGGGACGAGTCTTTCTCGAACTCAGCGATCTGCCCAACTTGAAGGTTAGGTTCTGCATGGACTGGTAAGCAGTACCGGGCGACTAGCAGATCACTGACCCACGCTAGCCGTCCCAGATGAGAATAAAATAAAATACAAACGGTGCTGCCATGGAATTCACCGACCGGAATCGGGTCCATCATAATACTATTTTTACACTTCTGGAGGGTAGGCAGTGGATTCCGGACCAACTACCGGCTGTGGTAGGTTTAGGACAGCTGTCTTGCCATATGTGAGCGTCCACCTTACCACCCATTCACTTGAGATGCGGAAATCGCGGTTTTAGATACCTTTTATAGGAAAGAGTTGATTATTTTTCTGGAAAGACCAAGATGTTTAAAAGAGGTGAAACAGAGATTTGGCTGGCAGGCGACGAGCGCCAACTTCCACCGCGTGAAGGTGAACAGTGAAGCCGTTCCGTTGACGGCATTTGCGAGATCATGGTATTTATTTAATTTGTACTCGTGGTCTTTTGGGATATTTGATTCCCATGGAACAGTTAATTCTACAATAAGAGTGATCTGATAGAGAGTGAAGAGTTATATCTGGACAGAGGGCCGTGCACCCGAGACTTTCAGGTGATTTATACAGCTTAGAGACCGAATCGACCTACATAATCCAATTTGAAGCTTTCTCCATTATTGAGAAAGGTTTTGTAGTTATATGTTTTTTGTATTTGGGGTTTGGAGGGTAATGTCAACCCCTTGTTGGCACGAGCCACTAAGAGGTTAATTACCTCGCGAATAACAGCGAGAACTTTGTCATGGCGTAAGTGTACCGTCCTTGATCTAAGGCCACCTTGCAGCCAGCTAGAATATGTCTAGTAAGGGGTATTAAACATTTAGGCGATCCGTAAATGTCGTATTGCTTCTAAAACAGATTGTGTGTACAGCATAGTATTTTTAATTTATAATAATATTAATAAACAAACACGCGCGTCACAAGTACCATGGAAGGAAATCTAAACAACTCAACTAAAACCACTAGTCGATTGAGGAGGCCAGCGCACATGACTAACGAGGGGAGGTGCGAGTGAGATACATGAAAAAATTGCACTTCAATGGGTATCCGCGCGAGCGAGTAGGATAGACGTAACACTTGAATGAGCAAGCGAGATAGTGCTACACATTAAGTTATCTGCGGCTTTCTCAAATGCTTCGTACTTCAAGGTCGTAGACGCTTAAAAAATAAGAAATAAAGATTGTACATGATTTTATTTTTTACAACTGTCCACTTTACAAAAAATCCCATGTAAATCCTATCAGTACTGTGCCAGCTGTTAAAAATACATTTAAAGTTAGTAAGTTTAGGAAATTAAATATTATGCAGGTATTATGCAGGTCTACAGAAAACAGCAAGTGGTCTAAGTGGTCTATTGGACAAGAAAGTTTGGGTACCTCTGGTTTACACCAATAACAATAAACAACGCAAATTCGAATTTTTAGCGCGTGCAAGATCTCACAATTAGATCGACGATATGTGTTTTGCTTCTAAGACGAAGTAAAGCTACAATGTAAATAAGACTCGCAAACCTGTTTAATTCCATCGATAAAGTACGCCGGTTTCTTTCTTTTCTTCGCTCCGGAGTGAAAGATGACTAAGGATTTCTCGAATTCGTTCAATCCGTAATAGCCACATGCTTTCATGAACATTGCTACAGCGTTCTCATTTTCAATGGCTGCAAATGGAAGAATTGGATAAGTGCCTAGCTAGTTAGTTAGTTAATGTGTCCGGGTCAGGTTAGGACACGTCTCTTCAAAAATATGCGGCCTGGATCTAATCGTGTTGTTGTTCGTCTCATTTAGGTCCTGGTGTGTGATGAGGGTTTTTCAGCTGCGGGCAGGTAAGAGGTGGTCTTTATCCTGCAGCGTTCCACAGTCATATGTTAGATTCGCTGGGTATCCCCAGCGGACGTGATTAACTCGGCATCTTCACAGTGTCCTTTGGCCCGGTGGTAAAAGGATTGGCCGGTACTCACCCTTTACAGGGACGCCCGATTGTTTATGGTCGCAGACTAGATAGTCGAAAATGTGCACAATCTTCGCGGAGGCTCCTTCTGTGTCCCATTTTACATTATATTACGATTTTATTATTAGGAATATTAACTTATCTAAAAAGGTAATACCTCTTTACTAATATTTACCATACTTAAGAAAGTTTTTTCTATTAATTTGAAGGATATTAGGTTGCTCAATGCCATAGTACATTTTGGCAACCTTCTGCACCGGCGACATGCAGGTGGCGCTGATAGCATTGTCCGTCGATGATAGCAATTTACTTGGCCATAAAAATACAATGATAATTAACGTTAGTTTAACACAAAACTGATTGATTATAAAAGCCATTATTTAACTAATGATAACAATAATAACATTCAGTGCTATCTCCATAACATTAGTGCCATCTATCGCATTTTTATAGGCCGGTTACATAGCGGAAATAATACGGAGGAATTAAAATGCCATTCAATAGTCTCTTTGCACTTTAAAGTCCGTAATTATTATGTATTGAAACTTATAAACCAGATTTAAAATTGATATCTTTATGTAAATAATAGTAGATATTTTATAAGCTTATGTTTGCTATTATATTATCATTTTATTTTGAGATAGGATACCGTAACGGTGTGTTTAGGATACCATCTATCGTGCTACTGAACGTGAGAGAAAATTAATTAATGTTTGAACTATGAGTGCCATCTACACGTCGCGTTTCGTAGTAAAATCCTATCTGCCAAAACGTTGTGCAGCATTGAGCAATCTGATACCTTATATAATCAACGATAATACGAAGTAAGTGTATGGTAATATACAACATGTATGTGTTTATTTCTTATATAACTAACTCTCATATACCTTGTATATTTATAGTAATAAATATATGTAATATTTTATACCACTATTAATATTAAAAGCAGTATTATTATTAAAATAAGCTATCGTCAGTACTACTTAAAAACCAAGGCAGTATATTTCGTATACCCAGATACAGGCTGTTCGGTCTAGTTGGGCATTCGTTTAGAATGATCATATGGGTTGTGTTCATTTTTTATTGCTTATATAACTAGTTACGGAAATAATGTGTATCTATTCGATCACACTGATATCTGATAGCCCGATGTATACAAAATAAACTGTATATAAATAACTGAATGTATACAAAATAACTAAATAAATAAAAATAAAGTTATGGCAGTGGTTCTCGCTGTGAGTGTCAGAAGAAGGATCACGTACAAAGGCCCCACATGAAGGGTCAAGTGCGGTTACCAGGCAACTGATTTGCCAACCTTCCAATTTTATTATTATCATCATCATCAGATATAAGTGTTTTCTTACCTAAAGCCTTCTCAGCGTCGCTAATCGCATCTTTAAAACGAGTAGCTTTTGTCATTACACGACTTTTCGCTGTAAGCAAAGTGGGATTCTCGGCCTAAAAATAAAGAATAAGCCATATTATAGCTGAAACGTATAAACATTGATTTTAAAATCAATGGTATAAGTAACTATCAAGAAGCAGGCTATTGGATGCAGCTTCATATTAAATAATAATGTTTTTTTTTTAATTATCTTATGACCTTTTCTTTCATTTCATTCTTATAATTTTATTTTTATTTTTATTTTATTTGTAAATCTATTCTATTTGTCACTTTCTTGCTTCTATTGTCACTTCTATTTCTCACTTTATTTAATGGAAAGTTATGTTTCATTTAATGCCGATTTGATAATGGCATTGGGATATTTGTCTGTTTTAAAGGACCTCATTTTAATCAATTTAGTCTTATGGGCATTTTACTAAAACTTTTCAATAATTTTTCCATTCGTTGTAGTTAGTCCAGAGATTTAAAATGATTTTAACGCAATGCGTTTAAAGTTTAATTAAAATTACTTTTGTTTTGCAAAATGAATACAGTCTTAGCTGATAATTTTAAGGTATTTAATTAAAATTACTTTTGTTTGCAAAATGAATACAGTTTTGGCTGATATTTTTTTATGTTAAGATAATAAAAACATATTCTCCCTTCCTTTTTCAAGCTGCTCATGAACTGGTTATCAATTCTGCCATAAATTTGCATAATATTAGGATAAAACACCAAAAAAATACCATAATTTACTTAGGTTTCATAAAATTAACAATATGCGCAGAAATATGATTTGATCCGATTTCCATTTCAAATTCTAGTCGTTCCTTTATTAACAAAACACGAAAAATTTAAATTCGTTTCGAAACGGTATCTCCGGTATCCCAAGGTACACATTCCGTATCGCTCATGCTGCATCAGTAAATCTAATTAATAAAAATAATACCATCTCTTTCAGATTAAAATAATATACACGTTCTATCTGTTAGAGAAAAACGCTGTTGAAAAGTTATGTAGAATAATTAAACACATAATATTTATTACTATCTCCTTCTTCTTCTCGAAGTGCCTCTCCATTACTGGAGGTTGGCCGTTAGCTCTGAATACTTTTGTCGGTCTTGCGCCATCCGGAAAAGCTGTTCCGTACTGGTGATCCCGGTCCAGTTTTCCACCCGGGGATTCTTAGCACCCCTGACTTATGAAAGGAACGCCGGGCACTCGGAGCTATGGCTATTTTCGACTTTTTCATTGCTAACTACTAGGGATATATAGTGCAGTGGTCTCCCGTTGCCTTCTGCACCAGACATTTTATGTCTTATTTAAGACCTTAGGCCGCTGAGACCTCTTCAACCGGTTGCCCAGTTGGGAATGGTTATTACTATCTAAAGACATGCAAAAGCATGAAAATTTAAAATTTAATGGGTGCTTTAAAATTAAAATCATTAAATTTCTTGGCAATAATGAAATAATGCTTCTGCAATGTTTACTTTATCGATTCAATGATTTAAAAAATATAATAATACAATTTTTTACAAAAAAAAAACATTTTTTTATATAGGTAAGTGCAGCAGCCATTTCATGTTGAAACTTAGATCGTGTTATCATAATTTATTGCGTATACAAAATTTCGTGTCTGTGCTATTGACCGTTGAGAAGTTCCCTCGTTGGAAGCCAACTCTGGGTGCCGCGTCCTGTCTTGGTGAAACTTAGTACAGGCTGTCGTAATTAAATGCATATACAAAATTTCGTGTCTGTGACGTTGACCATTGAGGAGTCCCCTCCTACGGAGCCAACCCTGGGTGCATCAGCCGTGTCATGGCGAAACTTAGAACGGGCTATCATTACTGAATGCGTATACGAAATTTCGTAATTTCGTAATAAATATTATAATAATTTTTGAGGGTTTCCCTCAATTCGTCATGGATGCCATCACCAAAACTGGTTTTTGATAAAAATGGGACTAATCTGGAAGTATACCAGTTCAAATAAAAAGTGATTTTTCTAAATCGATTCATAAATGACGGAGTTCTGAGGTAACAAACATAAAAAAGCAACCGAAATGATAACCTCCCCCTTTTTTGCAGTCGGTTTAATTAAGGCTATATTTTTGAGGAATAGTTCTATTATGGCAAGCTGAACATTACGTTACAGGCGGTCGACTTTTTATAACATCACATAGCAGTAATCACGCGATCACCCATCCAAGTACTGACCACGTCCGAAGCTGTTTAACTTCGGTAACCTAAGGGAATCAGTGTTATAACGCGGCTACGGACGTTATACGTTGGCTTGTAGTATGGTCAGTTATATATAACTACATAACTGACCAAACTACAAGCCTACGAATTATATATAAATAACTATAATATAGAGAAAAAATAAGTGTCGATCGAAAATTTGCGTAAATTTGGGATAAAGGCTCTTAATATTTAACAAATAATAAATAATAAAATATTAAAAAATAACAATGCTGTGGCATCGTCTCTAATGGCAATTTGTTAAAATCTACTCGATAAATTTAAAAAAATACCGTAATCACCACCTAGGATAAAAGTTATCACTCCCAAATCCTACGGCCCTGTCGATGTCGCTCGTCTCATATTTTTAAAGACATAGTAATAATATTATATGAAATCGAAGACGATCGCAGTTGTTTGATATTATAGGTTTAAAAACGAATTTACCGCT
This sequence comes from Micropterix aruncella, assembly GCA_944548615.1. NCBI lineage: Eukaryota > Metazoa > Arthropoda > Insecta > Lepidoptera > Micropterigidae > Micropterix > Micropterix aruncella. The sequence continues at coordinate 5,505,165 of OX155952.1, forward strand.
TGAAGTCTGTAGCACCTAACGTTTCGGCGATGCTGCGATTGCCATTTTCCAGGGTAGGAAGTATCTACTCTGTACCTACCCTGGACAACAGAGGTTGCAACATCGCCGGGTGATACAAGCTTCACGCCGTAAATTCTTTTTTAAACTAATTTATTGCAATATTATAATCAGAATCACCTTGATTTTTTGCGCTTCATCGTAGAACTTCACACACTTCTGAAATTGCTCAAGCCTCTCCAAATGCTGCCTGAAAAAATGTATAAAAAATGTGAAAACTACAATTATCAGACCGTATTTGCTTTGAGGGTAGCTCATATAAAAATACTCACCCCCAGCTAGCATACATCCCCGAGGCATTCACGAATGCACCTTCCATGGTTATAACAGGAATTTATAAAAGACGAAAAGAGAAGGTAAAAAAACGCGACGTACAACTTTCATTTCATTTAATTTTTGTCGTTCCAAATTTCCATCCAAACGTCAAATTTTGAAATATTTTTATAAACATTTTAAAGCAATCGCAAACAAAATAAATTCGATTTGGAACACAGAAATCCGTACTAAGGAAGCAGAAAGAGTCTCTTTTTACCAGTTATAGGAAACACGACATATTCCTGCAGTATTGCACAATATTCATGTTTGTACCAGTAACAAAAACGTCCCGGTGGCATAGTGGTTGCACGGCCCGGTGGCATAGCGGTTCGGTCGCCTGATCTTACATTGTAAGGTCCCGGGTTCGATTCCCGGCTGGGTCACCATTTTCCGTTGGGATCAAATTAACGGAATTGCATTTTCAATTCTGTCGATCGAATGCAATAACAAGACACACACTTACAGACATGTTACACGCACACATCCATATAACACGTCAAAGTAGGGTTGGTTATAAGAGATTGTCATATGACAATAAACCCACGCATTGTGATATTTTCACAATAAAGAGTATAAACAAACAAACAAACAAAAACGAAACCACACTGTAGCATCTTAAAAAATAAGTCAACTCCGTCTAACTAGGTGTAGGACTGTACTAAGGCATGCGTACCAGGAACATATTTTACTTGTACACACGTTTGAATACAATTTAAAGAAAAAACAAAAACAAATCAAAATGGGTAATCATAGGTATTAAAAAACATGAAATGTCATTTTTAAAAATTGATTTAAAATGAAATTAAAATTAAAGAATTGTTTTAAGGTAATCTAAAGTATTTAAACTTAATAGAAGGAAATATTATATTGTATCTTTTCTTTCTTTTCTCTTCTTTTTGACGAAAATATTCTATTGTAATAAAAAGTGAAAAATTCATTTAGCAAAAATAATAGCGTATGGCATAGCTAGTTCATAGTTTATTAGCTTAACATTCGTAGTTTATCAGTACAAAATTCATAGTTTATTCCCAAAAACATTACATATTATATAGGATTTCTTATAAAATAGATATATATTGATATGATAGTTTCCAACTTATTGCTCAGATGGCGAGTTTCATTACTTGATATGGAATGTATTCTATTAACTGAATAGAAGTCCGCGTTTATGATAGAGTGGCTACACGGCGAATTTTATGGCGGCTTTTATAGGACAAGTTAACTGTGTCGTTACCTATTTTATTATTGCTGTTATTCGATTTTATGAAGAAGCAACATTCGATAATAAATAGGCAAACATGTTATCATCCCGGGATACTGCTATCATAAAGTGGGGATGTATGAATCGGGGCCGGATTTTACAACTGTGATTATATAGGTTATTAGATTGCACAATGCCTTACTACGATTTGGAAACTAGGATTTTACTACGAAACGCAACGTGTAGATGGTGAGTATAGTTCCGAATATTGATTGGTCTTCTCGTATGTTGAATATGGCGGCGTTCGTGTTATAGCAGTATGGCAGCCCACTATAGTTTACGCTCTAAACACACGCCTACATGGTATACTATCTCGAAATAAGGTAATAATAGAATAAAACAATTTTTTTTCTGCATAGCTCTCATTATTTTAATATTATTTACGGAAAGTTGTCAATTTTTAATTTAGTGTACAGGTTTCAATACGTAATAATTACACAGTTTAATGTTCAGTTTACTATTTCTGTGATGTAATCAGCCTATTTAAAAATGTGATAGATGGTACTAATAATTCAACGTTATTAATGGTTAAATTATTGGGTTTTTAGAACAAAGCATTGTTTTATGAAAAAGCATTCATAATTCTCGATATTATTATAGACGCCCAATTAAATAGCTATTCATTTCTTCGTCAATGCTATTTGCGTCACCTGGATGTCGCCGGCGCAGAAGGGTTGCTAAAACATACTGTGGAGTGGAGCAATCTAATACTATTATATATTTAATGGCAACACACAAACACACATACACACACACGCAAAGCTCTGTGCGTCGAAACTTCTGCTTTCGGCTGTTATGTGCCACATTCAACCTACTATCGACTTTGAGCTTAAATAATGATGTTGGTCAAATTCCAACAAATTGTATTTGCAATATAAACCCATGTTCTTCCTTTTTACAAGACTGCCCAACAAAAAGGAGTGTAATGTGTTCATGTTTTATGTATTGTAACGGTAATATCTCTTTATTTATAGTTTTAAACGGTATTTTGGGGTTTAAAAGTAAGGGGTTTCAAAATAAGATTGATTTCGTATGAACAATCGCATGAGACAATCGTAGGGCCGATTATCGTGCTTTTCTACATCTAGTACGACTATTGTTATCGCACCGCGTATTTTATCGCATATATGTAAGAATCGTAGATCGCTTGAAACAATTAAAAAATCAGAAACAATTAATTATCAATGAAATTACAATACGAATGAATTAATGAAAATGTCAATTGAATAAGTAATGAAAATAATAAGTAATGAAAATGTCCCGTTTGTAAACAGCAAGAGCTCGTACCCTCGGGCGGCTACTTGGGAAATTCAGAGACTCTAAATTAAATAAAATAAATAGAAACAGGGTAAATATAAAAACGACGACGATCCAGGGAGACGACGTGGGGATCGGGAAACGTCCGCGTAAGCGCCACCAATATGTCCGCCGCGCCTGGGTATATATATGCGTATATTTTCCGTTTTTTTATTCCACCATAACTTCTAAAAGCTTGAACCGATTTAGAAGTGTGTGGTATCGTTAGCATTGCTATGCCATTACAGGTATCATAGCGTTCGTAAACTGTACAAATATCAAATAAATAATTATCCAAACGTCTAAATATCAATAAGTTATGATACATATAACGTGTTCATTATCAAATGAAAGGTCTCATTGAGTAGATTATGGACGTCATGATTACCACAGAATGCGCAGTCGTCTTTAAGCACTGGATGTTTACAGAGGTAACAAGCGTGAAATGAACCCGATAACGGAGCGTCAGTAAATTAAATTTTGTTTCAACGAATATCGTTCTTCATTGAAAAATGAAGAACTTTATCCTCTAAAAACGTGCTTTTCTGCGCGAACTATTTGTTTGTAATAATAATAAATACATAAATTCTTTTTTAGTACCAGCGGTCGTGTTTTTTAATTTTTTAAATTGTTGTTCTTGTTCAAAATCAGTTATTCATTTCCTTTTCTGTCGTTTCTTATTTTCCGTATGTCTCCGTGTGCGCCACCACGAAAATGGTTTAAATTAGCATTATTTTCGAATATGAGGCCCTGTGCTGGTGCCATGGCAGCCTTTTGCGGTTTGGCAGTATGACACAACAATTAATGCAAATGCGAGCTGTCATGTACTATAACAATCTTTTTATTTTGCAGGGTTGAACTAAAAAACTCTCAACATTTATGAATTTAAAAAACTATAAAAAACAAATAAATATAACTTGTTTTATTGCTCCACTCGCTTTTTTTGGAATAGGAGAAACTATAATAAATATACTGTAAATTTCTTCCTCGGGGTATTTGAAGTCCGCCATACGGGAAAATCCAAAGACTAAAAGATCTCTTTATATTTATTTATTTATTTATTTATTTATTTAATTTAACAATTCATTTACAAGTGCACAAGTATCACTAATAATCATATCAATAAAAAAAATTATATATAATTAAAATTAAAATTAAAATTAAACACGGCCGATATGAGCATTAGCATTTAAGTACTGCTGCTGCCCAACTAAGTGCCAGGACTTGGTCCAGGGCAGCTAGCTCTCTAGCTTTTATATCACATATATTCGGCAATGAATAAAAAAAAAATATAAAAAGGAAAAGAAATATATATATTCCCGTCACCATTACAAATTATAACTAATAATCACTAACTAATGATCACAATAGGAAATAAAACACAAAAATAAATAATCGTGTTAATAAAATTAAAATAAAATAAAATGTCAAATGATATCAAACAATAGTCACCAAAATTTATGAATAAGTAATAGTAATAAATAAAAATAAAAAATAAAAAAGTCAAAGAAAATAATAATAATAATAAGAAATGTCAGGGATAATTGTCTCGGTATATTAATTTGTGGATATTGTGCCGGGCGTCATATTTTAGCCAGACAAGAGCCAATGCAAAAAACGATATGACAAGAGCCAATGCAAAAAACGGACGATACTTTAATAAACAAATGTCAATTACAGCTGATCACTTTGTGAATAGATTGTATATGCAATAAACTTAAGCGGATACTAATCCAAGCAAATCGTAATCCAAACATGTTGCCCGTTTCGGAAAAAAAATATAAAATATGCACATGTATTTTATTTGCCATGAAAAAATAATCCGCTTTCACTTTTGTCACGTATATCGGCCTCATTTCAACCATTACCATACTGGTATTTCTCTTTTTAATGGTACAGATTCAGTTGACCACTGCTGCTGTTCGTGTACGCCGTCCCAGGATATTATAATGCGTCTTGTGACCCTGAAATGTATCGCAGAGACTATCCGCCAAGAACCCGATAAAGTCCAATCTCAAACCGCAAGACACTGGAAATGGTGATCCAGTGGAACCCCTTGTGCCTTGCCTTGCCTACGGATTCTACGACATCTAGTCTGGTTACAGTTCGAAGTCGCTTACGCGGTATTGTACCTATTGTGAGCGTAATTCTCGCTTACCCGTGGCGTCTTTTGCCCATCATATCACTCGGGACCGGGTGGCCAACGGGCCGTTTCTAAGGATAGGTGACGATGGATCGACATCTTTTTAACAATGACCCAGAGGGCTTTCAAGGTGAAAAACTTGGATTTGCCATAACCACTTCATCACATAGAACATATTAAAAAATCAGAACTACCTTATATGATGCAAGGCAAAATGTACCAATTCCATGGACTATATGTATAGCCGTGATTTCATAATTAGTATGTGATATATTTCATACTTAGTAGCCGTGATTTCATAATTTCATAATTAGGTGAATATACATGTGTTTGCCTTTTATGCTTTGGCGGGAAAGGGTGCCATTGTGACAGGGATCAACTCAGCTGAATCAACGATACGACATGACGTCGTTATTAGATTCCCGGGATAGCGGGTTCGCCCGAGGTAGTTGATAATCCGTAATGTTGCGTTGGCATGGCGTTTTTTTTATATATCACGCGTGGCTGTCTTCCCGACAGCATAGTTCGCGTATCGCTTGATTTGAACGCGCCTTTATCCACCACGGCTTTCGTGGCTGCAAGTATCTCGCCCGCATCTGAACACTTTTCGAGATTACCGCTGGAACTTCCGATGCATTGTTTGAAGAAATAACGGCTGCTTCACGGAGATAAGAGTAATCTATTCAGCCTGCCCGCCAAGGCCTGCACCTTCTTCGAGAGGAGGGAAATGCGGGGGAAATACCCTCTCACAATAGCCGACTTTTCACTGTCGCTGTTAATCTGCTGGCTTAGTCAGAGATTACAGTCACTCCGGCTACGTAATGTTGTACTCGCTCTATTTGTTGGTACTGTGACCCGAGCCGTTTCTTCGCCTTTTCTTTAATACACCGCAACGTCTTACTTTCGACAACAGTAGAACCGGATTTAAATCTTGGGAACAATGTAGGGTAACATGGGTTAATGTTGGTTCTACATGGGTAGAGGCCCTTATTCCGCAGAAATCTCAGCCCCCCCTTTGCACTTTTCGGGGCGCCCTTTGGACTGTCAAATATTCTGACTACGATGTAGTGTAGAATATACGTGTAGAATATACGTGTATATAAACAAAACACGATCGCACCGATAGAGTAGGCTGTTAAATATTTCTGACAACGCTTATCGCGCGTAGCAAATATGCGCATATAAACAAAAATATATAATAATTTATAATAATTAAATGACGATAATTTATAACAATAATACTATTAGTCGGATCAAAAATATTAGTGAACATTTCTCCTTTGAATTTCAATTCAATGATTTTTCTATCTATTTAAAACAATAAAAATATCCCCTCCCCCCCCCCCCCGAATGTGTTTTTGTCCGAAACTTTATACATTCTAAGTACTTGGATATCTATTAAAGCATTCTACATAAGAAGAATATCGAACGGAAGAAGAAGAATATTTAAGTCCGAAACTTTACGCATCCTTAGTACTTGGTCTATCTTCTTCGAAGTTAAACCTCTCTAGATAAGGCGGAATTGGAAGTCACAGAAGAAGAAGAATATCGGAAGTAAAATAATGTTTTTGTTCGAAACGAAAATGAATTGCGCAATACCTACGCAAAAATACCTACCATTCAAATGTACCTACCACAACGTGATTTCGGCCCAACAAGGCATCTGTGTATCAAATTTCAAGTCTGTAACTGCAATATTTCGAATTGAAGTACTACTAGCGCGTCCCCTGGTAGACCAATTTCGACCACAATCTTTTCAACTCTTGCCATGGGGCACAGGCCGGTGTCTAATTGATAAACCGACACTAGAGCACGGGTAAGGACGAGGTCTCCACAAGCTCCATACGCAGTTGAAATTTTTTATAATCTCTATAAGAGTTTGTATCCACTCGTATGCTTGCTCCACGAAGGCAGATGAGTCCAGGGCACCAAAGTACTTTCCAAACCCTGCACTCTTAATAAAATAGAAGGTCGTTACCCACGACGATACCATCACGTCGAGATAGCAGTAAACTATCCCGACAGAAGAAGAATAATGTATATGGATTGCCTCCAATTAAGATAAGCTTGGGGAATAAAAGTAGAGACTGCTGAGCAAGTAGAACGGACGTGGGAATATTAGAGCTTAGAAGTTTCGATCCAGACAACTGCATAATGCACGCGATCGCTTAAGGAGATGGTGTGGATTATCGTAATTTATTTGATTTAAATTTATTGTATATTAAAAAAAAAGAAGATTATTAATTGGATTTAATGACAACAAGGAGAAATGTAGGACGTAAACGGCTGCAAAGGCGGAAATGGAGTCCACTGGAATGGTGGAGTAGGCGGAAGGGGCACCTATCTCCTCCCCACAACAGAGAGCTAACCCCACATATCGGGGTGTCTAGGTCATGTTGGAGTTGTACTGTCAGGCACGGCGCGGCGGTGCAATAGAGTCGGTGGCGGAAGAGACCCCAGGGGTTCAACGGCAGCGCCCATAGTCCTAAGATCGGATTAGTGTTTTGGCGTTAGGTGGCAACCGGCCGTAAAAAACCATAGTCACTTTTTATTCCTTATCTATGAAATTACACAACATGAAAATGAGCTCAAATACTATGGCGTCCCCCGTAACTGAGAGAAGCTCAATTAGACGCCGACACACCACAAGATCGTTCTCAGTGGAAGGAAAGGGCTAGGAAGGCCGACCTCAAGTAAATGGGATAGGGTCTAGGAAAAAGAAGAAGAAGAAGAAGAAGAAGGAGAAGGAGAAATGTAAAACATTTCACTTAATTTCTCTCTATTTCCAGTTAGGACACACTTATAATATGAGCCCGAAAGGAAGTGTCAAATAGTTATGATTTTAAAACTTGTTTTGAAGAACTCGTGGTTTTCGCTCATATATTGGGATGCACCAATCGTGCCACTTTGTAATATGCACCAGTTGACTCAACAATGTCGATTTCCAGATAAAAGTTCTAATAATATATTTCTAGTCGCTTTAATTGTTAAGTTATAAAAGTTTAAAAGTCGCACGCGCGGCCATTTTCTATTGACCCAATTCATTTAACTCCTTACTGTTCAGTCACCTTTTTACCAATATTGATGTCCTACACAGTTTAACCTTCCTAGAAAGATGGCATTACTACAGTAACAACTAAATTGACATCTGTCTAGCGGTTCTTGAGTTTATTATAATCTAAATGTCGGACAGAATGTACTTCAATATCAAAGGCGGACATTTGCCACCCAGGTCAAAATTGAGTTAGAAGTGAATTCTAATAAAACTTTTCCTGCTCTTTTTAATGGTGAGGTCCATTCCTTTAAAAACTGAAAAGCAATACGACTTTTTCTATGCTGAAATTCGGTATTGGTTTCATAAACACTCTCCTACCCACGAGTTTGGTTTGAAACTTAATATTTTTTGATTTGTCTTGATGGATATCTGTATTTTGAATTCACTTATTTATCAAATAATAATAATATTGGTTAACTCGCGATATAATTTCTGGAGTAGGTATTCAACAAAATAAAGGGAAAAAATGCGCACTTCACAGAATAAATATTTTTT
>OX155952.1:5513986-5764119 GCA_944548615.1 Micropterix aruncella
AAATATATATATATATATATATATATATATATATATATATATATATATATATATATATATATATATATATATATATATATATATATATATATATATATATATATATATATATATATATATATATATATATATATATATATATATATATATATATATATATATATATATATATATATATATATATATATATATATATATATATATATATATATATATATATATATATATATATGTATATATATATATATATCTATATATATATATATATATATATATATATATATATATATATATATATATATATATATATATATATATATATATATATATATATATATATATATATATATATATATATATATATATATATATATATATATATATATATATATATATATATATATATATATATATATATATATATATATATATATATATATATATATATATATATATATATATATATATATATATATATATATATATATATATATATATATATATATATATATATATATATATATATATATATATATATATATATATATATATATATATATATATATATATATATATATATATAAAAATGTAAATAAATAAACAATAAATTAGGCAGTAAATTAAATTGCAATATAATAATAATAATAATTATGTATTCATATTAAATAATGATTTTTTTGAATAGTAATGAATATGAATCACTTTTTTTTATAACGTGTATTCAAATTATATTTATTAACTTATTATGACTCATTCTTTCTCACCTGCCCGTATATTATATTTCTTTATCGATAAAATAAATAAAAAAAGTGTATTTAGTGGAAACATGTAATTAGCCTTGATCTTGAAATGTAATAACTTGTATGTGATGTATTGAATCAGCTGTATTTAACTTCAATAATAATAAAGTTATGAATGAATACATAATCTAAATATATGGTAGAAATTTTAGTAAGTTCTGCCTATATCTTGTATCGAAATTCGTCAACTTTCATGATGTCGGTAGCGATTTGTAATCGCTTTTTTTCTCTCCTATTTTTCCCTTCATTTTTATCATGCGTCGATCAGCGATTTGGCGAAGGCGTTGATATCCGCTGCGGCGGCATTTTTCAGGTTTCAGCTTCCCGCGATTGGCATTCGCGTCGGGCTGTCGGTTGCGTATGAGCGTCGAATAATTTATAAGGACAATATCCGCTCCCGTGTGTCCCGCGGGGGCGGCTGGGCCGCGCGTGGTGTGATGGAGTGGGCGGCGGCCCTAATACATCAGAGCGCCCTCGAGCCGCACCTGATGCCAACTGTCAGCTTCGGCTACGGACCTCCTTCTTCCCCCCTTTCCCCTTTTGTATGTGGGGTGTAGAGGATTTTATTCCCGGGCGGGAGGACAAGATGCGCGCTCAAATTGTTGGACTTTTATGAAATGTGGATTCAATTTGTCGTATTGAAAATTGCGTATGATAGAAATGCATATTCAGTCGTGATTGAAGCATTGCGGGGGTACAACACAGTCGTCCACAATGATTACTCGGCTTTTACCAGAGCACGTATGTACATTTATATGGGCGCACATATGTATGGGCCATAGGACCACCAAATCCTTAGTCAAAGTTACTGATGATATTAGATGCGCTATGAATGATAGAAAACTCTCTTTTGTGTAACTGCTTGACTTCAGTAGCGCCTTATTTTCGACGATTTTGGTTTGCTGTTGGAACGGCTGCGTTCTCTAAATATTTCTGATGAATGTATTTCATTAAATAATTAAATTATTAGATTCTTACCAATGTGAACGAACATGATGTGTGAACCTCACTGTTCAACCACAATTTTTTTTTTTCAATTACTTATTTACCTGATTAGGTTTTTTCATGAGCGTATTGCTTGAAACATATAAGGTTTTGTTACATTTTCAATCATTTTTAAGAACCATGATCAACACCAGGTTGTAGTTTCATATAGTAAGGTATGTTTTGTTAAAAAGTCCATAATTTTGACGATTTTCATAGAAATGATTTTATTTCATCTTTCAATAAAAAAGCGATTTTTGCAATGTTTTAATTTGTATTTAAGTTTTTCTCTCTATATCGTTAACACATTAATTTGTAAGCTGCTTACCATGAGTTATCTCGTCGTAGCGAATGCCACCCACGAGAATTATCGTGAAATTTTATATCGGCCGCAAAGCAATATTAAAAGTAATGGAACTGGAGGTGAATTTAGTGAAATTGAGTTGGTAAGGAATCTGTTGAAATACGAGTAGTTTGGAAACAGTTTAAAATATGCGTAATAGTTTTGTGTATTTTATAGCTAAAACGCTTATCAAATAGTTCGGATCAACTTTAATAGTCAAATTCATAGAAGGTGTTACATACTGGCAACACTGTGTAATATGTTACATACTGGCAACACGGTGTAATGGGACAGGACAGGCGGGTAGGGGATTTGGAGTGAACATTACCTACATGAGATTGTGTTCTGTATTAACTCATTTATTGAATAAACTATTATTGAATGAACTATGATGTGAATAAAACTATGGATTACAACAGTGGCGACGAGGATGGGATGAATTCACGCGATCTAAGCAAAAAATCGAAAGTTTTTTTCCGTGTGTCAAAAATAACATAACCTTGCAACATGGACAAATCAGTGCAGGAATTGGTGAAACTGATGAAGCAACAAGCTGAACAAGCTGACGAACGAGCTGCTGCTGACCGAGAACTGGTTTCACGACTTATGCAACAAAATCAGAAAATCCTAGAACAACTTCATGTACAAGCAGCCTCCGCCGCAGGTCAAGCTCATACCGCAGATCCAATTGCAGCTCCCGTTTTCCAAGCAACATCACTCTACAAGACCTTGGCTGGCCGCATGACAACATTTGAATTCTCACCAGATAATAACCTCACTTTCGACCGCTGGTATGCAAGATACAAATCAATATTTGTCGAAGACGCTGCAATGATGACCGCTACACAGAAGATCAGCTTACTCACAGAAAGGCTCACCAATTCGGACTACCAGACCTTCGCTGACAGAATCGAGCACATTACCACGGCACCTTATCACCCACAATCCAACGGACAGGCAGAACGATTCGTCCAGACGCTCAAGCAAGGACTCAAAAAGCTCACAGGCGAAGGAAACTCCAACGAGATTCTGCGCAAATTCCTCGCAACATATCGCTCAACGCCATCATACAATCTGGGAAACAAATCACCTCATGAACTGATGACTAAACGGCCAATGAAGACGAGACTGGACCTTCTCAAGCCCACAACGACAGCACCAGGTGAGCGAAACGTCAAGATGGAACGGCAGTTCAATTCTCACCACGGCGCTAAGCAACGAAGCTACGAAATTGGTGACAAGGTCTTCATAAAGCGTTTTTCCAATATCAATAAGTGGCGCTGGGTTGAAGGAGAAATTTTGCGCAAGTGCGGGTCCGTCGATTACATAGTGAAAACTGAAGATAGAGAAGTCAAAGCCCACGCAAATCAACTCAAGAAACGCTTCACATTCCTCGACGCTGAAAACCTTTTGCTTGAAGCCTTTGACATTCAGATTCTGCCGCATCAAGTTGCGGAACCAGAAGTCATCGCCGAAGAAGAACCTGAAGACACCGAATCAGAAGACGAAGTTCCAGCACCTCAGCAGATTCCACGTCGAACACAACGAGCTACAGCTGGTGTTCCTCCAGCCCATCTCCGAGACTACATCCGTGTGATCCATAAATCAACACAGCGTCTCTCACAGTAGCTTTTTCCTCCTTTATTGTAAATTAACGTAGAATCTTTAACTAAACCGGGGAGAGATGTTACATACTGGCAACACTGTGTAATATGTTACATACTGGCAACACGGTGTAATGGGACAGGACAGGCGGGTAGGGGATTTGGAGTGAACATTACCTACATGAGATTGTGTTCTGTATTAACTCATTTATTGAATAAACTATTATTGAATGAACTATGATGTGAATAAAACTATGGATTACAACAGAAGGTATGTGCATTGCACACAAGATGTTTAACAGCCCAGTTGCAAAGAGTCACCTAATTTTATATTGTAAGGTTCCGAGTTCGATTCCTGGAGGGGTTATCGTTTTCCTGTTGGGATAAAAATTAAATGAATGGCATTCCAATTCTGTCAACTGAATACAATTACAAGGAATTCACTTACACACACAAATATTTCACAGTGGGATTGATTGATATATACATATTTCACAGTGGGATTGATTGTAATTGATTTTCGTTAGGCAATAAAGCTGCCCTTTATGAAATATTCAATAAAAAATATTAGTGAAATAATAAAAGTTGACGGATTTCGACACGATTTAGTGTGTAGAGGGTATGTACAGCGCACAGAGAAGTATTTAACATCCCAGTTGCATAGGGTCACCTAATTTTACATTGTAAGATTTCGTTTTCGATTCCTGACTGGGTCCGTTATAAGACCCATTTTGTTCTCGGATCGGCTCAACTCACGATTCATATCCTATTCAGAAGCCTACTCTCGCGTCTCAGGCCTCACGGCTAGTGGACCGGTTTCTCCTGGCGGGATTGCATTCCGGCGCTACTGGACGGTTTGCGCACCGTTCGGCGACCCCAATCGGTTGTGCACTCTAATTGCTGAAGGAGTCTGGAGACTGGATGGAAATATACTGTGGAAATATACTGAATGGAAATATACTGTGTCCTAAGCAGCGCGGATGGATGTTAACCTATCGTCAAACCCTCTTGAAATGACTAGGCTACCTGATCCTGAATTCAGAGCCGGGCAAAAGATGTCTTCAGTCCGCGATAGATTCAAATTCGATCCGCATTCGCTACCAAAAGTCTAACGGTCAGGGAATAATAAACCCACCATATCGTCATATTATAAATGCCCATGTAACGGTTTCAGTTGGAATTTCCGCATTACCGGAGCTGTCCGTTTGATAGCTTTTTATTTCTATTAGCAAAGTATTACAAAATAGTATTAAAGCATTAAAGTATTAAAGCATTCCTGACATAATACTTTGTGAAAATCATAGCGGTAAATTTATTTGCCGTGATTTTGTAGCGATAGTTTATTGCGGCATTTACCCTATCGGCCCGTTCAATCATAATATCTGTCATCTAAAACACCATTTAAAATATAAAACTTGATTGATGATGTATTAAGCGCTATCAGACTCCACTGTCGACCAAGGGATCATAATCTGTGGGCAAGGGTATAAAACGTACCTGAACAAAATTATGGCTTTACAATAAATACGATATTAAAAATAATCGTATCCATGGATGCGTGGATAAAATATAGAAGTGATGTGAACGCCCTCTTCGACTACTATGAAATACGGACAGTTTTCAAAATATATAAATATAGGTTAATCTACCCCGGGATTTGAGATACGATAAAATCAATATTAAAAAAGAAATGTTACGGATTTGTTATATTTCTTGTAAAACTTGGTGTAAATTATTATGTTCTTATTGCTCGATAATTAGCATATGTAATCTAAGTATTTGGCAGCTAGGGAATTGGCTCTGCTAAAACATGCTATTATCCACGAACATTAATATCAGCATCAAATTTAACATTAAAATTGAAAAAGTGGGCGTAGCAGGCGTAGAAGACGTAGCGATGATTAAGAAGTGTAGATGCTTAGGTACACACAGTATTAAAGGCGTAGTAGCCTCAGCAGAAACGGTATCTGACAGACGATTCATTGGCTCTGCCAGGACATGTATTGTAAATAGTCATGAATATCAGCAATAAGGCCACTTGTTCACACACGTTTTTTTCACCGTAAAAATCCACGGTTAATTCGCCGTGTCAAGGCGCGGTCGTCAGTGGCGTCTGAATCACTATGGAAGCTTGTCCCCGTACACTGCGGCAAACGGCACGGCGCCGCCGCCGTATGCAACGTGTTTATCCCTCGGCGAACCGTTTTTATTTACGGCGAATTTTGTATCAGTATTGTATGGCAGTAGGTATATGAGAGTTTGTCCACGACATCGGGCGTTTTCACGGCGGACAATTATTTCGAACTTAAATGTTGTTTACGAATTATAAGTACCGAACGCTTAGTACGGCGAAAAAAATGAGCAATGGACAAGAGCTTACGTTTTTTCTACGACGCGGCTAACGCACCGTACGGTTAAAATCATGTGTCGTGAACAAGAGGCTTGCGCCACGTATGCGGCATCGACATTGGAACAAAATATATTCGTCGTAGCGAATGTAGCAAGCGTAGCGTTGATAAAGAATCGTATATGCGTAGCTATATACAGTGTTGACGTCATAGTCGGATAAAAGCGTAGCAATCAAGTAACTTGTAAAAGCGCTAACATTTTTGAAATTTCCTTTGTTTTTCAGTAAAATTCATGAATAAAAATGAAATCGAAAAATAAGCAAAATCGTTCAATTTGAATGAAAACGTCCTGGAAAGGTGTAAATTTATTTAAAACGTTCTCTTTCTTTGGTTTTACATAGGTTACAGTTATGTTAGGTCAGAGGACGAATCCAATGAAAGTAAGTGGGGTAATTGTTATGCGTGCCACAGAGAACAACTATTCAAACTGCAAAAAAGAGCAATACGCATTACAGAAATAAGACGAATCCTGTAGAAGTCATTTAAAACGACTGAAAATTCTAACGTTCATTTAATTGTACCTTTTCAATATACTAACGGATTTCCACAAGAAAAGAGACCATCATAAAAATCCAATTTAAATACCAGAAACACCAGAAATAAATCAAAGTACATGTTACCTAGTGCAAAGTTCAAAATAGCGAGACAAGTCAAGGAATACTCCGGTCCCTATTTTTTTAATATATCTCCATATCTTAAAGACATTAAAAATAACAATATATTTAAAGTCGTTAAAAAAGTTTCTTTTAGATAATATTTTTTACACCTTTGAAGAAGAAGTACAATTCACCACGAGCGATATTCAAGCAGTTTGCAATTTGTAAATGATGAATATTTGTAAATGAATATAATTTGTAATTTCGTTTCCAAATCTTACATATTTTTAAATTTTATTTGTTTAAAATGAATGGGACTAAATGTTATTATTATTGTGATTTGTAATTTTAAATAATATTTTAATTTGAATTTGAATCGGTAAAAAAAAATGTAATTTAATTTATCATTCTTTAAGTTTGATTTACTTCACATGATTTTAATTATGTTTATTTTGCTTTTTCTTTATTTTATGGTTTTTAAATTTTAATTTTTGATATTATATTTTCTTTTTTTTTTCTCTCTTGAATTTTATTCGGTACCCATAAGGGGATTTAATATAAGTGTAAATATTTTTTTGACTGACTGAATTTGATACTGTCTTTTAATTTAATTTTAATTGTCTTGTATTTAGGTTTCTACAATCTGTAAAGATTTTTTGAAATAAAGTGAACTATGAACTATGAACTTTGAACTATGTTTAAATATTTTCACTGATTTTCATCACGTAATTCCCATAGAAATTAGAAGTTTTCCAAAGTAAGACTTTAATCAAAAGGCATTTTAAAATTTTGTCTCTCTATCCGTATATAATTTAACTTATATAACTCGTGATATTTCAGCAATTTTGATTCGACGAAGTCATGGTTTTATGGTTTACATGATGTCGACTTGGAGTTTATATGGAGTTATACGACGCAATAAAAAGAATATTATTTTTGCCTTTTCAGGCGTATAACATTCCGTGTAGAAGTATACTATTATATTACACTATGCAAAATTGCAGTGAAAGTACTACCTTACTACCTGTCATAGCTTCAAAACAATGATACATGTATACCGAGGAGGCAGCTTTAATTATATTAGGCATTAATTATATTAGCTAGATTAAAGTTTTAACCAAATTAACACATTTAAAAACAAATGCGTGTGTTCTTTCATAATAACGATAATAAAATTGTGGGTTCTTATAATACGGGGATCGGGAAACTTTTTCGGGCATTACCCCAAAATATATATAATCGTTTATAGACCTCGTACGAATGTAGATTTAGCTCATAGTAAGAGGTGATTTACTAAGTCGCCTAACTCAGATATGGATCCAGGAGGCCTATTACTAACACTCTCGCGATCGAACTGATTTTGGTGGGTGAAAACCAATAACCGTTTTAAAGGGCATTAGAAAAACTCTCGCTATCGCTATCAAAATACTTCTAATTTTTTTCATATTTCCAATTCCAATTTAAATTGTCATCTATTGCACACACCAAACATTTTTTTTGTATTTACAATAAAATCTGATTCCATTTTACTTTCCCGGCCCAAAGGAAAGTATTTTGAACTAGCTAAAAAGAAAATTTGAGATGAAGACGGAAATATCCATTTTGACCCCACCTGAAATGATTAAGACTATTTCCAGACTGAAGTCTGTCTGTCTGTGAGTCTGCGTGTGTATGTGTGTGTGTCTGTGTTTGTGTGTGTGTTTGTGTGTGTTTGTGTGTGAGTGTATCCCTCCACGATAGCGCCTAAACGCTTCATTCGATTGACCCGAAATTTAGCATGCAGGAATCATTCGGTCATGGCAAGAGTTGAAAATATTGTACTTGAAATCGGTCCACCAGAGGGCGCGCTAGTCATACATCAACATCGAAATATTACAGTTAGAGACTTAAAATTCGGTTAAAATTCGGCCTTGTTCGACCGAAATCATGTTGTGAATTTTTGGTTGGAATATCCCTTATATTTCGATGAAAAAAAATACCGCCGTATTTCAGAAAATGCTACGTTATATTGGAAAATAGCCATTTTGATACCACGGAAATCATACCATAGTCACGACACAATCACTATTGGTATTTTCTCAATACAAGAGGTATCGACTTTATAATGAGGTACGTATGTGTAGACTATATGGAGGTTTAGATTAAGTAAACCAGACGTAAAAGGCTTTGTTATTATTTTTTTTCTGTTTAAGATTTATTTTGTCTAAAGTAAGAGAAATAAAATATTTTGCTGATTGCAATTTAAATTTTTATAAAACTTTGCAAACTTCAGTATTTTATTGTGTTATTTCATCAAGGATAGTTCAAAACTTGATTCAAAACGATTTTTTCTACGTTTTCGGTTTTATTTATTATAATATCATGGATGACAATGTATTAGGAACTAGTAACATAGAATATAAAAGTATGATCCGCAATGTATTAATATCTAGTATAACCTAGAATATAAAAGTTGTTTTTTTTTTAATATTGGGGATGGCGTATCTTAGGTTATGAGATTCATAAGAACGTGTGCGACGAAAGTTCTTTAGGATCCTTAGTTAATTCTGAGGATGTGAGCCGTGTGATACGTGATATGTGATACGTGAACGATAATGTGATACGTGCAAAATATTATTATGCATTTCCATAGAAGCACTCACAGATATTCCTCGCTAAACCACTCTATGACACTCGAAATATAAGTAAGCAAGCTTAGTACCGGGTGACTATTAGGTTTTGACAGAGGCATTAAGCATTTCTGGAATCGCGTCTCTATGATTCCTTCTGCTTTTCCTTGGCGGAGGCTAAGGTTCAGAGTTCAATCAGCAGAGTGACTCTGAAGAAATACGTTAACGAGTGGCTCATGACAAATAATATACAAAATTTTAACAAAATAAAAACCCAAATATAAAGTAAAATCTCAAGGATTCAAATACAAAATAATAAAATAATATTCATCGAAAAATATATCATTAATACCCTAAGACACGATCATCTATCTAATGACGGATTGTTTGCGAACGCAATAACGAACGATCCACCGGCTAGTTGATGACTTTGTCCAAATCCATTAAATAGGCGGACCAATGTTTCGAGACTGCTAAATGAATGGACATCCATTACCGAGCGATTGTAATTAATACTGAGAACTGGAAAGCTGGACATAAAATAAATACTAAGGGAAATGGGTCTTGCATTGAATTAAAATACAAAGGTATTCTTGCTTTTTGTTAAAGTTACAACTTGAGTTGTCGACTACAACGGGCGAGCCCGTCACCACAGGGAGTTTTAACGATTAGTCGTTCTATCTCCCTGGAGTAAGCGTAGAAGACTTTGGACAAAACAATCCAGCGTCTAGCTACGCCACAACCCGTTAGAGACCAACGCCTTACCGCGAGATAGCCAGTTATGTTACCTGGCGGGCCCGACACTCGCGCCCTAACTACCAATTGTGATCAGATTTCTCCGGTCTCTCGATTGGTTCCGAGTTCGAGGTCGCTTGCGCAATCCGAATCTATCGCGGACCATGGCGTCCTTTGCCCGCCTCTTACCCGGGATCGGATGGCCAATGGACAATTCAAGAGCAGTCGCCGTAAGGTACGCAACTACCCCCGCTCTATAGGAAACAATACAGCTTCCAGACTCCCCCGACTGTTAGTCAGAGTGCACAATCGATTGGCTTGCGCCGCACGGTGCGCATACCGTCCAGGAGCGCCAGAGGTTTGATTCCCAGGGGAGGTCCTTCGCCCGAACGTCCTACCAGGTTCGTACCTCATGCGTGGAGGCCGTCGGATAGGTGTTGACCCGTGAGTGTGACCGACCCTGAACACATGGGTCTTCGTGGCCAACCCAGCATGGGACCATTAGCTCCCCAGTTCCCCTGTTAAAGTTACAGAATGTTGTTGGTTCTCTGGTAGTATCGATATCAAATATTAGGTAACTTTAATTTAATAAAATATGAAGCACTATTACAAATAAAGCCAAGGTCTGGAAAACCATGTTTGGATTACATTTATTGACAAAAAAAACTGTTTAATTGTTTATTTGCAAAATACGAATAAGCAAAGAAAACAGCTTGTCTCTGACAACTTGTAGCTTGAACGGTTTTATTATTGTCACTACCTCAACCAATCTTGATCCTCGTAATACAGGTTTAATGACTAATCTAAAACCCAATTAATATACCCATGTAATTATTTACAAGGGGTTTTCTTATTGACTTGTGCGTGGAAGCAATTTATAGCGTCCGTAGCCCCGTTGACACCGGTTCTCCTCGTTGTTACTGAAGTTAAGCAGCAGCGGGCGCGGTCAATACTGGGATGGGTGACCGCCTGACTAGAGATTTTTGTTTGACTGCGTGATGCTACAAATGCCCACTTAGAAGATAATGCCAATAAGCAACAAGGCGGGTTCCACGAAAAGGCATATGTCTTGTGAGTAAAAAAAAGTAGGTACTATTGGTTAAATAACCGTTTATGGAGAAATAATAATTTATGAAATCGAAGATTATCGCGGTTGTTTGACATTATAAATAGGATAGAAACGAATTTACCACGTGAAATTGGATTAAGAAATAAGAAATAAGAAAATTTATTTTCATAAACCCGATCTGGGTATAGAAATTACTTTACAAAAAATTATTATATATATAATAACATTACGAAATTACAACAAATAGTATTTCTACAAATGAAATTACATTTTAAATTATAAAAAAAGTGTATAAAAAGTTCTGCGATCTAAGCTAACAGTGTATAAAAAAAGTGTATAAAAGTTCTGCGATCCAAGCAAAGCATTCGACTGTATAAACATCAATACCCTGGTAGACAAGCTAAACCATCATGGAATTGACAGCTCGTTCAGTCTACCACTGACAACGGTGGCTGCAACGTCACCGAAACGTCGGTTGCTACAAATTTCACGCGGTAAATTCGTATCTATCCTATTTATAATAATAATTTAATCTTACATTTTACAAGAAACAGACAAACATTTAATTCGAAGATCAACTACGTTATTATGTAGAGATAATACTAAACAAATACTTACATGCTTTTGTAGCCATTTTATATGCATATCATTCTAAAAATATCGTAAGAAACAATTTCAAAGCGATTTTTCTCTTTGAAGTTATGAAAATTATGTTTCCGATGTTTAAATACAAAATAGAAACCATTGTTTTGACAATTCAATTACACTGAAGATACGCTTATGACTTCTAATTTACATTATATTCATAAATATATCAGTTGAAATGGCATAATTTGCCAACAAAAACGGACGTCGCCGACTCTGTTATATTACGGGCCAAAGGAACGTTCCGGCCCCGGTCCTTTTACTACCTGCTTGTAGGGATGCGTGTCGTTTTTGGTTAACCTAAGTCTCGTCGAGGTAAAATCGCGGTCGAAAATTGTTACCTCATATCAAGTGGTCCATTTTTCTCAAAAAATCTATCCTGGCACACACACACAAAAATGACAAAATGTTATGTATAAGGTACCGAGTCTACATGTTAATCACCTTGATCACCCTTCAACTTCAATAGCTCCAGGTTAGAAAATATGGTCCCTATTGCTCAACTAATAGGCAAGTAGTGATGTTTTATCCGCGCAGCATTTTATAATATACATGTGTGGGACTCATTATTACAAAATTCCACGATAACATAATGCTAGTGACTGTTAAGAAATTAATAATGACCTATGGTGAGCCATGCTATGATAATTAGTTACCTATTAAGTACTCATTTAATAACTCTTATCACATAATTAAGTCATTAAATAATTACTCTAATTCTAAAATAATACTTAAACCGAAAATATTAATAAATATAGCAATCGGTACTGGTAGCGCGGGGATTTTAATTTGGGAATAAAAAAAGGGCAGTGAACTGTATTTTGCGGTAGTTTGGAATAGAAAAGTTTGGAAAAAATGGGATCTCGTTTACCTTATTAAATGTCCGTTTGCAGCTCCGTAAATCAGCTTCTCAAGTCACTTCACAGCGCGGCGGTGATTTAATTGTCAAATATATATTTCACGAGCACTAAATGTTCTTATTTGCGGGTTTTAAAGGCGGGTTACAGCGCGGGTGCGCGGCGGCGGAACGTCTCGCGGGCGGTATCGAAGCGAACACACTCGGTGATAGACTGTCCGGGCGGCGATGTTCTTCCTCTTCTTTACTTCAGTTAACGAGAGGGGATAGGAAAAGGAGATAGCACTATCGGAATGGGAATTTAAAAACCAATTCAGTAAATTCGCAGGCATTCGATACACCAGCCGTTTTACTAAATGCGATATTTATATATATTTAAATCCGGCGTATCCATTCCCCCCCGGCTTGAAGGCTCGCCTTCAAAGAGCGCGACAAAATGAGTTTAAAATAAATGCGGATATGATGCGGAATATAAATTAAATATACTTATTTAAAATTAGAATATACATACTTAAACTACATAGATATAGATTAGTAATTGATAAATAAGTTAATTTGGCAAAGGACACACTCGTACTACTGGACGCAGATAAGATCCAGTAAACAGGCATATGTATGCTTTCGTGGAACGAATACCGCGTCCACGAGACATTGTCACCTTCAAAGGGCCAGCGAAATCCGTGCCTGTATGAGCGAAGGGCTTTGCGGATTGCTTTACACGAAAATACTTATGATCAGGCATTTCCGGATAGTTCGGCTTAGGGCGAAGCCGGAAGCAGGGCATGCATTTGTGCACCCTGCTACATATTAAATTGCGGGCGGACAGAATCCAGTATTTCTGTCGTAGAATAGACATCAACAAGTCAGGACCAGCATGATAGTTGAACTTGTGATGATAATCAACTAATAAATCCAATATATGATCCTTTCGTGGTAAAATGACAGGATGTTTATGTGAGAAATCGAGATCAGAATGGCATAAGCGACCACCGACCTTTAAAAGCCCATCATGCAAGAACGGCTTTAACTGCTGGAAGCTGCGACTTCATTCGAATTCATTCGAAAAATAAAATGACTGAACCTCGCGGAGAACCCTATTCTCTGCAAAGTCTAGGTCAGAAGCGGTTATATGATTGCGAAGCGGTAATATTTTGAGAAAGCGGTAAATATGCACAACAATGCGTAAAAATTTACTCCAAGATGAAACACGTTTAGACAGAGCTATGATGACCGGAGTTTCTTGCTCAAAAGTAGCAAGAGTGATAGTCTTCTCCTCAGGGGGGTCAGACAAAGCGGTAGACGCATTGAACGTAGCAATAGGCCACTTCGAGGGGTGTGCGTTGCTCCACGGTGGACCATTATACCACAGCGGATGGTTTAATATTTGAGCAGGCATGAGCCCGCGCGAGAGACAATCAGCGGGATTGTCCACTCCTGGTATGTGATAAAAACAATTAGGAGGCAATTCAGAGTGTATCTTTGAAACCCTATTGGCAACGAAGGTGTCCCAACGGTGCGGCGAAGAGTGAATCCAACATAGTGTCACTGTCGAGTCTGAAAACGCGTAAATTTCACCAATGGGGTGGCGAGCTGAGCAAACATCAATAACGATGCGCATGAGCTTTGAAAGTATCAATGCGGCGCAGAGCTCGAGTCGAGCGAGAGAAACCACCTTTCTCATAGGAGCCACCTTGGACTTAGCACAGACTAGATGGACCGAGTTTGGTTGTCCCTCATTGTGAACGTGTAGGTATACAACGCCCCCGTACGCCTTCTCGCTGGCGTCCGCGAACCCCAAAACAGTGACAACACTACCGACCGTGATACCTACGTGGCGCGGTATATTTATTTTATTGAGCATTGGAAGCTCGGTGCGGAATCGATTCCATATCTTAATTATGTGAGCGGGAGGTTGATCGTCCCATTCAAGCTTTTCGAGCCAAAGCTGTTTAATAAGGAGCTTAGCGAATAGCACAACAGGAGCCACGAAGCCCATAATATCCCATAATTTAGCAACACAAGATAGTATGGCGCGTTTGGTGCAAGTTTCAGCTGGCGAAGAAATTTTTATAGTAAAAGAATCGGTTGCGGGAGACCAACATAGGCCAAGAACTTTATGTAGCGCGGATATATCGAATTCCTTAACTGCGATAAGACGGTGTGACTCTGGGATTGACGACAAAACGGACTGAGAATTGCTTGTCCACTTCACAAGATCAAACTGGCCTGCCTTCATCAATCCTATCATTTGTCTAGCGACATCTATGGCCTGATCTTCGGCCGGCACACTATAAACATAGTCATCCATATATAAACCGTTGTCTATGGTCTGTGTGGCCTGACTGAAAGCCTCAGAAGCACCTTCATCAGAGACGAGTTGCCTGATAGTGCGCAATGCGTGAAAGGGACTGGATTTTAGCCCAAAGCAAACGCGGTTAAATTGGTATACTTGAAGCGGTTCTGCGGGCGAAAAACGGTAAAATATACGCTGAAACCTGCGATCGCCTCGTGTACGCCGATACACAAAAACATTTGTCGTATGTCTGCTGAAAGAGCGACAGAAAACAAGCGGAAATTTAAAATTATGTTAAAGAGGTTGCCTTGTAAATTTTGGCCGTTATATAAAATATCGTTTAGCGAAACAGACGTACTTGTTTTGGCGCTCGCGTCGAGCACGATGCGTAACTTCGATGTCACTTTGTCTTCTCGAATGACGCCGTGATGCGGGATAATATAAGCGGGATGGTCTTTGTTCGCCTCCGTGTCAGGAGGGGCGGGTGATAAATAACCTTTTTCTAGGTATTCTCTTATGACGTCATCATAGGCCTGTCTCAAGGTAGGAGAAGCTTGTAATTTGCGCTCCAGACAGAGAAATCGCCTCTCGGCGGTACGCGCGGAGTCCCCCAAAGAGAATATGTCTCCTTTGAACGGCAGAGCGACGGAATACCTACCAGTCTCGTCACGAGTCGTAGTGCGAGAATAAATCTCCTCAGAGTCTCTGTCATCTGGGCTGAGAATGGGCAGTCCATTTATTTCTTCCATTTCCCAGAATTTTTTGACCAAACTGTCCAGAGGATCTACGGCGCAGCACGAAACGGTAACACACGAGTTCACCAGTACGGGTGCGGTTCCTAGAATAACGTAGCCTAAAACTGTCTCTAACGCGTATGGAGAAATACCTGTGGTTTGACCTTGAACCTTGCTAGGTAACAAGAGGTGCGGAAACAAAGAAGCTCCTATTAACATATCGATGTCACCAGGAGTTGCGTATGAATCGTCGGCCAGCGGTAAATGATTAAAATTACATAGTGCGGAACTGTCGACCGAGGCGGAGGGCAAGCGTTCAGTCACTTTGTCTACAACCAAAGTGTCGACATCGTAACTGACGTCATTATTAAAGCGGGAAGAAAATTTTATTCGGACTGAGCTTTGTATAGGCTTCACCGATCCTCCTATACCTTTAACGAGAGTACATGCGGGTAGATTAAAAGATGTCAGACCAAGACGTGTACAACAGTCGCGGGTAATAAAATTACTTTGCGAAGCGCTATCTAATAGCGTGCGAACATAACATTTGTTGCCGCATGCGTCAACCACTATCACGCGGGCGGTCGCGAGAAGAACAGTTGTGAAAGCGGGAGTGATAAAGTTACTGACATTATCGTCAGCTGACAACGTACACAAAGCTACGTCGTCCGCTCGAGACGGTAAGCCTGCGTCTACGCCGCGCGAAACGGCTGTCGCTGTTGCAGTGTACGCCCTGTTTCCAATATTGGGAGCGGTATTTTCGAAATGAAGCATTGTGTGATGTTTGCGTTGACATTTCCGACAATGACTATCTGAATTGCAATTATAAATTTGATGTTTGGCACTGAGACCATTAATACAACAGTGATTCATCTTAACGTGTTTAAAGCGATCGTTAGGCGATAATTTTTGAAATCCCGAACACTTATATAGATGTTCGTGACGCGAAGTACATAATGAACACTGAGATTGAGAAGACGCGAGCGAAGTCTCAGTATTAATGTAAGAATGCGTAAATTTATTAATTTTATTTTTATTTGCCACATCTGGTTTTTTATATATCTGTGATGGAGATGTGGAAGTGGGTGTTCTATGCACTATTTTAATTTGGTCGCGCAAAAATAAAACGAGATCATTAAAGGTGGGTAACTCTAAATGACGTTTCTCCATTTCAAATGCGCGAGCTGTATGCGAATCTAATTTTTTAAGTGCTGTATATAATAAAATAAAATCGCTTAAATCACTGAACTTAAGATTTTTAATAGCGGCTACGGACGAAACAAATTTATCAATAAAATTTTCAAGATCGTTTACCGACGCGTTAATAAGCGGTTTAAAATTAAATATTTGATCTAAATATGACGTAGCGAGAAGTCTTTTATCCTCGTATTTTTCAATAAGAGCATTTAATATTAAAGAATAATTTTCAGGGGACGGATTTATTCCTGCACAGACCAGACGGGCCTTATCGGTCAATTTACCGATTAAATAATAAAGTTTTTCAGAATCAGCCAAACCCGGATTTTCGTGTATAGTATTTTTAAAACTAGCATAAAACAATGGCCAGTTTTCAACTTCACCATTGAATTCTGGTATTTGTATGGCAGGCAATTTTGGTCTATCGCGTTGAGGTATTTGTGGCTTTATTTCCTTAAAAGATAAAGTTTTTGCGACTCGTTTTATACGACAATATAAATCATCGAATGATGAAAGTGGTTGGTAGTTAATGGCGTGTTTAGGGTTCAATTCTAATTCGATGTTATTTATGTCATCTAAAATTAGCTCGAATTTACTCTTCAATTCTTCGAGTGACTCTAACTCGTTCAAAAAACTTTCCTTCGAAAGGTCCGATGTGTCAACTTCGTTTGCATGATTTGCAATACTACTTAAGCGAAAGTACAATTCTTCCTTCTTTGCGATTAATAATTTTAACCTTCTCTCCGACATTGCAGAAGACAGATCACAGAAAAACTGATTAGATATACTGTAATTATAGTGAAACAAGGAATTTTATGTTTATTTATATGCCAAATAAAATAATACAGTAGTATAGTGTACGGTTACCTTTATATAGTTTCAATTATTAATTAAAACCTATATACAGGCTAGCGGCGCGAATAAATAAAATACCTAAATATATTCAAGCAATATATACTCAAATAATATTTTAGTACAAATAAATAAATTATTAAATATCCCTATACGCAATTAATATTTTATTATAACCAAATAAATTGTACCTACATATCGATTCGATTAATAATTACCAAACCGACACGAAGGCGATAAGAGCTGTCGTCAAGCAACTATATGAGCGGTAAGCAATATATGAGCGGTGCAAATAATAAAGCGGCTGAATAAATTATTACTTTTTTATAAATATATGTATTAAATTATTAATGCGGTTAAATTATTACTTTTTTATAAATATATGTATATAAATATTTAATAATATATATAATATATTTTTTATAAATTTACAATAAATTAATATGTGAGAACGAACTGCGAATTCAGTACAATATTTATATGAAACGAAACCCCGTTTGAAACGATTTTGATATAAACTGAAACTTTACACAAATAATATGATAATATACTGAATTGGCTTTTATCCGGATCGTAGGGCCATCAAATGGTAGCGCGGGGATTTTAATTTGGGAATAAAAAAAGGGCAGTGAACTGTATTTTGCGGTAGTTTGGAATAGAAAAGTTTGGAAAAAATGGGATCTCGTTTACCTTATTAAATGTCCGTTTGCAGCTCCGTAAATCAGCTTCTCAAGTCACTTCACAGCGCGGCGGTGATTTAATTGTCAAATATATATTTCACGAGCACTAAATGTTCTTATTTGCGGGTTTTAAAGGCGGGTTACAGCGCGGGTGCGCGGCGGCGGAACGTCTCGCGGGCGGTATCGAAGCGAACACACTCGGTGATAGACTGTCCGGCCGGCGATGTTCTTCCTCTTCTTTACTTCAGTTAACGAGAGGGGATAGGAAAAGGAGATAGCACTATCGGAATGGGAATTTAAAAACCAATTCAGTAAATTCGCAGGCATTCGATACACCAGCCGTTTTACTAAATGCGATATTTATATATATTTAAATCCGGCGTATCCAGGTACTATAATAAATGCAAATGTATAATACTGTTTCATCGACCAAGCGTAATTCATCGATAAGCAATATCGACGTTAGCCGCATCCTTGTTGACAGCTCGGTTTATTACCCCATCGGAAATTGGGCAATTTGGGACCCCATTGGGCAAATTTCTTGTTGGTTAATTGCTTTTTACAAAATTCAGATAATAAATTTTTGATGATGTGTGTTGTCCAATTTTTTCATTAGATCACTTCACTGAATTTGTGGGTTACATGATATTTAATAATAGTAAATTTGATACCTGGGATTACCTGCAATTAACTCAAATTAGTTATTTTGTAGGTCGACTGGTTATTGCTAACGGTGTTTAATATGATTCTCATATAAATGCGCTGTACCTTAGGAGTAAATTTTTGACGTTAGAACTGCAACATCTCTAAAGAGGGGAAAAATACGATAGGTATTCCCCAAAGTGCCTGTTTGGGTAATACACTTTTATTTCTGTTAATAAACAACCTAATAGCAGCTACGTCGTCTGCCAGCTAATATTATACGCAGAAGACCTAAGCGCAATGATACATTTGAAACTCTAACCAAGGAAGCGCAATCCATGATGGTAGGTGCGTGGTTTGTAAAGAAAATTTTTACTACTACTTTTTCTTTATCTGCGAGATATGATTTTATAATCTATTTCTCGATATGTTATGTTACGATGCTTTCAATGTCTATTGGCCCACCACATTGGGACGGCATATGTCAGAGAAGATTTTACTATATCTATTTCAATATGTTACCACCATACAACGACAGTGATAATATTACCTTCAAGAGGATAGGCTTCCAATACCTTGCCTAATAATTTCCCTCCTTGTATTTACTTCCTCAATGAAACAAATCTTCTCCAATTAATAATCCATATATTAAACCAAAATGCATATTTAAACAATTAAAATTATAACTTTTTCTATTTTAGTTTAAGTACTATTATTGTGAATTATATTTATAATAATGAGCGCCTAATTCACCACAAAATATTTACAATTTATTCTTTGAGTTATTTTCGATCGATTATTTGTCGATGACAACAATGGCTGCGTTCAGTCGATTGTTAATAAAATAATATTAATATTGATAATGCATGAGTTTAAATCTCCGCCGTGAAATTCGACAATTAGATTCTAATCCTTTATTTATTTAAATGTGTTCAATGTCAATTTATATTGAAACATGAATCGTAATGTTTACATACAACAATAAAATTACTTATAAACTAACACACTGTCAACTAGTCGATGGCGTTCCAGTGATATAATGAATTTAAATGACCGCAGTCGCTAATGCCCGATATAAACTACGACCTGGTTACCATTCAGTCCACTGAATGTCCATATGGTTTTCGTTCTATTATTTCTATTAATACTATTCCCTCCCCGTTATCCTTGAAACCCCATCGATCAGTCAAAACAAAAAAACCTTAATATAATCTACAATTTTCCTTATCTTTAATTTTATTCTAACATTCAGTATAATTCGAATGTTTCCTTAACTAGTTTCCAAATTAAAAGCACATTATATAATGGCTGGTGTCTGAATCAACGGAGTTAGCAAAGGCTAACTCTCTTCCAAATTAAATAATAGTCTGACTAG
This sequence comes from Micropterix aruncella, assembly GCA_944548615.1. Lineage (NCBI taxonomy): Eukaryota > Metazoa > Arthropoda > Insecta > Lepidoptera > Micropterigidae > Micropterix > Micropterix aruncella. The sequence goes on from OX155952.1 coordinate 5,534,409, forward strand.
AGGTTTACCTCGTAGAACTATCAACGACTATTCATATCAATCGATGTTAAATGCCTCATTTTTAGTTAACGTGCAAATATGTAGAAATCACGCTTTTACGTTACTACTACTTAACATTCTAATAATTTCAACAAACCCACAAAACTCGAATATTTATAACCCCAAAAAATATACAACAATGATAATATTGGTTGCTAGCTTCGGCCTAAATAATTAAATAACGCCAGCTTCGGCAAAAATAAACTTACATATTTTTAGTACATCTTTGCCGACAATGACTCTCGGCTATACTTCCCCGTATTTACAGCTGCATTCACATTATGCACTTATAACTAATGTCAATTTCTTCGATGCGTGTCGCCTTTCTAGAAATCTGCCATCACCAAGAAGAATGTCTCTTTAGAAACCTCAACCGCTTCGCTATCTTACTGCAATTTCAAGCCGTTACTGCATTCTCATCAATGTTTTTCCCTTGTTTCGCCGCTATTTTATACACCTCCGAAGACGTTCGCAATGTTGTGATCTCAATCTGACGTTTCAGTTTGATTTGTCTGCCATCTTTGATATAATTTTCGTATTGCAACCCGACGAATCTCGTACTTCTATTTTATATGAAATGTTGGATTTTTTACAGGCCAACTCGCGTAGCTCTCTCGATTCACATTTTTAGCACTGGATTTTCAATTATTTGTTCGTTTTTAGTGTCTTTGTAAAAAGCGCCTCAATGACGAGTGCGATAAAGCGTTTCTGTGATATACGATCTGCACACTTTATACGAATTTAAATGAACTGGGCACTAAGATGCTTCACAGCATCTCAGTGCCCTTATTTTAAACTGTTTATCCTCACATCTGAGCACCAAAATATACTTTTCTTTCCCAACTTTCGCAGCTTTTGTGCGTGCAACTAAAATTTCTTAATGGATGCCGGAAGCAACACGTCCATCCCTTTTATAACACCCTTATCGATGTGACCTTTTTTTGATAATTTAACCCACAACTATTGACTAATCAATCACAAAACGATCTGATTTATCTATTTTTTCGTTAAATAACGCTCTGCCACATTGGTAACAAACGAATTTCTTAACGATAATTCGTGCTTCTAATTATACATATGATTTTAAGTATTTATTTTACGTATTATGAGAAATTTATGTTTCATATTCGGCGGGAAATCATCATACTTTGACTTAACCTTGCCGCCTTTCTTGCGCGTCGTTTCCGCTTTCACATTTGAAAGCGAAATAATATAACTATTTTGTTTCAATTTTATTTATTGCTAGTATTTTTATCTAGTAATTCCTTTATTTCAATTAAGTGTTTCCAAATTTCCTCATTTTAACTATTAATTTTTTATTTTGACTGGCAATTATTCGGTGAAAATTCTTTTGGACATCATTAATTCGGCTTTCTTCCATCGATGTCGATTATGTTTTCCAATTTCTCTTAATAATAAATTAAATGTTCTTCATATGACTTTATCAATATTGCTATTAAATTCTCCCATAATTCCTACTATTTAATAAACCCCTTTTATATTTCTTTGAAAAAACCAATCGGTCGACTTTTTAAGACCATAAACATGCTTCTATTGTCTATTTGTCAATCGTTGAATTTTACGTCGATTTTTCGTAAAAATCTCAAAATATGCTAATTTCTTGCCAAATATTCCTGATTGTCTATCTTTAAACCCCTAATGATGTCCTTAACTCTCAAAAACTACTCAAAACCCCTTTATTTATGTGACGCTGGCACTGCACTCTATAGTTTAGCAACTGACATTCTTCATCTGTCAAGTTTAGTTCCTAATTAAATCGCTAGATGTCACTATGATCTTTATAAAGTACAATTTAATTTTAAAAATTCGATTAATCTATTTCCGGTTAGCTTAGAGCTGCTAAGCGATCATGTGATGATTTTCAGATCATTACAGGTTCAAAACGAATGGGTTAATACTAAACACCAGTAAATCCCTCATTTTATTTTTTAGTCTCAGAGCTATCAGTTTCGTAATAGACGTAGACATAAACCATGGAAAACTAAAGCAAGTATATGCACAGTTTTTGATTGCGCTTTGTAGATTTAACCGCTCTCCAATATAGTTGAATGTAGCACATTTATTAAATCGGCGAATGCCGTTTCGATTTAATACTAAAAATACTTAAGCTATCGTTATGAGTAAATCATGATTTTTAAAATAGATTTCCTGATTGGCTGATAACGACCCAGTAACTTTTAATCACGTATTTTTAAAAATTGGATAATGGACATTCCCAAATTTTTCGTTATAAACGTAATCCGATATAAGAAGACGGCATTCGAAGATTTTTTATTGTTCTCTCTTTATTTTGTCGTTTGATTTAGGCCCGTTTTCTAAAAGCGACGGATACCTATCGGTATCGGACTCCGTAAAACTGCCGGTTTGTTCAATATACAATACGTCTTGCATTTCAATATGTAACCGATACCAGTTGATCGAACCGATCTGCATTGCACTTACCGATAACTGTCGGTTTCTTTCATACGAAATGTGATATAAATATTGTAATCGGTCAAATTCGGGCATTTACTGGGGGTGGGGAGGGGGGGGGGTGCCGGTGGGTGGGTGTTTGGAGAAAGGGGGTAGGTTTGGGGGGTTTAGAATTGAGGTAATAGAGGGGGGTTTGGAAGGGGGAGGGGAGTTTGAGGGGCAGGGGGTACATGCGTGGTGGGAGGGGGTTGCGGAAGGGGGGTTGGTAGGAAAAAAGAACGGAATAAATAAAGGGGGAGGGGGTAGGTTGGGGAGGGGTTAAGGTAGGAGACGTTTAGAGGGGGTAAGTTTGAGTGGAAGTGGGCGGTTGAGGGAGGGGCGGGGGGTTTGTACAGGCTGTCTGCCCGGAAGAAGTCAAACTGGATCTCACAAGCACTAAGATCAGTTCCTGACTCAGTCAGTTAAACTCTATACCTCAACATGGTATCAGACATCACGCTTCCACTCCTAAACTTTGGAAACTTTTTACTTCAAAGACCTTAGAAAAGCCCCACACAAAAATAAAAAAGGGGAACGATGCGGGTTGGGGGGGGGGGGGGGGTTGCGAAAGGAGGTTGGTGGGAAAAGGGAACGGATTAAGTTTTAGGGGAGAGGGTGGTAGGTTTGAGAGGGGATTGAGGCAGGAGGGGTTTGGAGGGGTGGTAGGTTTGAGTGGGGTTAGGTTTGAATTGCAGGGGGGTTTGGTTGGAAAGGGGGGAGGGTTGTAGTTTTGGGAGGGGGTTGCGGTGAGGGGAGGAGATTGGAGGTTGGAGACGGGGTGGATTGCGGGGGGGGGGGGGGGATAATCAAATACTAACACCGTCTGTTGGCGCTTAGCCCCGGCGCGCACTTGCGGCCAACGAGATACTACGAAATGTATGGAATCGCCGTCGAGCGCGCGAACTTAAGCCGCGCGGCCAAGTGCTCGCTTTCGATGGCGTTGTTACCAAGTGCTCGCCGGGGCTTACTCAAGAAACTAACGATGCCCGATTTTTTAATTATTTGAACTGCCCCTGCGAAGTATAATTTACGTCATACTACGAAATAGTATAGCAAACGTAGAGCACGATGCGCGGTAGGTAAAATATCGATCTGGCGGTAGGTAAAATATCGCTAATATTGTTCATTAGCGATATTTTACCGCTAGATAGCAGCGCGCTTATACGCTTGTTTTATTTGACAGTCAAAATCTTAAAATTTATATATATATAAAAAAAAAAGTTTTTCCTCTATTTTTTTAAATCAAAAGTTACTTATCCGCTCGTAATGATTCATTCACCCCCTTGAAGGATTCCGGTTAGTTAAAACTCACCTGTATAATAATAATAATCACTAATTTAATGTCGGTTAGCCATTTGAAACGAGAATATATAAAATAATTGAATCCACCTTTTCTCTGCCAATTTCAATCAGCCACAAATTAATTACTACCTGCCGGGGGTTGGAGCAAATATGACAATAAACCCACCTTTTGTAACCGTAGTGGTAATAAAGATTGTTTATTATTATTAATATTAAATTACTTCATCGATGCTGCCAAAAATGTCTAAGACGCCAATAAAGTTTAGTCAAAGTACTTAATAATGCTTAATCTCATTTGTTTTGAGGTGTACCCTTGTTTCGCTTTGAGTGATTTATGTAGCATTGATGAGGATTATCCTTGTTTAATAGACTGCCTGTAAGCGGAGAGAAAGGTCCCTACCTTTCCGGTAAATCACATTATTATCTTTGTTGCTGGGAAAACCGGGTTACCTCCAGCGCTAACGTAATTTCTATATTAATTGCATTACGTAAGCGCGTGTGTACAGAGAAAGTCAGAGGAAAAGAGAGCTCGTCGTTCTTTTGCTAGAAAGGCAAACGATTTGTCGTTTTCTCTTGCTTTAACTGGCAACTGGCAAATCCACAGTAGGGCGGTGTCGACTACAACGGGCGAACCCATCACCCCAGGCTGGTATAACGATATATGGTCGTTCTTTTAGCCGTGATAAGAGTAGAAGATTTAGAGACAATACAAATCCACTGTCTAGCTATGCCAACATGCCCGCCAGAGGCCAACGCCTTAGGGCGAGGCACCAAGATAGGTACCCAGCGGGCATCCCCGCCTCCTGACTACCAGTTTTGGAAGGATATCTCCGTCTGGAGTTAACCATCAGGATACCTCCAAACTCCCGACTGGTTACAGCGGAACACGTAATTTGGTCTTGCCCAATTCTAGCGGCTGCACGGGAGAAATTGATGGATGCAGTGGGCGCGTGCGTTGGGCGCTCTCCGATTTGGTACCCGGATCTGGTCAGTTGTAGGAGCTGCTTCCAGTCGTTTGGCGAGTTTGTGGAGCACTGGGTGGCTTCTTGGGAAAGCATGAGGCCTCGGGATACCCCCCAGGGGTATCGCCAGGGTTGAATCATTCCAAAGCGTTTATTAAGCCTTACGACCGTAAGACGGCCCGTGAGGCCCTATCGCTAAATAGGAACAATCTACGCATACTGGTAAGGGCGCTCACGGGGCATTGTGGCCTGAACAAACACATGTTCAACCTCAAGCTCAAAGACACAAAAATGTGCAGGTTCTGCCAAGGGGCAGAGGAAACTCCCCAGCACCTCATGTGCGAGTGTGGCCCGCTGATGCGTAAAAGATACAACCACCTGGGTGGTCACTACCTCCAACCTGAGGAGGTAAAACAATCTGGCGCCAAAAGCCTGCTGCGGTTCTTAAATGACACGAGGCTTAGCGCAGAACTATAGTAGGTGGCGAGCACAATAGATCAGCAATGGTCGCAGTGTTACAAGGCTCATAAAGACCTTAGAAAAGCCCCACTCAACAAATAAAAAAAAATTAAAAATACCCCCCAGGGGGTACCCTCTTCTTTGGTGGCGTGATTCGGCGGCTACTTCCAGCCCGAAGTGCCCGTCTTTGTGTCCGTCTCTTTACCGCCCCGAGGGGCGTTTCGTTCTTTGAAGGATCCAGGGATTCCTCCCCCCCGTGGCTGCTCCGAGACCTGCCCACGGACCGTGCGCCTCCACCATCATCGTTCTGGAGCATCCTCTACCCCGCCTACCGGCCCTAAATTTATGATATTTGTTGTTTTTTTTTTTTTTTTACTTTTGTGAATATGGTAAATTTAGTAATATTTTGTAAATTTTTCTTTTGTAAATTCGTTTTATTATAAATAAATGGGTTCTCGGGGCGGTACGGGGGGGGGGGGGGTTTACCCTATTTCACCCCCTGCGCGTTTTACCCTTCTGGTACGCGCAGGGTTGTCGTAGCACGACATCCCGGGCAGACAAGACTCTTAACCTGCCGGAAAGGGAGGGAATGGCAGAGTGGGGCAAGCGGTAGGGTCGGGGGGCAATAACTTGTGGGGGGTAGGGAAGGAGTGAGGATGTGGGGTGAGAGGGGAGGGGGGGGGGTGTCTACCTGAGACAGTTTGAGAGAGGGGAGTCTTGGGGTGACCCGACCGATTTATTTTTTATCGGCGCATGCGCTGGAGATTGCGTTCACTGTGTTCAAATATTGTCAATCTTCATCGTTCCCTTGTATCATTAAAAAAATGGTAAAGCGCTCCCGCAGCCATTGTATTCCTACTACGCCACTCACCATGGACACCCATACATTTACAATATCCTCGTATGTGGTTTCGTCTGCGACGATTATGTCTCGCCTTTGTGTAGTCATAAGAACATCAAGAACATAACCCCTTTTGCTTTGTCCTTTTGCATCGCTCATGTTGGCGTGGTAAAATGACGAAAGGTGTTAAAGCGAGACAACGGTGTGAATTGCATGGGAGCTGTAAAGGCGGCGCACATCCGGCGCCCCTTTCACGACCCGCGTATTAATTGTGAGGTATCTTCCATCTAGTAGACTAAGAGCTACGAGCTGACTCCATTAATATTCATAGCGCCGCTGTCCGCGAAGCTATTTATTATTGCGACCTGCCACGCCCGCACGGTGCGAGTATGTGTGATTTGCGGACTGGCAACTTGTTAGATTAGATACTTATTTAATAAACCTACATGCGGACTAACTTCCTATAGTTGATTAAAAATAAGATAAAAACGAATTTAGCGCGTGAAGTTAGTAACACCCGACGTTTAGGCGAAGTTGCAACCGCCGTTGTCTAGGGTAGACTGGACGACGAGTCTACCCTAGACAACGGCGGTTTGAACATCTCCGAAACGTCGGGTGTTACTAACTTCACGCGGTAAATTAGTTTTTATATTATTTTCAATGTCAAACAACCGCGATAGTCTTCTATTTCATATTCTCATAGATCAGGTATGTGTGTTTGTTTTTACTCTTTACTGTGAAATTTCACAATGGGCGGGTTTATTATCGTATGAAAATATGTTACAATTAACCCTACATGTTTATATGTATGTGTGCGTGTAACATGTGTGTAAGTGTTTGTCTTGTTGTTGCATTCGATCGACAGAATTGAAAATGCAATTTCGTTAATTTGATCCCAACGGAAAATGGTGACCCAGCCGGGAATCGAAACCTTACAATGTAATATCAGGCGACCTATTCACTATGGAACCGGGCCTGTTCCTAGTAGTAAAGGGCTAAAAGTACATCTTCGCAAAACTTTGCTATATACATTATCGCTCAAAGTGATTTGGACAATTACGTTTTATTGAACTGATTATATAAAACCGTATTTAATAAAATGTGTTTTTAAGCACATTTGAGTACTTCCCCGAAGTGGATTTATATTCCTAAATCAATTTTGTTTAAGTGCCTATTGCCTATTAGGCCATACTCCCTATATTAAAGGTAACGGACATTGATGAAATTCAGGATTGAAAGGGTAATTTAACAATTCTGGGCAAAATTTATTTATTTTGTAGTAGGTAGCCCTAATTATAATTTCTTACTAAAGCTTTTTTAAACGTGTTTCTACTAAATACACTATAATAAGAAAATATAATTTTGACTACCTACAATAAAATTATTAAATTTCTTCCAGAATTTTTAAATTACCCTGTTATACCTGAACTTTTATTAATATCCGATACCTTTATTTCATTAGGGATTATAGTGGACCATGCCAGGTAATAGGCGCTTTAACACATTAGATTCGTCGGCGATATAAATGAACTTCAAGGAAGTACTCAAATATGGTTAAAAACAGGTTTTCTGAAGTTCAGGTAGTTCAGGTATATAAATGAAGTAGAAAAATCTGGAAATTGTGTGAAATTCATTTTATTGTAAGTACCCCTAATTATATTTCCTTATTAAATTTTATTTAGACCAACAATGGCTGAATAAGCTTTAATAAAAGTTATATTTAGGGCTACCTGCAATAAAATTAATATTTTTTTTCCAGAAGTGTTAAATGACCCTTTAATTCATGAATATTGATTAATGTCCGATAAATTTATTATTTACTATTATGGCTTACTAGTTAATAGGTCTTTGTAAATGTACTAATTTGATTTATGAGCGATATAGGGCACGATTGCATTTCTTCGTGAACTAAAATCGGAAATTAGTCCGTGTGAACGAGACAGGGCAATGCGCTAGAGCGGAGTGTGAGATGACCGGTTGTCACTTTTTCGCATTAAAACTGCCCGCCAAGGTCAAATCTTACACCGCACGAAATATGCTCGAATTTATTCGGACGAGTATAAGTTCGGCAGGTAGTATTTATCGACGATCGTTCGTTTCATTTTCCGCTCTAACGTATTGCTCTGTCTCGTTCGCTTGGACTAATTTTAGTTTTAGTTCACAAAGAAACGCAATCGGGCTTATAAATGCACTTCGGCAGTATCATTAAATGTGCTAAAGCACATTTAAAAACAGGTTTTTTAAATATGCTTTTATATAATCAGTACAGTAAAAAAAGTAGGGAAGAATACTTTTGAGCGGTAGTGCTTGCATTTTTAAAAAATAAGGTAACAGACTGAGCCCACGTACGTAAAGTATGAAATGCATTTAACAGTGCCCTTGGATTTACATGAAACTGATGACTAATAAATATACATATCATACGCTGCGCTGTAACACGCGTCCCCCGCAACGACTATCTGCGATCTCCAGATCGGCATGGGAAGAGGAGGGAATGACAGTACGCTGTCACGTGCGTAAGACCAATGTGCTTCTAGAACTTACGACCGCCCCGCGTCAGAGACACATAGAACATGGGTGAATGAACAGAGAAAGGACATGCGGTAGGCAATTACATAAAGAATCTTTCGTCATCATATTTCAATTTCTGCTCTACTGTATGTTATTTTCCAAACTTTTCTCATTGTCTGTTTATGTCATGAATCGAATATCTTCCTTTCTTGACTTTTTTTTGTGGTGTGGACATGTTGTACGTCGCATCCGTGGGACAAATGTGCCCACCAACGTGGGAGCGTAGCGTACGTGGGCTCAGTCTGTCCTAACCTTTATACCTTACATACTATTGACGCGCTCGCCCATTCGTCTTATACTGACATGTCGAGCGCTCGTGGGACGTCTCGGGATAAGCCATACAAAAGAAGAAGATGGCAGGTGCGCTTCGCCGTTTTGCTTTCGCCGCAGTTACTAGAGATGCCTGGACAACACTTCGCATACATTTTCTCGTCACGAATACAAATATATCGTTTCTAGCATTTAAGTAGGTACACGCTCGCATTGTCCGTGTCATACTCACGTCATCAGGCATATGGATTGATTTACAAGCACTGCTGTATGCAGCAGCGGATACTGATTGACAGGGTGTCTTCGTTGCGTGACACCGCCACCATTCATTACACGACCTCCCAACAAAAAAGGAGTGTAATGTGTTCATGGTTCATCTATGTATGTTTTCCGTTTCGTTATTCCACCATAATTTCTAAACGCTTAAATAGATTTAAACGTGTGTGGTTATGTTTAAATCATTAGGTCATCAAAAGTTTCACAGGGTATCTTAACTGTCTAAATTGTAAGTAAGTAGTAAATGTCCAAATGTCTAAATATCAATAAATTAACATTTATGTTAATTATAAATATATCGTGTTTATTTTCAAATGAAAGATCTTATTGAGTACATTCCGGAAACATACAAGTGCCTGTGTGATGTCATGAGACCCGAATAATTTTAATATATTACCTAGCTTTCTAGAATACAATCATTTTTATTTGCCAATATGCTTCCGGACGATATGTAAAGATTTATTTTTATAATAGGCGCCAGCCCGGAAGAAACGGAGATTTATTCGGATCCACGTACAAGTGCCAGAGTACTTCCGCCGTTTAGAAGTTCTCTGGGGCGGGGGAATGTAGGCTGTGTCGGGATTTTGCGTCAGTCAGCTCAGTCCATCTCAGGCACGGGGTATTAGAATCCCTTATTGATCCAGTCTACGGCAAGTTGACCATCCCCTATGGGATGAACGGCCTTTATGGATATTGAATTATTATTCCCTAAGCCACTCCTCCTATTAAACCGTATATAATACTCTCGCTCGCACGCCCTCTTTCGGTAGCGGGGCGAGTTAGCTAGCAAAGATTGCCACCATTTGCTCTCAATCCTGCGCCGTGCAAATAATACCCGCGTCTCGCCGCTAGGTGGCGCGGACGCGACGGCAGACTTTGTCGTAAATTTAAATTAAGCCTTTCTGAAATATATGTAAATTTATCTTGCAAAAACGAATAAATGTATTTTTATTTCTTTGATAAAGAATCATGAATTTATAATGAATTTTCTTAGGATATTACTGAAACTGATTTTTAATATTTAATCTGTATACCTTAATCCTCACTTATGAGATCGATCCTTTCCTTTTGTGGTTTTAAACCCGTTTTATTTATATAGAAATGAAATTATATGATGATATAAAAAATGAAATTGTGCTGATAATGTGATAGACTCTCAATATTATGAGTAAAAAATAAAAGATATTTTCCCACATATATTTGTTGTTTATTTTTAATAAACCTGTTGCGAATACATTTTCCCGAATCTAGATATATGATTTTAACTATTTATATTATTTATGAAAATTCAATTTAATATGTCGATCGTCGAAAAGGCCGTTCGGGGTTTTATGAGAGTATGCTACAGCGGTTCATTTTATCCGTGTTTCGATGAGCATTATCCATTTTGGTTTCTCTATTTTGCCCTACAATGATTCGGCAATTTTGGTGTTGGGTAACCTACACTTCCCAATGGTATAAATGACGGTAGTCTTTTGGTCTATCGTTTTTCCCTGCTATTTAAACTAGAAATACTACATATTCAGGCCTGTGCCCTGACGATGACTTGCAGCTATAATTATCTAGAATTTGGTTTTATACGTCTTGGGGTTTTCTATTAATTTATTTTGATTATTAATCGCCTCGGGAAGAACTCAATGCCACCTCGACTCTGCCACGTTTTAATCCATAGGATTTTCTAACGTGCGTTATTAATTATGTTTATTTATTTTACAGCTTCCATTTTTAACTAGAGATCGCCGTATAATTTTAGAATTTACTGGCGGTATCTATCGTTGATCCTAATTCTCAAAAATATGGCTTTATATATTTAGAAAACGTGTTAGCACGTATATATCTCGTGCAAGGTGCGTCTGAAGGACTGAATATTGCACGGTTTTAGATATTTCAAATTAAATGAAAGAAATTGAGTTTACATTAGAATCTACAGTGAGAATATATAAGCTACTTGCCCAATTAGGATGCGGAAATCACGCTGGAATGCTTTTGCCGGCGCCGCACTTGATTCTAGTTATAGATTTTAAGAGATGACTTTGACTTTATAAATTATTTGCAGATGACGGTAGGCCGCTCTTGATTGTAATGGAGTCCGGCGACCGGTGATCGCCGGGGGCAAAAACCGGTCGCCGCACTAAAACGACGACCTTCCCAGGCGAGCTCTTCAGGCCAAAAAAAAAATAATCTCACTAGCGATCCTCTGCTCCCGTGTTCAATCCAATCGCTAGTGATGTAAATTATGCGATAAAATTCGCTTATAACCTATACTACTGTTATGTTATGATTGTTATCTAATTTTGGCAATTACTAGTTATTTTAATATTTGTAAAACCCGTAATGGTTTTTGACCATTACAGTGAATAAATACATAAACCACAAATATTTCATAAAGAAACCGCAATAAAATAATTATAAATACAATAGTTCACTTTCTGTAGCGGCCGTCGTGTTTTTTATTCTATTAATTATATTAACTTGTTATATAGGTTATTAGATTACTCAATGCAGTACTACCTTTTGTTAGTTAAAATTTTTGTTACATTTTATTTGTTTGTTACATCCTGGTAGAGAGTTAATAATGTGATCGTACAAATATAATTTGTAACTATTTATATAAACAAAAAGGAAATCAACACAACCCATACGATCATTCTAGACGAATGCCCAACTAGACCAAACAGCCTGTATCTGGACATACGAAATACACTGCCTTTGTTTTAAGAGTAGTACTGACGTTATTTGACTAATAGACTACTTTTAATGCTAACACTAAGGTAATGGCACAACATATTACACATATTAATACAAATATACATAAGAAAAGTGTTAGTTACATACGATACATAACACATATACACATACAAACATACATACAAACATAGATAGATAGATAGATAGATTTTTATTCGAAGTAGACTTACAGTACTTTCCGAACGTCTTATGTTTCTAGACATTTATGCCTTGCTTGTAGGCTTTACCATTGATTACTACACTATATAGTCAATGGCTTTACGTAATAGTAATAATAATAATAATAATGACACTTTACAAATGGTTTTCATAGCTATGTTACAAAAAAACGACTTGACCAGACCAATGTATCGCTTAAAAAATCTTCAATTTTATAATAGCCTATAGAGCACGAGGTATCTTTAACATTTTTTCTAAATTTAGTGTCTGTGTGTAAAAGGGTTAGTTCCTCAGGCAAAGTGTTATAAAGGCGAACACCGTCTCCAATGAAAGATTTACTCACTTTTGCTAACTGACTATAAACCACTATACTGACTATACCACTATACCACTATACTGACTATAAACCATCAGAATATTGATCTCTTTAAATTTCTCTTTTAGCGATGCTCGGGAGTTTAAACAATAAATGGATCATATGGCTCTTTTCTGCAAAGTAAATATCGTTTGCATATCGGCTGCGCGGCCCCAGAGCAAAATGCCATACGACATTATACTATGGAAGTAGCTGAAATAGACAGTTCTGGCAGTAGCTACATCAGTTAGTTACCTTATTTGACGTACCGCAAATGCTGCCGAGCTTAGTCTTCCAGCTTGTGCCGGCAAATCGTCGGGACTTCTTTAAGTCTCGGGATGGGTCGGTTAAGTACACACACCGCGGCAGTTCTGCGATGGTTGTCGCAGACTAGTTGGTGGAATGCCTCAATATTGTGGTCGAGGGTCCACAGGCTGCCGTCGCGATCGGCCAGATCAACGACGGGAAGAAACGAAATTTTAGTTCGTTCGTTTCGACGGCGATCCTGTCAGTCACCGTACAGTTTCCGTGTGGTTCGAAACTGTGGCAGTTGGGTGTGAACCGGGCGTAAATCCGGTCACAGTTGTTCCCAGTTTTGATGTGGATTTTGCTCGCTGAAGTTCTTTGCCAATAAATCTAACTTATTGGCTTTGTTGTGGCAGTCGTAGGTACATGTGATGCAGTTTTAATAGAAAAACGCTCACCTTGGTCTCTCGATGAAGGGTCTTGTCGTCGCTGCAGGTCGGAGATCAACTTGAATCGGGCCGGTTATTATGCGGGATCGGTCAAGGTTTGTTCGTCGGGCGGCAGGACTCCAGATGGCTTTTCGGAGATGTTTTTGTGATATTTGCTAATAAAACTAGCGTTTTGAGGCGCAATTTCGATTTTATTTACTAACGGTTTTTAAATAAAGCCGAACTTAAGGTTATTTTACACAAGACTAATAACCGGGTGACATAAAGAATGTTTACAATTGTATGACGCGCACAAAGTTGATATTAGTCACTCTCGGTGATGTTGACCGTACGGGCTGTTGTTAACCACTGACTCGTCCCCCTCCCGGGACCTCGGCTACCTAGCCAGCGGGTCGAGGTGGGGCTCATAGTCGTTTAATGAGGAGTGGGGATATAATTCAACGGCTCGTATTGCTACGATTGGCCGGCTTAATGAGCTTAGTCATTAAGAGGCTTGGCCGTGTTTTCGATATTGACCGATAGTGGTCGCTTATATTTCTAATTTATATTTCTATTTCTAAAACATATTTATAATTCTTAAAATTATACATTCTGAAGCTTAATTATTAATCAAAACATACATTAATGAGATTGATAGTAATAATGGTATTCTACGGTATATTATAAGAGCCTATTTTAATGTACATATCTTCTTTTATATTTTAATCCTACTTTACTAACGCTTCCACTTAGAAATAAGCGAATAATCTTAAAGGTTTTTTAATATAAGTAAACAATATATATACAAAGATAGTTTTGTAGGTCCAGTGATCCGTTATGCAAATCTGAAGCACATGAACAGTAGTAAGCAGGCGTGGATGTCGCAACACGTTTGTTTTGGAATTTACCGTAACCTATCGTTATAAGACTTGCTAATGAGCACAGCTGGCGTTTCCGTATTAGAAAGCAAAAATTTTATGAAATGCACTTAGGAACTGTTTCCTTAATTAGGTTTTCAGTGTCCCGAGTCGTTAAGCCTAAAGGTGTGATTTCATTAATGGATTTTGGTTACAACACAATTTTGTTCTGAAAGATATTATTCTAGATATATTATTTTTATTCAAGAAAGACATTTTGACCTTTTTTGAAGTGTCGTTTCTTTTTTATTTATTTTTTTATTCTTAACGCGACATTCCCTCCTCCGTGAATAAACCTATTTATTCACCGTTTTTCGGGAGTGTTAATAATAGCTATTTTCACGCGGGTCGTTAATACCTTTTTTCGCGGCATTGTATCGTCACAGTCCTAACTTGCCCATCTTCGTAGTTTTCCGCTTCGGCCATTAATGTAAGAAGGGTCTCTTCGCGGGGAAGCTTTTCTTTTAATGTGGCATAAAAGGCCTTTTTTACCGCTTGAATGAGACGTTCATAGAACCCTCCCATGTGAGGGGCGGCTGGGGTGTTGAACTTCCACTCGATTCGTTTTATGGAATTTTGGTTTTTTAAGTCGTCCCAGTCGAGGTTTTTTAGAGCAGTTTTTAGTTCATTATTAGCCCCATGAAAACTGGTGCCATTATCGGAGAATATTGTCGAAGGTACTCCGCGTCTTGCACACATGCGCTTGATGGCCATCATAGTCGAATCACTTGTCAAACTATTGGTGATTTCGACATGGACGGCTCGGGTGCTCCTGCAGCAGAACAAAGCACCGTACCTTTTCTCCTTACGTCGCCCGACTGCCACCTCAATCGGTCCAAAGAAGTCCAGGCCGATATTAGTGAAGGGGCGTATGTGGTGCTCTAACCGCAGGCCGGGAAGATCTGCCATTTTTGGGGGAACTGGTTTGGCTCTGTCGAGTTTGCATTTTTGACAGTCATAAGTGACTTGTCGAATAGCACCTCGTTGACGAAGAATCCAGTAGCTTTGGCGAAGCTCATTAGCTACGAATTCTCGTCCTTTATGGTTAGCTGCCTCATGCTGATGTTGTATTAAAAGTTTCGTAAAGGGGTGTTTTGCATCTAAGATGGGGGGTTTTTTAACCTGGAGTGCCACGCCTTGGATCGCGTTTATGCGTCCGCCTACTCTCAAAAGGCCCTCGTCATCTAGATATGCATTTAAATGGCGTAATTCTGTGTTTTTCTTAGTAGGTATTTTGTTGGTGTCTAGGTCTCGCCATAATAAACGTTGACTTTGCGAGTCGTCATTTTTTAGTTTTACTTGGAGAAACATCTCCCGAATGTCCGCGGTAAAGCCTATTTTTCCCTGTCGCAATTTAAATAAAACTCCCATTAACGGGTTTAATAAGTCGGGTCCTGACAGTAGATGGTCATTTAAACTGACACCGTTTGATTTCGCCGCGCAGTCGAAGACTAGGCGCAATTTTCCCGGTTTATTTTTATTTTCAACTTGGAAGTGTGGCAAATACCAAATTTTTGAGCTTTCTAGCTGACATTCGTTTTTAGTTAATTTCTCGGCGTAACCTTTCGTTATAAATTCTGTAATTTTATCGCAGTATTGTCGCGCGGTAGAATCGTTTTTTGCCAGTCGCCTTTCTACCGAAAGTAGGCGGCGTTCGGCCATGTCGCGACTCGGCGGTAAGTCGGTATGGTCGGATTTCCATAACTGACCGATTTCCCAGCGCTCGTTAACCTGATTGGCAGATGACTGGAGAATTTGTTCAGCGCGGGCGTTTGTTACTTGTTTATGTTTTCGTAAATGGGGTCCTAGGTCTTCGATATTGAAATATTCGCGGACTAACTCATCTACTCTTTCTTCTTCATTTAACGCAGTTAAATGGGTCGCGTGGTCGCGTGTGGCTCCGGCCTTACCCGAGGCGCCGCCAAGAGTCCACCCTAACCGTGACGATGTCGCTATAGGTCCGTCTGGCGCACCTGCCTTAATAGTGCGAGGTACAAAGAGATCCCAGTGGTCAATACCGATTAGTAATGTCGGACGACCGTTTACGTCGCAAAGTGGAACCTTGTTTAAATGCGGCCATCTTTGCATCATGTCTTTAGCGCTGAATTTTTGTATTGGAAGGTCTAATTTATTAACGGTTCTTACATCTTTTAATGGATAAAATTTATTGTTATTTGCGGCGCGAATTTCCAAATTTACGCGGCGCGTAGACCCGTTTTTAATTGTCATGCCAGATGCGCCTACCAAGTGCAATGGACTTTTAGGGCCATCGGCTCCGATTTTATCGGCTACTGTTTCTTCGAGTAGGGTGATAGAGGAACCCTCATCGCATAACGCTAGGGTACTGAAACACCCGTTGGGGCCGCGAATTTCTACCTTGGCCACTCGAAGAAGTATTTCAGTTGTATCGTGCCATGTATTAGCAACTGTTTTTGAAGTCGATGCTTCGTTTGTAGGAGATGGGCTCCCGGACATGGTCGTGTTTGAGGGAGTTGGGCTCCCGGACGATGACGTGTTATTATTTTCGGAGGTTTTTTGCTTGGGAGAGTGTAATACCGTATTATGAGGTTGTTGACACCCTTCTTTGCCGCATTTGTTATTTTTCCTACAGTCTTTTAACTGATGGCTTTTATGAAGGCATCTAATGCACAAATGTTCTTTTTTTACAAAATTCCATCGTTCATTGATGGTCAGCGCAAGCAAAAATTTACACTCAGGTGTAGTATGATTGTCTTTTTTACATTTAAAACAGGTGGGCGGCTTGTTTTCGTTTGTGACGTATGTTTGTTTTTTCGAGAAATTCTGATTTCGATTGTTGTTTATGTTTTGAGTGGTAGGCAACAACTCTTCTAACGAAGCTGCATCTACTATATTTTCTACCCAATTTGCAAATTCTAACAATGTCGGGTGCTCGTTTTTTACTTCTGAGAACCATTGAAGCCGAAGATGCTGGGGCAATTTATTTACAAGTTCTTTTAATAAATGTGGATTTGTCAGATATGCTGCGTGTCCCATATTTTTCAAAGAATGCACCACGTTGCAGACTACTGTACCAAACTCCACAAGTTTACATAACGGATCACTTACCGATATGGTGTGTGTTTTCGCTGCCTCGTCCAGGAGTTCGGTAATTCGGGCACCTGGTCGGCCGAATCGACGCTCCAGCGCGCGTCTGATGTCCGGCACGTTTCGCGGGTCGATCAGCATCGCTCGCACCGCTTCCCGTGCCGCGCCTTGCAAACTTTGCTGCAGTCGGACGAGGTTATCCGCATCGCTAAAGCCGCACGCGGATGTCCCCTGGTCATAGAGCGCCACGAAGATTGGCCATTCTCGACTATCACCTGCGAACTTCGGGAGGTCTTTAAGCAAGTTTGCTCGGGCATGATATGTCATTGACGGATGGGGCACAGTACTAAAATTAACATTTTGACATGGCGTTATATTTTCGTTCTGACACGGCACTATTTTTTCGTTCTGAAACGGCACTATTTTTTCGTACTGACACGGCATTATCTTTTCGATCTGACACGGCACTATTTTTTCGTCTTGACACTGCACTATTTTTTCGTCCTGACACTGTTCTATTTTTTCTTCTTCCTCTGTCGGCTGGGTAGGCTGCGTTGGATGAGGTTCGAACTGCGTGTTCAGCCACGCCGTGGTGCGGCGAACGGACGCTTTCGATGCTGCAATCCTGATGTGCGGTGCTATCCGGCTTTCGGAGACGCTGCTGCCGTCGTCGTATTCTTGGTCTAATTCTCCTTGGACTTCTGCTTCGATGAGCAGTTTTTTAAGCGCCAATTTCTCCTCCAGCAACTCCAGTTTAATTTGTTGTTCAATCGCGGCGGCGGCGGCGGCGGTGGCGGCGGCGGCGGCGGCGGCGGCTGCTTCTGCTTTCGCTGCGGTCACGGCGGCGTCGGCCTTCAGGCGTGCCCGTTCGTCGGCGGCTTGTAATTCTGCTTCGAGCTGCCGTCTTGCTACCGTAGTCGCGCTGGATCTTGATGATCTGCGACTGGTAGTCGATGTCGCCCGCGATGACGGTCGTTTTGAGGTCGCTACCGATTCTGTGCTTCGGTCGCGAGCTGCTTCCGCGCCTCCGTCCATCTTCTTGTCAGCAATTCGCTGGCTTTTTCTGGACGGCGTATTTTTCGTCGACATATCTTATTCAGCGATTTTGCAAGCGGTCTATTTTTCGCTTTTTCAAAATCCGTCTCGAAGGACCAGCTTTATGGTATGTGCCGGCAAATCGTCGGGACTTCTTTAAGTCTCGGGATGGGTCGGTTAAGTACACACACCGCGGCAGTTCTGCGATGGTTGTCGCAGACTAGTTGGTGGAATGCCTCAATATTGTGGTCGAGGGTCCACAGGCTGCCGTCGCGATCGGCCAGATCAACGACGGGAAGAAACGAAATTTTAGTTCGTTCGTTTCGACGGCGATCCTGTCAGTCACCGTACAGTTTCCGTGTGGTTCGAAACTGTGGCAGTTGGGTGTGAACCGGGCGTAAATCCGGTCACAGTTGTTCCCAGTTTTGATGTGGATTTTGCTCGCTGAAGTTCTTTGCCAATAAATCTAACTTATTGGCTTTGTTGTGGCAGTCGTAGGTACATGTGATGCAGTTTTAATAGAAAAACGCTCACCTTGGTCTCTCGATGAAGGGTCTTGTCGTCGCTGCAGGTCGGAGATCAACTTGAATCGGGCCGGTTATTATGCGGGATCGGTCAAGGTTTGTTCGTCGGGCGGCAGGACTCCAGATGGCTTTTCGGAGATGTTTTTGTGATATTTGCTAATAAAACTAGCGTTTTGAGGCGCAATTTCGATTTTATTTACTAACGGTTTTTAAATAAAGCCGAACTTAAGGTTATTTTACACAAGACTAATAACCGGGTGACATAAAGAATGTTTACAATTGTATGACGCGCACAAAGTTGATATTAGTCACTCTCGGTGATGTTGACCGTACGGGCTGTTGTTAACCACTGACTCGTCCCCCTCCCGGGACCTCGGCTACCTAGCCAGCGGGTCGAGGTGGGGCTCATAGTCGTTTAATGAGGAGTGGGGATATAATTCAACGGCTCGTATTGCTACGATTGGCCGGCTTAATGAGCTTAGTCATTAAGAGGCTTGGCCGTGTTTTCGATATTGACCGATAGTGGTCGCTTATATTTCTAATTTATATTTCTATTTCTAAAACATATTTATAATTCTTAAAATTATACATTCTGAAGCTTAATTATTAATCAAAACATACATTAATGAGATTGATAGTAATAATGGTATTCTACGGTATATTATAAGAGCCTATTTTAATGTACATATCTTCTTTTATATTTTAATCCTACTTTACTAACGCTTCCACTTAGAAATAAGCGAATAATCTTAAAGGTTTTTTAATATAAGTAAACAATATATATACAAAGATAGTTTTGTAGGTCCAGTGATCCGTTATGCAAATCTGAAGCACATGAACAGTAGTAAGCAGGCGTGGATGTCGCAACACGTTTGTTTTGGAATTTACCGTAACCTATCGTTATAAGACTTGCTAATGAGCACAGCTGGCGTTTCCGTATTAGAAAGCAAAAATTTTATGAAATGCACTTAGGAACTGTTTCCTTAATTAGGTTTTCAGTGTCCCGAGTCGTTAAGCCTAAAGGTGTGATTTCATTAATGGATTTTGGTTACAACACAATTTTGTTCTGAAAGATATTATTCTAGATATATTATTTTTATTCAAGAAAGACATTTTGACCTTTTTTGAAGTGTCGTTTCTTTTTTATTTATTTTTTTATTCTTAACGCGACACAGCTAATAATTCAATATGAGGAGTATTGAATTATTAGCACACATACACATACCTATATCTACATACACACATATTTTAAATTATTATATGAAGCAATTCTATTTCAGTCTTTACACGACCTACATCGTAAAGAAGCCATATTTTTACTTTTGTCTTAAATATTTATATATTTTGAATATATTTTAATGATTCTTCTAAGGTATTTTTTTTTTGGCAATGAAATGCAACTGTCGTTGGGAAAAGATTGTATGTACGTGAGGAATGAAATGCAACGTGTAGATGGCACTTATAGTTCCAAATATTAATTAATCTTCTCTTATGTTTAGTAGCCCAATAAATGGGCTTACTAGCCCAATAGACACATATAGGCCCGTCTCAAAATATTATAATAAAAAACGAATTTTTAAATCATAACTCCTATTATTTTAATGTTATTCACATAAACATATCAATTGTTTGGTAACATAAATATATAATAATAAGCCTCATTAATGTTTAAATAGACTAATAGATGACATTCTAGTCTGCATCATTGTTCTGTATTATTACAGTATTTTCTGTATTATTGTGCAGTATTATTTCTGTATTTTCCGTATTATTTTGCTGTAATCGGTCTAATAGGTATGCGATAGATAGCACTAATAATTTAATGTTATTTTTGTTATCATTAGGAAAATAACGGGTTTTATAATCAATCAGTCCTTTAATAAAAACCAAAAATAATGCGAAGAGATAGATTGCCTTCTATTAGTCCACCTAAATACGTATTAAGTACGTAGATAATATTAAAATAATAAGACCTAAGAATTAAAATTTCGTTTGTGGTCCGCCCGTGAGACTTTAATTTCGCTATTGGGCTTTCGGCGCCAAGCGACGCCAAGCGAACTCACAGTGTCGCGTAGAACAAGTTTCTCTGTCAAAGTTAGTCTCGTCTACAAATTCACGTGCATTACAAATTCACGTGTATAGAGTATTAGATTGTTCAATGCCGTGCTACGTTTTGGCAGCTAGGATTTTACTACGAAACGCAACGTGTAGAGGGCAGGGCATTCATAGTTTCAAAAATTGATTAATATCCTCTTATGTATGGTATTCTAAGCAAGCCTATACCACAGTATAATAACACCCAGTAAATTCAATTAAGTGCTACGGTGATACGGGAAGAGGGTGCGATGGAAGTGGGGCCAGGGGTAAGTCATGTAGCGTCCTTAGGCCCATGGTTACGGCGCTGTGGGCTGTGACGCGCTGTGGGCGCAGTTTGTGTCCGCTCTTACTATTACTTTTTTGTGAAGATTTACGAGTCGACGCCATATGGTATTCTCAGAACAAATCGGTAGCGTAATAGCATCTGCGTCGCCGGAGCACCGTAAATGTGGCCGGGACGATGCTTCAGGAAGAAGACGAGTAATCATATTACGATTTGTGGTAGCCCTTAAGATTCCTGAAGTCACTTGCTTCGATTTCAATTTTGTTCTAAGAGATGCTACTGTCTGGTATACTGTGCCTATGCTTTTTCCAATCTCAAAATAAAACAAAAATATAATAATAATTAATAAATGAATTTTTAAGTCATAGCTCATACTATTTTAATATTATATACATAATGACGTCAATTTAAATTTAATATATTGGTTTCAATACGTTGTAATTAGGCGCTTTCAGACTGCAGTTTGCAGAAATTTGCCCGAATCTGGTAGTAAGGGCACGAGGATAGAACGCTGGTTGCACTTCCCACTGCCTCTCGGCCAGGCGTTAGACTGTTACGGGCGTAGTTTAACTGTGGTTTGTGTTGTACATCAAGTCTGTAAGTGGAGAACAGAATAGTACGATGGCGTTATAACTCCCTGCAGTGGCGGGTTATGTCTCAATGTTGACTGCTAGCACCCGCTTACAATCGACTGTACCGTCCGTCTGTGCTAATCGTTTGACTCTTAAAATTGTATAGATGAAATGTCGTCAATTTGGGTTCAAACAAGAAACGACCATCGCTATATAGTCAAAACCGAGCGATCATAAACTAATATGGCATGCAAACTATTTCAAGCCCGGAAACAAAACAAATTACCAGAATAAACACATGTTTTTAAAATAACACACTTGCCAATTTCGATTTACGAATATTAAAAACAAACCTGTTGCATATTATATAGACTTTCAAACTGATTGCGGTTTCTCGGTTGCGAAATTATGATGAAAACCGTTGGGATTTATATGTACCTACGGCGTATACTGAACGGCGGGTGTAAACACAGATTTAATTCTGCAATTTATCTACGGAATAAATTAAGGTCAAACCTTTCTCGCGAGTTTCAAAGACCCTGAATTTGAAGCTAAATATAAATATCCTATGCTATCCGCGTAAAATTTCCATATTTTTGAATGCGGCTTCGCTTGTGTTAACATTCATATTTAAAAAAAATCGGCTGTGTTCCCCTAAGACTTTCCCTTTAAGTAGCCAAAGACGGATTGCATCTGAATATTAATTTTATAAATAAAATCGATGAGCTCTCCCACTCTCACCCTCTCTAGACCGGCAGGTTCGGGTTACGTTACACAACCGCCTTTGCAAGGTTTGTTTTTCGGCGGCGCGGCTCGTTTCTCGGCTAGCCTCAGGCGGCTCGGCGGTAATATTTAATTAAAGTTTATGGCGGAAATTAAATATTACTAGTGCAGGTTACATATATAGGGAATGGTTTCGTGCAGCTTGGGACATAAGATCCCGGGTAAGAATTTCGCGACTCAGGCCTCATGGATGCTTGATCGGTTTCTCCTGAAGGATTGCCTCCCGGCGCTACTGGACGGTTTGCGCACCGTTCGGCGGCGCCATTTAGTTGTACACTAATTGTTCAAGGAGACTATGAAAATATACTGTCTCCTAAGCAGCATGGGTGGATATTGACCTGTTTTGAAATGATCATTAGGCTACCCTATCCTGAATTCAGAGGGCAAAATATGTCATTGGTCCGCGATAGATTCAAACTGAATCACCCTTGAATATGCGGCAGGTATAGGTCGCGCAAGCGACTTCGGAGTCGTGACCAAGTCGGGAGGTTGGAGGTATCCTGATGGTTAATTCCAGACGGAGATATCCTTCCAAAACTGGTAAACAGGGGGCGAGGCTGCCCGCTGGTTACCTTACCCAGTGCTTCGCCTTAAGGCGTTGGCCTATGACCGGCATGTTAGATTAGTTAGACGGTAGATTTGTATTATCTCAAGGTTATCTAAGCTTACCTCACTGGAGATAGAACGATCTCTATTGTTAAAACTTCCTGAGGTGATGGGTTCGCTCGTTGTAGTTGACACTCCTAGTTGCAGCTTGTATTATGAGATATTCCAACCAAAATTTCACAATGTGATTTCGGCCCAACAAGACATCTGTGTACCGAATTTTAAGTCCCCAAGTCCAATATTTCGAGGATGATATGTATAGGACTAGTGCGTCCCCCGATGGACCGATTTCAACCATAATCTTTTCAACTCTTGCTATGACCAAATAATACCAGCATACCATATTCCACCTCAATCGGATTAAGCAGGCTCTGCCGTAGAGGAATGCATACACACAGATAGACAACTTGGGTTGTCGACTACAGTGGGCGAGCCCGTCACCTCAGGAATTTTTTACGATTAGTCATTCTATCTCCCTGTAAGTAAGCGCAGAAGACTTGGGGACAAAACAATCCACCGTCTAGCTACGCCACGAGCCCGTAAGAGACCAACGCCCCAACCGCGAGAGAGCCAGGAATGTTACCCGGCGGGCCGACACTCACGCCCTTACTTCCAATTGTGACCAGATTACTCCGATCTCTCGATTGGTTACGAGTTAGAGGTCGCTTTCGCGGTCATCTCCCTTACGAAGCGGCGAAACGGTGAATACCGAATCTATCGCGGACCACAGCGTCCTTTGCCCGGTTGTTCACCCAGGATCGGATGGCCCATGCATGGTCGTTTCAAGAGCAGTCGCCGTAAGATTCGCAACCACCCCTGCTATATAGGAAACAGTACTGCTTCCAGACTCCCCCGACTGCACAGTCACACAGCTAGACAGATAGATAGTCACACAATTAGACAGATAGACAGTCACACAGACAGACATACATACAGAATTCAATCTGGAAATGGTCTTAATCGTCTTAGACGGAAATATTGAAAACATTTTTTTGCGCGTTCACAATAATTTCCCTCCTGGTCGGTTGGTGGGCCAATAAAGTAATTAAAGCACTCAATGATGTGTATTTCCACACATCTTCTTATACGTTAAATTTTAGTTTTATATAACATAAAATATTTCAATTATTTATTTATTTATTTATTTTTAGTAACACATCTAGTAAAAAAATTATGTCATATTTGATTAAGATGTTAGCAAGGAATTGATGCGACATTATTTTTAATGATTGACACAGTCTCCTAACTAGGCCTAGGCCTGTTCTAAGGCAGACTTTTAATGACGATATTAAGTGTGCACTGTCAACTTAAACTATAGTTAGTACTTATTTTTAAATCGACAAATATAAAACTACAAATATTTACGCATATACAAATATGGATAGATACTTATATACATCTATAGATAAAATATATATCCATATATGCACACATACACATACATATATTTATACGAAAGTAATAATAAAACCAAAATAAATAAAAATAAAAAGTAAAATAATATACATATATAAATCAATTACATATTGATATAACGCTAACATACCTATAATAGTCATATAAAATTATCATGGAAAAACTAAATACTAAGTACTAAATACTATCATTCAAAATACAACAGTCAGCATATTCCCTAAACCGTCCCTACCCACCTCCAACAACCAATCGGTTAGAGTTTTTTAAAAGTGGATGTGTTTTCACTACTTTTAATTGCTTCGGGAAGATTGCATGCATTGTATAATTTAATCGTGAGGAGTAGATTAGAAATGGATGCAGTTCTATGAAATCAGCATGACTGTCTATTTATCGCTGTTTGCCAAATACATTTCATAGATATGTTTCAAACAATACGGGGTAATATCGTAACGAGTATGTTTACCCTACTAGTTTTTTGCAATACTTTCTCTAAAATTCGCAGTGAAATTCTGAAGATGGTCTATGTTTTGCAACGCACCTTACTTAACCACCCTACTTATACTAACGTGCGTTATACCATTGATTTTATAGTGTAAAATCAATGGTTATACGTTCGCATTATAACGCCCGAACGCAAAAAACGTATCCCGTACGTTTAAATAAAAAATAAAAAACAAAAAAAAAATGAAATCCACTAAACGTGCGTGATACGTCAAATTGTTCCTACAAATTGTTCATCTACATACAAAAAAGGGTCAAAAATTTGTCAATTCTGTAAACAAGTTTTCTGTTATATTGTAAACTGTACCCATTGTTGTTAAGAAATCTAATGAAAAAAACCCATTTTTTAAAATCATAATAACCTAAAGGCAGGGCGTTTAAATGGACATGTAACCGGTAAAGGTGTGAAACGAACATACGTTTGGATAAAACTAGCTTCGATACCAGTAAGCCAAAAGATGGGACAAAAAATCAATAATTTCGTTATGGCGTGGGACGCACGGAAGGCCGTCCCGAAAAAGACAGAGGTAAATATTAACTAAATTGATAAAATCCAAATATATCAAACAGTGTCAAAATCACTCAAGGAGTTAAGTTCATTTTTAGAGAGTGATGATTTTAAATAGTCGTGCTGTTAATACTCCGGCCGGATTTATAAGCCGGCCATTTCTTGCTTTCGCGAAATAAGACTGCAATACGATTCTCTTGAAATAATAGTAAACGGATTTCAGATAATGTCAACGGCCAGAAAGGATAATATGTAATTTCGTACCATTTTGTGAAGTTTGCTATACAAATATATACCATATACCAAACGAAAGCGTATCGCAAATGAAACATTTCAACCATTAACGCTAAGCTGAAATACGTGGCAGAGAATTGTTATCAGAATTGAAATTGAAAATATTGTATTCAATATTTACATTTTTTTAGTAAACTTCCATATTTTTTTAGTTTCACAATACAATTGTACACATTTAGAATACATATATAGAAAATGTCAAAACTATTAACTATCAAGCTATTACTATCAATATCAAATATTAATAGTAAAAATAGCTGCATGGTACTGAGTGAGTACTTTATCTTATCCTGAAACTAAAGAGGTAAATAAGTTTAGGGATAAAAAGGAAATAGCAAAGATATATATGATAGTGCGGCTGTCAAGTAAGATTCGGTTCCTGAGCTGTCGGTTTTCTTTTTTTTGTTTTCAACTTACAAGGCATACGCCTTTTTGTGAAACCCGCCTTGTCGCCTATTGGCACCATCTTCTACAAGTGGCCATTTGTAGCATCACGCAGTCAAACACTCAGGCGGTCACCCATCCCAGTATTGACAGTGCCCAAAGCTGCTTAACTTTGGTAACAACGAGGAGAACCGGTGTCAACGTGGCTACGGACGCTACATTTGTTATAAGTTGGTGTTTTCTAAACAAGTTTATGGATGATATGACATATTGTATAAGCAAGACAGATGTATATACTCAGTGTATAGGTAGCAGGTAAGATTTGGCGCCTTGGACGTTGTCATTCCTTCATTTTACATTGGGATGTTCTGAGGGTTTTCTGTTTTTATGTGATGTAGTTCTTACTTTTTGGCTGTGACAGTGGACGTGATAAGGTTTTGCTTCAGGACTGGATTCTAGTTCAACTGTTGATTCAAGTAACGACTTGTCATAAACCCAAGCTTTATAATAAACTCGTTCTAGATTTTATACCTACTTTATTTCATAAAATCATCTATATATACAGAACTTCGGATGTGTATAATTCCAATACGACATGAATTAATGAGTTCAAGTTGGATATTATTACTCCTTTAAATTACTGTAAGTTCCTAGTTGTTACACTCTGGATAAACCTTTCATACAAAAGTGCCCATGGTCCTTTGGGTTTACTTCTTGACACTAAGTTACGATTTGCAGAATATGTAAGCAAAAGAGTTGGGTGGAGTTTCTCTCGTCTTAACCCCTCAAATGTGAGGCGTCCCTTAAGGGATGCCTTGGCAAAATGTATACAAAATGTATATAAATTTATATAAATGTAAATATAAATGTAAATGTGCGCCGCTTTATAGTAATCCGCTCTATAGTAATGCTATAGCTCTATAGTAAACCCCGCTCTATGTAAATGTAAATGTAAATGTAAATATAAATTTATATACATTTTGCCGTAGGCAACCCGAGCTAATCGCCATTCATTTGAGGGGTTAAGGAACAATTAAACAATGAACAATAATCGTATGTTCGAGACGCTTATCTGAAATGTAACCGGCTGAACTGTTACACGTGTTACCGACCTTATCAGTCGGTAAAAATATTCCATTTGTGTGTAAATGATAGAGTCCCCGCAGGAGAGCAAGGAACTGACTTACGAAGCTAGAATAAGTAAAAACACGAGCGTGCACGGAACTCAGATGTAAACGATGAGGATAGCGAAGTAGATATTATCGAACAGAAAAACTGTGTCGATAATACTAGCACGCTAGCGAAGGTTCCGGAAAACGCGGAAAAGTCCTCATAATAGCAGTGTTACGTCAATCAATCACGCATGATTTAGACACGATTGATTTAGTCGCGACAAAGTTAATCACGATTGAAGTAATCGCCACTAACTCAATTAAGCGTTAATCGACAATCGCCAATCGCGACTAACTTGCTCTTCAGATGCCACCCGACAATTTATTCTCGTCGGTCGGACCGACCGGCCCGACCGACCGGACCGACCGGGTAAATAAATTAATAATTAAATAGAAAGTTAAAAAATAAATTATATAATTATGTTATGTAACACGTTATCAGAGCCAAAAGAAAAAAGTACACAATAATAAGAGTATATATAATTTCAGAGTAAACAGATTACTTTAATTAAAGTATAATATATTGATAATTAGATTTTTTAATGTGGCAAATACGGAATTGTCCTGATGACAAGCTCATAAGGAGAAGCATTTGGTGCATAGTTGGAATTGACAATTGGCAGTCGGAAGAAACGTTGCGAGCGAGCTGATCTAGGGGGGGACGAAAAAAAATAATCTGCTCCAAGATTTGACTAGCATCAACACGATTGTTAATTAACTTATGCAGATATACTGCATCGATCATCCTTCGACGCGTTTCTAACGACATCATTTAATGAAACCGAAGCGACTGCGTGAGAAGACGATTTGACAAAATTCGGGAAATATATGTTTTGTATTGCGGGTTCTAGACGACTGACACGAATTACGATTAAATGATAGTTTTAAAAGTTATTTTTATTGATATACATAGCTTTGTATGCACTTTATATATTTCTGTAATAATTACAGGTCCTGATGTTACTATAGTGCTAATACAATATTTTGAAGAAATAAATAAATAAATTAAACAGTTTCAGAACTCTTGATTTAGAGACAGTGGTAACTATTTGTATCATAACTAATGACAGAGCGACCGAGCTAAACTGTGTCTAGTTGGAAGCATTTCTAGGGTAGATAACTATCGTTTGTAAGTGGCAGTCGGAGCAGGCATAATGGCAATTAAGCGCTAATTGCGGCAGAAGTCGGGCAGATCTGAAGTCGGATTCATGTCGTTCCTCGGTTAAATGTTAGAGTGCAGCCGCCGCTGACTGAAATACCATACGGTTAACTTAAACTCATTCAAAAAGTTGACTAGTTCACTTAATTATTATGTAGGTACATAGATATAGGCCTTCATGTTATTCTAATATACAACATGTAGTGAACATATTACAGTGTAACAATTTTTGAAAAGATATTATGATATTGTAGTGACTACGTCACATGTTATAATTCATTTTCCCTGCCAGAAAGCAATTGAAATTTCCCCTCGCGTAGTAATGCCACCGCGCTCAAAATCATCGACTTTTCAGTTTACTTCAACATAGAGAAAATCACAAGTAATTGCTGTTTTCCGTAGTTACTTAGTAACTTTTGCCTGGAATAATCCACCATATCCACAGAGTCATTAAGTAAACATTTCGAAAAGTATAAAAATGCTGGATTTAATTATATTATGCTAAGAGTAAAAAAATAGTTCCTTTGATATAGTTTGATAAATTCCGAGACTTTTATGAACAATTTACGATCAATACATTTTATTTATTGAAAAGTGTTAATTTTATTGGATGTCTGTTTATTCACTAAATGTCGTGGAGTTGGGTCAAATTAACTTTTAAAAATTTACTTAATTATTTTCACGACTTTTTGCTGGCACTTAAATGACACTACATGCATGGTGGCACATGCATGGTGACA
Source organism: Micropterix aruncella (assembly GCA_944548615.1). Classification (NCBI taxonomy): domain Eukaryota; kingdom Metazoa; phylum Arthropoda; class Insecta; order Lepidoptera; family Micropterigidae; genus Micropterix; species Micropterix aruncella. The sequence continues at coordinate 5,563,594 of OX155952.1, forward strand.
ATGACTTTTGGCACAGGTAGTTTCAGTTTCCAATTGATTACAAACCTAGGGATTTTTTTCTGGATAGAATACCTCAAAACAAACCGAATAGTATTATCTAAGTAATTTAAACAATATATTTAAGTAACTTTTAAGGAAAATGTATTTAATTTAAAAAACATAGACGATATAATGTGCGATAATTTATTTTCATTCAATTTTCTAACTCTTTTGTTGCCTTCTTTCGATTTACCTATATCGGATGAAATAATCCCAATTTTTAGGTCCGATTCCCAAAATTTTCATTTTCTACTTATGATTTTAAAATTCTATTCATTAAACTCGCAAAACGCTATATTAAAAAATGACTTACAAGAAAGTTAGAGGCATTATTTTTGGGATTCTGAGACACTTTTGTTTTCTATTCTAAAACGAATAATAACGGTGCTATTTTTAATTATTTTTGTATTATGAGTTATTATTATGTAAATTACAACATTTTCAAAATCAGTTAATGATTTCGAAAAGTAACGAAAGCAAGAGTTGTAGGTATTGTTCTCGTAACTCTAAGTTGTAGGTATTGTTCTCACATTTATTTATAATTCTAGGACCAGCATTACCGGATATATGTTTTTTTTTAATTTTGAAAATGTCGCTATTACAAATAAAAATGGTGGATATTTCTAACCTTTTTTAAAAATCTTAGCATTATGATGTTACTGCGATACAGTGCGTAGAGACAAAGCCACAGATGCTTACACCCACAGACAAACACTTAAAAATTTTTTTTTTGGGTTCCCAGGATCATAAAATGGGTGAAACCCGTATTCTGAATTTTGCTCGAAAACAAGACTTTACCCTTTTGCATAGTCGAGTATCACGATGTTTTTCCTGGAATTATAAAAATAACCCATTAAAGAAACAGAGCCAGGTGTCATGTATTTAATTTATATATTTTTTCCAGACATGTCATAAAATTGTCATGACATTAGCACAATGCCAACTCACTTATAGCACATTTGCTGTTTCTACTCTTTATTGTCAAATTTCACAATGGGCGAATGTATTATCATACGAAAATCTCTTACTCCTAACCGACAGAATAAAATGCAATTCCGATAATTTTATCCCAACGGAAAATTGTGACCCAGCCCATAATCGAAACCGGAAACTTACAATCTAATATCAGGCGACAACCACTATGGCATCATGTTAATCATTTATCACTCGACAGATGGGACGGATTTATCTACAGTGATGAAAATCACTAAATTTTCGAACGATAATTGCAAGAGATAAGTGGGGTGGCATACGTTACTCATACCTTTAGTAAAAACAATGAGACAGTTTTGAAATACTTGAAATATATACTATCAAAATTTCCTGTCTCAAATGTATATAATAAAATAAGTTATACGTAAAACCCATTTTTAAAAACAAGCTTTTATAAAAAAAATGTCCCGAACTAACCCTGGGTGCAGCAACCTTGTCGCGGTGAAACTTATAACGGGCTATCATAATTGAAAACGTATACAAAATTTTGATTCTGTGCTGTCGACCGTGAAGGAGTCCCCTCATTAAACACCAACCCTGGACGCAGCAGCTCTGCCGCGGTGTAATTTAGAACAGACTATCATGATTAAATGCGTATACAAAATTTTGTTTCTGTGCTGTCGACCGTTGAGGAGTCCCCTCGTTGGAAGACAACCCTGGGTGCAGCAGCCCTATCGCCGTGAAACCTAGATGGTGAAACTTGAAATTTTCGATTCTGTGCTGTTGACCGTTAAGGAGTCCCCTCGTCGGGAGCAAACCCTAGGTGCAACAGCCATCTCATGGTGACATTTATAACGGGCTATCATAATTGAATGCGTATACAAAATTGTGTGTCTGCGCCGTTGGCCGTGGAGGAGTAGCCTGGCTGGGAGCCGATCCTGATTGTAGAATCAGGTCTACAATCAGGTCGGGAGCTAACGGGCCCATGATGGGTTGGCCACGATGACCCATGTGTTCAGGGTCGGTCATACACACGGGTCAACACCCATCCGACGGCCTCCACGCACGGGGTGCGATTCCCCCGGGAATCAAACCTCTGGCGCTCCTGGACGGTCTGCGCACCGTGCGGCGCAAGCCAATCGATTGTGCACTCCGACTAACAGTCGGGGGAGTCTGAAAACTGTATTGTTTCCTAGAGAGCGGGGGTGGTTGCGTACCTTACGGCGACTGATCTTGAAATGACCATTGGCCATCCGATCCCGGTTTAGAGCCGGCAAAAGACGCCTTGGTCCGCGATGGATTCGGTATACCTACACCGTTTCACCGCTTCGTAAGGGAGAGGACCGCGCAAGCGACCTCGAACTCGGAACCAATCGAGAGACCGGAGAAATCTGGTCACAATTGGAAGTAAGGGCGCGAGTGTCTCGAGCCGCTGGGTATTATTCCTGGCTATCTTGCGGTAAGGAGTTGGTCTCTTACGGGTTGTGGTGTAGCTAGACGTCGGATTGTTTTGTCCGAGGTCTTCTACGCTCACTGCAGGTCGATAGAACGACTAATTGTTAAAACGTCCTGTGGTGACGGGCTCGCCCGTTGTAGTCGACACCTCAAGATGTAGAATCAGGTCATGCTCACCATAAAAATGCATTTACATCGAAACTGAACCAACGTGTAAAGTTTCAACTTCATAGGATACGAGGAAGTGGTTCTAATTCAACTTGGAAGGTTTGAGGTACCTAAACATACATGTATAGGTACATAATGACTAACATTACAATGGAACATTGCAAGGTAAACAGAAGCTTGTAATAACGACCCTCTTTGTCTATTTTTACCAGAAAAAATAAATCACTATTGATTCTAAAACTATAAGGGAAAAGGGCGACTCAGCCGGGTATCGAGCTCGGAACCTAACCACTATGCAACCGCCGTGTACTTTGTCTTTTCACTCGCAATTAAACGTAAACTTCCGCCGACACAAATACATTCATCCCCGAGCATTCAAGAATATTTCCTCTATCCCTTTTCGCTCCGTTTATTTTCTTTGGCGCTACTCATTATGTGTTTTTTTCTGGAGCGGGCGGCTCATTTTCCTGGAGAGGAGCCGCTCTCGTTTCCTCAAAGCTTTTCTTCCGGGCTTCGTTTCGCTCCCGCTGCGCGACGAGCCGCGCCGCCTTCGCGCGATGTATTCCTCCTTCAAGCCTGAATAATAACGAGATGGCCGGATAAATAAAGAAGATGGAAAGTAAATCAAAACGAAAATCCGCCGGCGAGACTTTTATTTCGGTATTTGGCTTTCGGCGCCAAGCGACCGACTCACAGTGTGGTGTGGAGCAAGTTTCTTTGTCACAATTAGTCTCATCTACAAATTAACGGGAAATTAACGTGTAGGTTTTAACGACAACGTACTATCATGATTATATAAAAAAAATAGATTATTCAATGCCTTGCTACGCATTGCTTACCTTTATACTGGCGATACAGGTGGCGCTGAGAACATTGTCCGGCGAAACTAATAGCAATTAATTTGGCCATCAATAATAATATTGATATCAAATGGTTTTTTATAAAGGATGGATTAATTATAAAAAACCCAATAATTAAAGCAATAACAACAAAAATAAACTGCAGATATTAGTGCCATCTATCGCATTCTCATATAAACTAATTACATCACAGAAATAATACTAAGATATAGAATGCCATCTATTACTCTACCTGCAAATTATTGTGCGTAATGCTGACGAACATGCTGTCGAAGTTAAATCACATCCAGTTGAAGTTACTAGTGCATGTTTCTTTATGAAAAGACTGAGAAAAAAACTATCTCGTCAAGATGTAAAAATGGTCTACCACTCATATTTCGAAATCATATTAAGGCATGACGTTATATTCTGGGGGACAATGTACAGTGAGCAAACGTCAAAAACTTTCTCCCTACAAAAATATGCAGTAGAAATCTTAAATAATATGTCTCAGTCAAAAAATTGTAGAGGACGATTTAAATCTTTAGGCATTCTGACACTGGCATTCCTACATGGATTCGAATGCATCATGTTTATATATAACACACTAGAAAATTTTAACCTTCGCTGTGAATACCATAAGCATGACACGAGAACAAATAATAACATTGATTTGCCACGACCTCGAAATGAGGTTTTCAAACGATGACCGAATTACGTCCACATTAAACTTTTCAACGCTTTGCCCACTCGCGACTCGGTTTGAAGGGAATCCGCGATAAATAAAAAAACAGCTCAAAAACCACCTGATTAGCGAGGATTACTTTGATTTAGATAGGTAGGATACAACACTCTTAAAACGCGTCGATATATTTCTCTAATTATATTTGCATAGAAAGTAATCCAAGAAACTATTTATTTGCCAGAGGTAATAGGTAAGCATAATTGTACCGGTAAATTAATCAGCGAGGAGATCCCATCTATTAATCCCATCTAATAATATGCCGTACCGTCGTACAAATATTTTTGTAGACAGGCCAGTGGAGAGGATTATATGTAACCCTCCTTAAATCATTACCCACTGAAATAGACTATTTTCTATATTCCTTTGGCAGATAAAAAGGCAACTCCCTGCTATCTCATGATTATCATAATCTTTGTTTTACTTAGTTTTATGTTTGTACGTTTTTTTTTTATCGATTAGCATTAGTTTACTTATATAAGTCAGTTATTATGGACTCACACTCTAAATTTAATATTGAAGGGCGAATTGGATTCATCTGTAATGCTCTTAAATAATATTTGAAACAAATAAATATCATAAAATATATTTTTATATTCTCTCATTACCATTTAAGAATTTTAGATATTTGTGTTATTGCAACGACCATTTTATTGCTTTTTCGTTACATAATTCTTTTGATTTGCTTATATTATTTTTTACTATTTATAATTTCTGATAATTAAATACCATTTATTATTATTAGTTATTTTATTATTCCTGTGACCATTTTATTATCTTTTAGTTAAATTGTTTTTAATTTCTTTATATTGTGTATGGTTAATAAATCACTCTATTAATAATTAAAGACTTATTACTACTTATTTATAGATCATTGATATTAAACTTTTATTTTAATTAGTATATGAAAATTTATTTTCGTGCGATACAGCCTGGCCTGAAGTAGGAAACTACAAATCTGTAAAACCGAATGCTATAATTTTATTATTATTGTTGCTTTTTTCCCTTCATTATTTATTGGGTATCATTGTACTTTGTTACCTTTGAAATATTTTTATATATAGAGTAAGTTTCAATAATATGGAAAGATTTTAGAAAAATAAATTGAAATTGATTTTTATATTAGGTATTGAAAATTGTGAAAAAAAAAAATCTTTATGTAGATAATGGGCCCGATTGCGTTTCTTCGTGAACTAAAATAGGAACTTAGTTCAGCCGAACGAGACAGAGTGATACGTTAGTACGGAATATGAAATAAACTATCGTCGATTTTCCCGCATCAAAACTACGTGTCGAACTTATAGACGCCCAAATAAGTTTGAATACTTTTCGTGCGGTACCTATTAGAATTAGCTGCTTTATCTTCGGTGGGTACTCTCTGACCGCTCTAACTTACTGCACTGTCTCGTTCACATGAACTAATTTCCTATATTAGTTTAAGAGAAACGCAATCGAGCCCATTATTAAAATAATAAGACCTATCATTTATCTATTCGTTTGTTGTCCGTCCGCGAGACTTTTATTTCGCTATTTGGCATTCGGCGCCAAGCGACCGACTCACAGTGTCTGTGGAACACGTGTGTCGTCACACGTCACACATCAGAACACGAACAGTAGAATAAGTTGGTTTGTCAAAATTAGTCTCGTCTACAGTCTCACCATTAATTTACGTGTAGGTTTTAAAGACTACTTACTATCATTGACTATATGCATTGGTAGAATGCCGTGCTACGTTTCGGCAGCTACGATTTTAATACGAAAAGCAACGTGTAGATCACGATCGTAGTTCCTAATATTTATAAATCTTCTCTAATGTTTAGTAGCCTAATATATGGCGTTCTAAACAGGCATATATAGTATTCTATCTCAAAATAAAAAAATGGTATAATAGCAAACGAAATTTTAAATCATAGCTCCTATTATTTTCGTATTATTTACATAAAGAATACATTTTAATTTAGTATACAGCTTTCAATAGGTAATAATTAGGAACTTTAATGGCCAAACTGACTCAATCTCTTCGTATTATTTTTGTGATGATATTGGCCTATATAACATGTGATAATAATTAGATGGTATTTTATAAAAAAACATTCATTATCAATGTTATTATAAAAGGCCAAATAAATCGCTATTCTTTACCTATATAATCTACATACCTAATAACCTATATAATCAATGGTACTACGAGTATTTAGCCGACCATATCGGCAATAACTGAGCGATAAAAAGCATCTATCGCTGTGCTCCTCGCGTTATACAGGTTTGGGTTTTTAATTAGTAAAGTCCTTGTGACGGATGGGTGAATCAGTAAGACGAAATAAACAACTTTAAAAAAACAAATGGGAAGAACCAAATTTTGTTTGTTTTTTGTTTGCAAATAGTGAAAATAAAAATATTCTAGTTTTTGGAAAAAATAAACATTACTTACATAAAACCTAAAAAAAAGAAAAAGTATAATATAAGAATAATAAAATAATAAGATTTTTTGAGTTTCTAAAAAAATATATTTTATTTAAATCATATCTCAAAAAAAATGGAAAATATATTTACTATGATCAGTATTTCCCATCACAGCTCGTCCTCAGCGTCAGCCAGAGGGACATCGCGATACCCCATTTGGACATGACGGCAAAGAATAATCAAGGTCAGTCCCAGTCCCAGAACAAGTTTTGCACAAAAACACTTTTCTTACATTGCTCCTCGACTGTTCAACAAAATGAATCGTGTTTTTCCTGCAGGACTGAAATCTAAGAATAGCCACGGCGTAAAGAAAAACCTAACTAAGTCACTTTTGACTATGGGTCGACAAGAAACGGAAACATTAATAACATATATATTAAAATAGAGCACGATTTGTGAGATATATGTATATATTTATATAGTATTACTTTATATTTATCCATAAAGTATATATTTATTTATGTATGTAAGTGTATATTTATATGTATATACCTAAATTTAATATTATTACGCTTTCTTATTTTGGAGACATATCTAACTTCTCAAATGTAACATAATAATATACAAAGATAATACAGCAAGTTATGAAAACCACTCTACCTTCTTTTATATTAAGCCTACCTTAGAACAGGCGAGGCCTAGTTAGGATGGCTTTGAATTTTAAAAATACATATAATATAGATAAATAAAGAATTTTGAATTTGAATTTGAGTCACCGTGTGGACCTTGTTATTCTTTTCCGTTACACGCTTTCATCTCTCTTCATTTAACGGCAAAATATAATCTTTCTTTTGGAAATCAATTTATGCTTCGATTCGTTTGGGGAGAAACCACAAGATGGCATTAATGTCTCATTTTCACAAAAAAATGACTTTCATCGTATTTTCTCGTAAACTGTCATGTGTTCAATAAATATTTATTTATTTATTTAATTTTATTTTATTAACTAAATGTATACAGCATATTCTTTATATAAAAAAAAAACATTTTATAAATTAACATCAATATAGCCATTAATACATTTTAAATTAGCAAAAAATATAAAGTACCCATTTAAAAGATAATAATTTTATAACCTTCTTTTTAAGAAAAAAGGAAAAAGAAGCATTTCTAAATATAAATGTGTAATTACAATAGGGGAATGGAAATGGAAGGGAGGGATTGTTATAACACATACATACGTATACTATTGACATATATATATATATATATATATATATATATATATATATATATATATATATATATATATATATATATATATATATATATATATATATATATATATATATATATATATATATATATATATATATATATACACATATATATATATATATATATATATATATATATATATATATACATACATATATATATATATATATATATATATATATATATATATATATATATATATATATATATATATATATATATATATATATACATACATACATATACATATATATATATATATATGTACATACATATACATATATATATATATATATATATATATATACACATAGACATACATACACACATAAATATATTGTATATAATAAAGTAATAAGTAAATTTAAATTAATTATCGTTCCTGAGCTTTTCTTCGACTGCGTGAAGAAAAGGCTTCCTGTCCAGAGAAAAAATGTCAAGGTCATTAAACCTGTTATTAAAAGAGGTGAGTAACCGTATCATAGTAGAGTTGCTGAAGTGGCTTGAATTGCACCTGGGCACATGAAACAAACGAGAAACTCGGATACTTCTGGGGGGCACTCTCAAGGAAATTCGCTCAGTTAAAGCTGGACAGTCTATTAAACCATGAAGGATGTCATATAGGAAAGACATGTCGGTTATGGTCCGTCTATTATAGAGCAGTGCAACCTTAAAGTAATCCGCTCTTTCCTCATATGTCTCGAAGTTCGAGTGCTCGCGCCAATTTAGGTATCACAAGAAACGCTTTTGGACGCACTCAACCTTGTTGACAGATGCAGCATACATCGGTGACCATATAGTGGATCCGAAGTCTAAGACACTTCTGACATATGCGTAATACAGTGTTTTTAAGGCGAGGGTGTCACTGAACGGTCTGCATACTCTAAACAAAAATCCTAACATTTTCTTGGCCTTAAGAACTATGTAATCTATGTGGTCGTTGTATGTAAGCTTCGTATCTAAATAAAGTCCGAGGTCGCGTATTAAAGATGTTTTTGGAATGTTTTCGCCATCGATAAGATAGTTATATACAATTGGCCGAGTATTTCTGGTAAAACTGATGGTATTGCACTTTAAGGGATTGAGGCAGAGCTTGTTTTTGTGGCAGTATACCAAGAGTCGGTCTAGATCGCGTTGCATGTTTATGCAATCTTTCGTACCTTTAATGGTGGAATAAATTTTTAGATCATCGGCATAAACGATAAATTTAGATGTGTGAAAGCAAGAGGCGATGTCATTAATATAAATATTAAACAATAATGGCCCGAGATGCGAACCTTGCGGTACTCCAGAAGGTACTCTAACATACTCGGACCTATAACCACCAACAGTGACAGCTTGATGTCGATTGGCCACATAAGACGCAAACCATCTCAACAGATCCCCGTGAATTCCGAACTGTAGTAATTTGGTAATTAGTATGGGGTGATTAACCCTGTCAAAGGCCTTCGAAAAGTCAGTGTACACGGCGTCCGTCTGTAGGCGTTTATCCATGTTTTCCGATATAAAATCGGTAAATAGACTAAGATTAGTTATGACAGAGCGCTTCTTTAAAAAACCGTGTTGATACTCAGAAAGCGAGTTTTTAATTGCAGGATAAAGTTGGTCGTACACAATCTTCTCGAAGACCTTACTCAGAACTGGAAGAATTGAAATTGGGCGATAATTTTCGATACTGTTTCTGGGACCATTTTTATGTATCGGGATAATTAGTGCCTGTTTCCACACGTCAGGGAATATTCCCTCTTGTAGCGATCGCGTAAAGATAATTGTCAGAGGCGGAGATAGAGAAGCGGCGCAGTTGTTAAAAAACATAGGTGGAATTCCATCGCAACCTGCGCCCTTATTGATATCCAAGTTAGATAAATACTTGTAAATAACCTCTGTAGAAAATTCGATCGAACCGATAGAACAGTTTGTTGGGTTGTACGGGTGAACGTCCGGAAGTGCCGGGTACGGCGTGGATTGGTCAGCAGAGCTGAAAACTGATTCGAAATATGCAGAGAATCCTTCGCTAATGCTGGAGCCATCGTTAAAGCAAACATCTCCACAGACCATAGATTGTGGTATTTTACCGCCTTTGCGTATATTTTTTATGTACGTCCAAAAGTGCTTAGGATTACGGCGAATATTAACCGAGCTCCGATTGACAAATTGGCGGAAGCATTGTTTTTGCATCATTTTTTGCCTACGACGGAGTAATGCAAAAGTGTCATAGTCACGGGGATTACAGTTCTTCTTCCACTTCTTGTGAAATCGGTTCTTTTCTTTGATTACTTTTATTAGGGCTGGCGAGAACCATGTTGGGAAGCGCGGATTGGCTGTTGTTCGCGTAGGTACGAAATCCTCGATAGATTTATTTATAATTGAGTAAAATTTATTTACGGTCTCGTCTATAGAGCGATTAGCAAAGAGAAATTCCCAGTCAGTGGAAGAGAGGTAGTGATTTATAGAGAAATAGTCAGCTTTGGCGTAGAGTTTGATGATTCTGGGTAGCTCTTTCAATAGGCGCACAGATATATTACACAGTTCTATATCCAGTGATGGGTGATAAACGTCCTCCGGAATTATTGGGTTATTGCAGCGGGATACTCGCAAGTCGTCGGTGCCAAGTACTAAGTCTAAAAAGCGATGAAGAGAGTTGGACACATGATTGAACTGATCGAGGCCCGAAAATGCGATACCTTCGCAAAAAGAGGTGCTTAAAGGATCGAGAGTCCCTCCGCCTTCCGATGCGGGACTAAGGGGTAATCCTGGAGGACCAGACCAAAAGATTTTTGGCAGATTAAAATCACCAAACAACGAGAAACCGTCATGAGGAAGTTGTTCGCGTAATGATACAACTGTGTCGAGAAGGCTGAGTAAATGATCTTGGTGTTCGGCTAGCGGATTTCCCGGAAGGTAAACGCAGCAGACGTGGTGGTCATGAGAGGAGCCCAAAGCTGCCGCCGGAATTGTGACCCAAACGCAGTCTGCTCTACATAACGCAGCCCAGTCAAGGCGCAGACGAGGACAAAACTCTCGTCGAATAGCTAATAAGGTTCCTCCGCCGCGCTTCCTGTCAGTGGCAGCAGGGTCTCTGTCGTGCCTGAAAAGTTCATAGCGAGGATCGACTATTTCTCCATCGAGTATACCAGAGGTGAGCCACGTTTCGGTAATAGCTAGAATGTCGTAATCGTTTGACAACACATTTTGATAAAAAATGGACGTTTTATTTCGCAAACTGCGAACATTTTGACAGAAAATGTTAAGTGACTCTACGGTGATGGATTAGAGTTATCATTAAAATAAAGAAAAGGAAAAGACGCGAGTAATCTAACGATGACTGAATAGACATTGTAAATGTGGCAGTGAATAATTGGATGAAAATTAATAAATAGTGTGATACGGTTACGTTCGTGACAAGGAAAATTATATTGATGTCAGGACAAGAAGCTTCAGGATTGCTAAAATAATGCATTATGACGCAGGTAGAGTGTATTATAACAAATAGATATATAACATATATGATATATAATATTAGGGGTAAGTTAAAAATAAAATGGGGATAAGAGGTGTCAGGTAAAAAGAGTAACAAGTTCGAGTAAGTGAGAGCTAGGAATTTTTTTTGAGGTCGTCGGCACAGTTGATACGGAGTGGTGGAGCTCCATCTTTCTGGCGGGCGAAGATATGGCCGTTTCGGACCCACACATAGCGAAACCCCGTCTCACGCGCTAGATTGCGGGCCTTTATTTAGATATTTATAAATTAGAGCTATACAGGCATGGAATAAATCTGATACTCCATCTTATCAGATGGAGAAAGTTACAAGCGCAGCGCTCGGGAGTTGCTACTTAAAATTGCATGAAGTGGCAAGATAGAGGATTGAGTGGAAGGAGAGAAGCCGCAAATGGAACACCTGCTCAACTGCATCCGTTATGGCCGCTCTTTGTAGCAGATTACTCGCTAGAAAGCCACTTTGAGAGTTTCTCGCGGAATACGTGAGCGACGCCCGCTGTGCGAAGTACCGTGATTCCGATGAAGCAAAGTAATTCAATTAAAACTAACGAATGCGGTAATTGAGCAATGAAATAAATGACGATTACAGGGGTGTCTCAAAAAGGCTGAACTATTTCGAGTGCGATAAATGCGCGACACCTAGTAAAAGACAGCACTTAGGAGGTGTAAAAGGCAGCATAAAAGCATATTGAGATGTCAACCACAACGGGCGAACCCGTCACCGCAGGACGTTTTAACGATTCATCGTTCTATCGACCGTGCAGTGAGCGTAGAAGACTTTGGACATTGCAAATCCGACGCCACAACCCGCAAGAGACCAACGCCTTTACCGCGAGATAGCCAGTAATGTTACCTGGCGGGCCGACACTCGCGCCCTTGCTTCCAATTGTGACCAGATTTCTCCGGTCTCTCGATTGGTTCCGAGTTCGAGGTCGCTTGCGCGGTCCTCTCCCTTACGAAGCGGTGAAACGGTGTACACCGAATCTATCGCGGACCAAGACGTCCTCTTCAGTGCTCTTTACTACCCAGCATAAAAGCAGGGTAGTAAAAGGCAGCACTGGTCTTACTCTGGTGGTTAGCCGGCAGGGCATTTAATACCTAGAAAACCGGATAACCCAACAATCGCCCAGTTCCGCCTAATGTGTTCCCTGAATCCGCGTTCTTCTGATCCCAACCGCCTTTGACTGCATGATTACAGCCGCGGTAAAGCTCACAGCGTTCCTGAAGTGGTAAGTCCCTCTATGAGGAGGCTACCAGATGGAAGTTGAGCCGTGAGTTGGGCAGCCCTGATGATATATAGATTGGTCGACAAATCCCAAGCTGCACGGCCCCATTAAGGCAGGAACCTAAGGCAGCACTTGAAGGATTCGACTACAACGGGCGAGCCCGTCACCCCAGGTAGTGTTAACGATAATGATCGTTCTGTCTCCCGTGAGGTGAGCATAAAAGACTTGGGGACGATTCTATTCTACCGTCCAGAAAAGCCAATATATATATACCCGTCAGAGGTCAACGCCTTACGGTAAGGCACCGGGAAGATGACCCACCGGGCACCCTCCCCCCCTGACTACCAGTTTTGGCAAGATATCTCAGTATAGAATTAACCATCAGGGTACCTCCGACCTCCGACTGGTCACTGCTTCAACGTGGCTTGCGCGGACCTCTAGCTGTATGTTCAGCGGTGTTTCAGTTTAAATCTATCGCAGACCATAGCATCTTTTGCCCGGCTCTGAACTGGGGATCAGGTAGCCGACTGGCCATTTCAATAGTGAATGACGACAGGTCTACCTCCACCTCCGCTGCTTAGGAAAGAGTTTATTTCCATAGTCGCCCGAATCCTTCAGTAATTAGCCAAAGCGCACAAACCGATTGGCTGTCGCCGCACCGTGTACAAACCATCCAGTAGCGCCGGGGGCAATCCCCTAGAAAAAACCGATCCACCGGCCGTGGGGCCTGGGACGCGAGAGTCCATCCTGGGGTAGTCCTTCACACGAGGAGGCTACTGAATAGGAGCTGAATCGTGAGTTGGACCGACCTGAGAACACAGAGTGGATCTTTTGGCCCAAGCTGCACGAAACCCTTTGCTACCTAAGGCAGCAGCAGATATTTCGGCTTCATATCATTCGAAGACGAATATTATGAAAGTTTGCTTATTTGCTGATGAACTCGGCCGTCAACTCCGAAGGGAATAAAGCCAATAAAACTTTTAGTCAATACTTTTGTCAGGGCTGGATTAAGGGGAAATATCCGAGGCCCACTAGGTTTCAGTCATTTTTATTAAAACGTCGTTTACACACAAAATAATTATTCTAAATTTATGAGAAAACAAAAAAGCAAAATGATAAACAATAATGATTTGTAAGGGTGTATTATGGCGACAGATTGCATTGTCGACAAATTCGATAATAACTAAAATTCTTCATTGATTTACTTAAAAGTGTAGAAAATCTTTTAAAATACAGTAGGTTTTTATTTAAAAAAATATCAAGAGAGTGACTTTATGTATCGCCTAATCTTAAGAGGCCTATTACAAAATAGCGTAGGTATTCTTTTAAAATGAGTTTAAAAAATGAACGCATTTTTTTTTGGATGTAACTATAAAAGATAGGATAAATAAATAAATAAATAAATAAATAACTATTCAACCCTGGGAGAAAACCGCGGCACTGAGCGCTCTTCTCTTGCGCAAGCAAATATATACACAATTTCTAATTGTTTTTTGCAGTGTTTTCTCCTTTCTAATGACAATAATTTATATTATGTCGTATTGCTAAAAGAGTGAACTTTAATATAGTATAAGTATTATATAAGAATCTTATTTTATTTCTGAGAAAATTAGAATGATACAGGAAGTTTTTTTTTAAATTTTGTGTAATTGTAAGTAATGTATACCTTGGATATGTGGTCAAAAAACGAAAAAATAAGGCCGCTATGGTCAACAAGAATACATGACGGACATAAAAAAAAATAGTATACGGTTTTCGTTGTAGTGATATTACTGTATTAAGGAGCTCAAAGTTTGCCTTCCGAGCGTTTTACGAATAACGACTTTCGGAAAATGGGCTGAATAAGTAAATAATATTCGTTATATCTAAAATTAAAGGCCGCTATGGTCAACATCAAGAAATGGTCCAGGTAATTCAGTAATTAAAGTTTGTAGAAATCTCTTCATTTCTTGGAATTAGAACGCCAAAAATCCACTTTTCTTGCCTTTCTGGAAAAAATATGTGATAGGGCTCTTAACCAATGCAACTGTAGTTGATATGTATTAATATGATCAATCTGCACTAAATTCACACTATTATAAACTTCAGCAGGTAAGCTGGCGTGTTTTTTCTATAGCTATATTTAAAGAAAAACAAGCAGGCTTATTACCTTACCGCAATCTCTTAAAGCCAACCCAGTTACAATAAAACCAATTGATTATCATATATACGAAAAATAAATTTTACTTCAAGCTATATTAAAAATAAAGTAAAAAGATAATAAAATAGCAGCAATATAAGGTAATGAAAGAAAAATTCAACAGAAATAAGTTACGAGGATGAGGAGAAGGAAGAGAGCGGGTAAAAATTTTATATTCATGTTGAAAGTTAGTATTGCTTCAGCTAAAACTACTACTGAAAGAGAACCCCTAATACCAGACGGATCTAGCCGCGTCTATAATACGATCCTAAGTCCCTCTTCAAGGAGGCTACCGGATGAGAGCTGAGGTGTGAATGAAGCTGACCTTAGAATCACAGACATGCCATCAGGTCCAAGCTGCACGGAATCATAGGGGGCAATGTAAGGGGATAATGAGGAGTCTACAGCCTCTAGATCTCAGACTTCCAGGTCCTTCAGTTAAACTCTTGCCCAGTAAATTGAAGAAGAGAGCCATGGTTTGTTAGTTTCAACCCTCATGGATCCGTAATTCATGAATCCGTAATCTCGGAAAGACGAGACACACTTACTCTTCGTATTCCTTTATTATTAATATATTTATTCCTTATGTACATATGTATTTATTTATTATAAATATTTGGCTATTCAATATCTACGTATATATTTACCGTGCATCCGAAAAAAATACAATTAAAAAAACCGTTTCAACTTTACATCTTATAATTAAAGTATTTTAAAAGTTGTTATTTTATTAGATTGTAAAGTTGTTGTTTTTTATTAATAGGAAAAAACATCTATAACTCCAATGGATGCATTTTGCATACGATATAGTCTTTTAGGTGAGCTTGGCTGGAATCAAGGTTAGTCTAAAATTGGAAAAAGACAGTTATTTAAAAAGAAGTTAACGGCGTAGTCTAAAATTGAGAGAGACAGAGTTATTAGCATTACATTCTAAAACCTTTGTCCCCACCATTAAAAATATAATATTTACATATATATCTTCATAGGTTCTCTGATTGGTTTTCAATAATATATTGTAAAAAGCAACGGTTGTTGAAAAACCGGATTTTTAATAGTAGTTACATACCTTTTGATTACGTTGATTGTTTTGATATATTTTTTTGTGGTTTTATTTTAGAATATTGCTATTATTTTTTTTTTACTTAGCGTTATAAATATTATTTTTATTATTATTATACATATATAATCTGATTAACAATTAACTATTTATTTTTAATTATTTTATCCAGGTATGATACTGAACGC
Organism: Micropterix aruncella; assembly: GCA_944548615.1. NCBI lineage: Eukaryota > Metazoa > Arthropoda > Insecta > Lepidoptera > Micropterigidae > Micropterix > Micropterix aruncella. The sequence goes on from OX155952.1 coordinate 5,579,599, forward strand.
AATAAATTTTATATTTGCCTTTAAAATAGGTAAGAAGATACTCGAACTATTAACATGCAAAAAGCTTGTTATATCATCTTAGTAGGACTTACATTAGTTTGTATATTGCTAGACATATAAGTCGATAATATACGAAAAGTATAAACATACGGACTGCTCCTAAATAATTTAAAAATTCAGGCCATTATCTTCGGTATTAGTTATTTTATCACGAAGGTCAAAAAAATGCAGTCACAAAGATCTACATCGTTGCTGATGAGGTCCCTTTCAGTTCCGAGGTTTATATAAAAACCCTCGTTTATATGGATGAGAACCTCCCATTGTGAGAGAAATAATAAGCAAACCTTTCGACCGATTTGAATAGGCTGAAAAATATCCTCCCGGAAGACAGAAAGATTACGAATTGTCAGTTTGTGCGCACCCTATTCTGATAGGGATGTCGTATTTCTCGACCTCGCAGTGGAGTTCCGTCACTAAGCTAGAGCGTCTGCAATATGTCTGTATGGTTGCACGTGTGACGTGCGTTCGTTCAAATGTTACGACAAAGAGCTCCCGAAAAGTATTAATATTTTCATGTAAAAACGGGATTTTTATTAGCTAAACTAATATAGAAGTGCGCGTAACTAGCCTTCGATCAAACTACGGAAAAAAACTACACCTGAGACACACCGTAAGTCGTTTATGAAGAATTGAAATCAAACTCTTTTAAACCGCTAAAAATTTGATAATCGAAACAGCTGTCAAACGGAAACGAAGAATTACCTACCTAAGAAAATCGTCTCCATCAGCCAAACACGAAGACAGTAATATTTATAAATAAACTATTTTTTCTAAAAAGTTGACTCTACCTGGAATTACTGGAAAGTCACTGATGCACTGAATCCTGGATGAAATTATTTACTAATATGAACTGCATTTCTCCATAACATAGCGAATACATACATCACATTGTTTACATTTTGAATCAATGAACAACACACATATTTTGGAAACGTCTCATTCTTAAATTATCCAAAATCGGCCGTACTTTAACGCGATATTCAATTTCAGCCCGACAAAGTAACGAAACTTCGCAATAATAAAGCAATTTTAACTGAAAATCGTAAATACGGAACGGCAGAACGATAGCAATTCAATCGGAAGACTACCGTCATTTTTGAACTAATGTAAACAATGCCGCTCTGATTATAAGCAGAAAGAATTGAAATTGTCTATGACATAAAGCTGCTTGCACACTACAGATCGATTATTCAAGTGCCGTCGCCAGCATATAAATATTAAATTAAGCTGACTTACTCGAAATATCGCTTAATTAAGGAATAGTCTTTCTTTTCATTTGAATTGACTGCTCAAAAATGTTAACGAGACAAAAAGCTATTATTACAAAAACACAGGGTAGTGTCAGTACTCAATCACGGAGGGATAATACCATCTCAGTTATCGCAAAAGGAAAAATAGACGATCTCAATAATCCTACTATTTTAAAATATGCAAATATTACGAAGAAACTTACGATAGAGAATAATAAATATAAAATAGAAAACGAAAAACTCTTGCAAGAAAATAACGAAAATTTCCAAGAGTTTGACAAAGTGTGCAAGGAAAATATTGACCTGAAAAAAATTATTTCGGAATTGAAGCGATCGTTTGATGAAGCCAACGCAGAAAAATACAAAGTTCTAAGCAAGTTGAAAGAATATGAGCAGGAAAGAAGCGAATACCAATACCTACATGAATACATATCGAAATTGGAAAAAATTAACTCGAACCTTGAAAACAAAACTGATTCATACCATCAATACAACGATATTTCGCACATTAACAATACTCTTTCGGAACTCTCGGATTATAATCAAGAGCTTATGAATTTAAAACAGATTGTTAGAGATAAAGAACTCGAGTGTCAGATTCTTACAACATCAATTTCCGAAAGAGATAGAAAAATTGAAGAACTAAATAGAGAAAAAAATATATATGGGAAAATCATACCTGACGATGGAAAATCCCTGAAGGAAATGTATTTGACGTATAAAGACGTAGACGAAGAAAATAAAAATGATCGATATAGAAAAGATACTGAGTCTGCGAAAAGTAGTGGAAAAAAGAAGAAAGATGGATCTAAACTAAAAGCAAAGAAAACTAAAAATTGTAAGTCAATGAAATCAATTACAACAACAAAGACCAAAATGGACATTAGAGAAAAGCAAACAAGTAGTGAAAATAAAAATATAAACATACATAAAAAACGTACACACCAAATCCTGCTTCTATCGGACGAAAATGGAAAAAGTTGCGCCTCAAAACTCAATTCAATATTGCCAGCTAACCATCAATCTGTGGGCATTATCAACCATGAGGCTCCCCACTTTCTTTTATCAGGAAATGAGTCCAAGTCTATCACTGCTCTGACAAAAAGCGATTACTGTGTCGTTTCTGGTGGTATTCATTACAGCTACTTTAGAACATCTGAATCTTCTTTGAGAACTAAAGAAAAAATTTGTGCTGGCATACACGAACTACTGAAATCAAGCCGTAATACTAACATCATCATAACATCTATTCCGTATAGGCTGGATAATGCAGATGTGAACTACTCGATCCTACCGATAAATAAAATGTTGTATAGCATCTCAAAAACATACACTCATGCCAAATTTATATGGCTAACGGACCACCTTACTGAGAGCGACTATAACCAGAAAGGATCATGCTTAAATACAAAAGGCCAATGGAAGTTCTGTCAACTAGTAAAGAAGACGTTAGTTAGGAATACGACAAAACACGTCAGTACATCCGAACAGTTTTTTCGAGAACATTAACCAGGCGAATCAACCTAAACAAAGTACCCAAGCCGGTGTCAACAAACGGATTATGAGGAATAAAGGGGGAGAAAATAAAATCACAGTCCCGAGCCAAAACGACACCATTAAGATCGTTCACCAAAACATGCAAGGCCTTCGAAATAAAACACTCGACGCGGCACTAGCGCTTGAAGAGAACGACGTAGATGTTTTCTGTGTTAGTGAATCGTGGTTCCAAGAAGATGAAAAGGACACTATTAACATTTCTGGATATACACTAGCTAGCAGTTTCTCAAGAAAGAAACGCATCAGGGGTGGATCTGCAATATTCACAAAACCGGATATACGTTACAAAACTCGTGAAGATGTATGTAAACTATCAGTGGAATCTGTCATCGAATTTAGCTGTATTAACCTTCCGGACTTTTCCATTAATATCGTATGCTTTTATAGAAGTCCAAGTGCAGATTTTCAAAAATTTTTAAGTATCCTCGAAGTAGCTCTAGATAAAGTTGATCTAGAAGCCTCTTCTTTAATTTTAGCAGGTGACTTTAACGTAAACTTCTTGGAAAAATCTGCAACTTGTGATGCTGTAATTGATCTTTGCCTCACCTATAACATGTATAAAATTATAAATTTTCCTACACGCATTACTTTAAACAGTAGCAGTTGCATTGACAACTTATTTTCAAACTGTGAGGTTATTGCAGTCAACCATATAAACTGCGGTCTCTCAGACCACGATGGCCAAATGGTGAGTGTCAAATGCTACAATAAATGCAGAGTTGGCCGAGAAGTTTATGTTAAACGAAAACTTACCGAAAATGGGCTTATTAACTTCCAGGCAGCTTTGATAGCTAATTCCCCCGAGGTAAGCAATGATGCAAATGAATCATATGAAAACTTTTTAAGGTGGTATCTAACATCTCTTGATGCGACGATTCCCCTAAAAAAAATTTACCCAAAACTGAAAAAAACATTTAACGACTGGGCGACTCCAGGTATTAAGGTTTCTAGATCACGGATGTTTGAATTACATCAACTAAAAAAAGGAAAATGTGACGCCGAATTTTTAAAACATATACAGACCTATAAGAAGACATATAAAAAAGTTGTCTGGAAGGCAAAACAATTATACCTAAAATCCTCCATTGAACGGTCGGAAAATAAAATCAAAGCTGTCTGGAATATTATAAGCAAAGAGTGTCGTAGGAGTTCGTCTACAGAAAATGTGATTAGGTTAAATTCAAACAGTCAAACAATATCTGACACTAGTGCAGTTGCAGAGCTCTTTAACGACCAATTCAGCATTCCAAAAGTTGACAATATTAGCTTATTTGAGACGACCCAAACTTCTTCTGACCTTCTATCAAGCTATTGCAATAGAAATAAGGCGACTTTAAAATTTATGTATACGACGCCACAAGAAATTATAAAAATAGGTAACTCTATAAAAATCAAGGACTCTACCGACCTTTGGTCTATTTCGACAAGAATAATGAAGAGCAGTATTGTCCCGGTGGCCGAACATCTGTCTTCTCTATTCAATAAATGTATTGGCTCTGGAATTTTCCCAACTAAAATGAAGATGGCAAAAGTGATTCCTATCCATAAAAAGGGACCCCGGGAAGACATAAACAACTACAGGCCAATATCACTTTTGCCATCTTTTAGCAAGATATTTGAAAAATTAATTCTTCAGAGGCTAAGTACCTTTTTTGCCGAACACAACATCCTTACGCCAAAGCAATTTGGGTTCCGCAAGTCACTATCCACCATAGATGCGATTGCAGGTCTGATGGAAAAACTATTATCTAGCATCGATAAGTCGAATAAAACTTGTGGCATTTTTTGTGATCTATCCAAGGCCTTTGATTGCGTCGATCACCTTATTTTGCTTCAGAAGCTCGAGCACTACGGCATTAGAGATACAGTTCTAAGCCTAATACAATCCTACCTACAAGGACGGACGCAAGTCACTAAAGTCCAAAACAGCTTGAGCGATCACCAAAAAATTACTAAAGGGGTACCTCAAGGTTCCATTCTGGGACCCTTTCTTTTTCTTGTATACATCAATGATATACCAGAATGCGTGTTATCTGATAACGATGAAATTGTACTGTACGCAGATGATACCTCACTAATTTTCAGCGATGCAAATCATGAACAACTAGTTAAGCGAATTGACGTTACCATGGAAAAACTTGGTACTTGGTTCCAATTAAATCAATTGTCTCTTAATGCATCTAAATCAAACTCCATCAATTTCTCTCTTCGGCCGTCCCAAAATAATATCTTCAGTATTAGCTATGGTGATAAAGTATTAGAAAATGTTGATCATACGAAATTTCTAGGCATTCATATTGATAGCAATCTGCAATGGTCGACTCACCTAGAAGAACTGAGCAAAAAATTAAGTAGCGCCACATTTGCCATAAAAAAAATCAAATTGTTATGTGGCTTTGAAGCTTCCAAATCTGTCTACTTTGCCTATTTCCATTCCCTATTAAGTTATGGCCTCATGTTCTGGGGAATGGCGGCAAATGTTAAAAGGATCTTTCGCCTACAAAAACGAGCGATTAGAAATCTGTTCTCAATATCTTCGCTAACATCTTGCAAGCAGTACTTCATCGAGTCTGGTATCATGACTTTGTACGCCGCGTATATATACCAAAACATCATGTATACTAGAAAAAATATCGAGACTACCTCAACTAACTCAAATATTCATTCGCATAATACGCGAAATAAAGAGGACTTGCGTCATTTTAAGGTGCGTCTGAGTAAGGTTCGGAATAGCTTTATCTGCCAATCTTACTTATTCTACAATAAACTTCCATTACACATTAGGGGCCTTGGGGAGGTTCACTTTAAGAAAAAGGTACAGGGTATTTTGACTAAAAACCCCATTTATAGCATTGAGGATTTCGACAATATCAATTTTTCGCAGCTCTATTGACCTACCTGACTATTATTATTCCTTATTCTTTTTATTATTGACTATTTTACAATTGCGACTATTATTGACTATAATTATTATTACTGATTTCTTTGTATTTGTGTTTTTTCTTTAAAATATCTTCCCGTATGATAATTTGTGAAATTATCCAATATTTGTTTGATTATTTAGTACTTAGGATTATATAGAAAATTAGATTATATAGAAAATTTTACGAAATTACTTAAGAATTTTGATTGAAAATATTGGAAAATGTTGTTTCCTCTACATATATAACCTAGAAAATCTGCGCTTGGATGTTCAACGTTCATACCTTGCAATACCGACGTTTATATCTTATACCTTAATAGGTATTTATATTATACTTGTTATTTTTATTACTTTTGACATAACCAAGTGTAGGAACTCCTATCAACTGGTTTAAAAAAAAAAAAAAAAAAAAAAAAAAAAAAAAAAAAAATTAGATACATACAAGGACTCATCAAGGAGCAAATTTGACCTCATCAAGGAGTCCAGACATTATTTACACTGGCTGTGGACTAGGAAGAAAAGAGACATGGGCGTTTCCTGTCTGCTTTTCAGGACCTTAAAGGGTGTGGCTCCCGATTATCTCATCGGCAGATTTACTGCGCTATGGGATTGACCCAAAGGCATTATTTAATATAAAATTATATAAATCCTAATATTTCTGTATTTGTGACCATACGAAGATATGTTTTTCGACTATATCTGGTGCCGACCCTTAATGCGGCCCTCACTCATGAAATGAAAATAAGTTACTGTCAGAGTTTGATACTTGATACTGATCCAAAGCCAACGGCTTATCGTAACAAAGAAACAAACTGTACTGAAGGAGGAATCAAAGGCAAACTGGGCAGGGAAAACCCTGCCAAGTTTACCCGAACTTGAATTTTAATTGAACTTATTTAACTAAGGTGTGATTCTCTCATCATTACTGGTGCTGAGAAAATTGACCATTGCGGTCGAAGTATATCCGGGGATCAAACGAATTGTAGCCAAACAATGACACGTCATTAAAAATAATTTACTATTTATTGACATTTTATTTTTATTTTTAATTGATATTTAATTTTTATTGATGTTTTGCCACTGTTAGCCTTAATTACTGCAGCAATTCTTTTCGGCAAACTCCTTACTAGCTTGCCGCACTCTTAATTATAAATATATTGTATGATTCCGTATCTTATACTTCAAAATACCCCAAAAGTGTTCTATTGGATTGAGATCAGAAGACTGGGCTGGCCAGCCGAGAAGATTCATATGATTTTCTCGAAACTGATTCATTGTCATCACTGATTTGTGGTAAGGTGCATTGCTCTTTGACATTCCTTCAGAGAGCCATGCCTTTTTACCTGCTTTGCAGCCCTGAGTCCAGCATATGCGTGCCTTCTTCTTGTTGTCCTGGTTCTACTAACTGTTCAAGTTACTCAACTATCGAAGCAGCTAGCTCGGAAAAGTTTTCTTTTGATTTTTCCGAAACTCTCGATTTAATATCCTATCCTCAGGGTTAAAGGTGATTCTTTTTCGACCTGTTCTTTGATTATTCTTATGAGAATTGATTTCCTGGAAGCGTTTGATGGCAGATTGTACTAGATAGCGTGAGCATTTAATAATATTAACAATCTTAACATGGAAATTGTCTTCGTCGTTTAACAACTGGATTCGTGAGCACACTAAGTTTATTATTTTTTACATTATGTAGTAAATAAGATAATTTTTAAATCGATAAAAATTATACTTAGCACTAATGACTCGTCTGCCCACAATGAGCAAAAACGCAAAACTGGGGTCTTGCAAAATGAACGAAGATTTACGGATTTGTATAGGCCAGGTGTACATCCCAATAAAATCTGGCATTTTATCTGAATTATCCCTAAAAGTTATAGACAAATAAGGTGTTTCCAAGGGATACGTGCCGAAATATTATAAAAATATAGGGGCGCGTAATATTTTGGCAAAGGCCAATTTTACTTACACCGCTTGATCAGGGAATCGATAAAAATGTGATATTTCATAACGTTAAAGGGATGACAGCTTTAAACTCTACTACGTAGAACCCTCTTCTGGAAATATTTTCAGCGCCATTCGTCGAAAGAAAAAGCGAAACCAGATATAGGGAGTATTGCGTGCACGACCAATTTTAAAATCTCGTGGATATAATCTGCGTAGTAGTATGCCGCCTACCTGCAGAACAATATCGAAAGAAAAGTGACAGCACTTCAGTCTACCCTGGACAACGGTGGTTGTAAGATCGCTGAAAAGTCGGCTGCTACACATTTCACGCTGTAAATCAGTGTTTATCTTATTTATCATAAAATGACAATTAAATAGTCAAAAAGTATTGCAATAAAATTATTTGCCACCGACTCTTAGTCTAAAAGTAGAATTTAACAAAATTGCTGTTGCGAGAGCAACGTAAAATACATTCCTGGGATTACGTGTTTTATATATACACAAGCAAAATAGGTACGGGTAGTTCGGTTAGATGCCGTGGAGCAAAGCGTAACGCGTCGCTTCGAACGGGTTCACTTGAAATATAAGTGTAAGTGTGGGGGTATGGGGGTACGAGGGTTTATGGGTTGGGAGTTGGGTTGTGCTCAACCCCTATCCTATCGGGTGGCCGGGTTTATGAGGTCGTAAGGTCAAAGGTCAGGCCCGACGCCATCGCTAGGCGCAACAAACAAAAGCACCTGTTGACTTTACGGCTATCGCTTTCGGGACACTTGAGAGCGTTGCCTGTTTGGGGCTTGGGCGCTATTTGGGCGGATTTCGGATAACTTCCCTAATATCGGCACGCGGCTGGCGAACGAACAACAAATAAAACGGCCCATTTAGTTTGTAATTGAGTGAAGATTTGGTATACAGGGCGGTGTTTTAAGGGACAGAAGGTGAATCTATTTGAAATGTGAATATAGTCGAATCTGTTTGCCGCAGGCCAATCTGAGTTGATTCTAAAAATATGAGCCCTGTTATATCATAATTTTATATGCGTTGCATTACCCCATAAAAGAATACCATAGCGCAGGTGTGACTCAACTAGCGCGTAATAGGCCGATATTACTTCAGTGGACAAAATTGGACAAAATGGACAAAATTGTATGTAGTGCTTGCAGGTGATCCCAGACATTAACTTTACTATTACCAATGATTATATCTGGTAATTGTTTGGAGAGAACTGAAGTAATATCGGCCTATTACGCGCTAGTTGAGTCACACCTGCGCTATGGTATTCTTTTATGGGGTAATGCAACGCACATCAACAGTGTATTCACTCTCCAGAAAAAAGCCATACGTGCGATAGTAGGTATTGGTCTACGGCAGTCATGTCGTGAACACTTCCAAAACTAGGGATATTGACCGTATATGCGATTTTTGCTCAAGAAGCTCTTTGCGAATTCTATTCTATTGCAATAAGAGGTCGGCCATATCCCATGAGGAAGTACATCGGCATGACACCAGGAATAACACTCAGTATCTCCAACATTTCGTAGCACATACTTCCAAGTTCCAGGCGACTAGTAGATACTTAGGCATCAGACTTTTTATTAAATTGCCTGAAAGATTAAAAGCCATTAAAAACATGTATATTTTCAAGAGATCCATCCGGGTCTATCTGCTTAAAATTAACATGTATGCTCATACCGACTTCTTAAAATATTTTGAAAATACATAGCATCGTATCTACCTATTTAAATACATATAATTTACTGTTAATTGTTTTGTTGTAAACTGTTATGATGTCTTTGTGATGAGTCTTTGTTTTTGTAAATTGGTAAGTTTAAAGTTATATATTGTGTACCATCTCTTGGCTAAATTGAGTAACTAATTTAAGATTAATTAATGTCATTCCTACACAATTGTTATGGTTGTATTGGAAATAAATACTTTTATCTTTATCTTTATCAACTATAATGGGCGAAACCCGTCACCCCAGGCTGGTATAACGATATGTGATCGTTCTCTAAGCCGTGGGATGAGCGTAGAAGACTTAGAGACAAGACAATATACTGTCTAGCTCGTCAACAACCCGTTAGAGATCAACACCTTACGGTGAGGCACCGGAAATGGTACCCAGAGGGCAGCCTCGCCCCCTAACTATCGGGTTTGGTAGGATATCTCCGTCTGAAGTTAACCTTCAGAATATCTCCATCCTTCCGACTGGTTTTCGGCCCGAAGTCGCTTACGCGGCCCCTACCTGTTGTATTACAGCGCTAATTAAAATTGAATTTATCGCGGACCTAGGCGTTCTTTGCCCGTAGTGCCACACGGGATCGAGTGGCACAAGGTTATTTCAAGAGTGACATGAAAACCGGTCCACATGCACCCCCGCTGCTTAGAAGACAGTATATTAACCATAGTCTCCAGGCTCCTTCAGCATTTAGTTAGAGTGCAAAACCGATTGGCGTCGCCGAACGGTCTGCAAACCATCCAGTAGCGCCGGGATGCAATCCCACCAAAAGAAACTGGTCCACCAGCTATGAGCTATGACAGTCTTACCCGGGGTAACCTTCCGCACGAGGAGGCTTTTGAATAGGAGCTGAATCGTGAGTAGAGCCGATCCGTGGACAAAGTGGATCTTGTGGCCCAAGCTGCACGAAACTATTCGCTACCGTAACCATTCGCTACCTGTCCAACTCCACAAGTAAAGTTGTGAACTACAACGGGCGAACCCGTCTCCTCAGGAAGTTTTAACGAAATAATCGTTCTATCTCCCATGAAGTGAGCGCAGAAGACTTAGGACAAAACAATCCACCGTCAAGCTGCCCGTAAGAGGCTAACGCCATATTCGCGAGATAGCCAGGAATGTTACCCAGCGGGCATACACTGACACCCTTACTTCCAGTTGCCACCAGATTACTCCGGTCTCTCGACTGGTTACGAGTTCGAGGTCGCTTGCGCGGTCCTCTTCCTTACGTAGCGGTAAAACGATGTCAACCGAATCTATCGCGGAACACGGCATCCTTTGCCCGACTCTTCGCCCGGAATCGGGTAGCCGATAGTCGTTTCAAGAGCAGTCTCCGTAAGGTCAGCAACCACCCCCGTTCTATAGGAAACAGTACAGCTTCCAGACTCCCCCGACTGTTAGTCAGAATGCACAATCGATTGGCTTACGCCGCACGGTGCGCAGACCGTCCAGGAGCGCCAGAAGATTGACTCCTATGGGAAACTAGCCCTAAGGCCAGAGTCCTACCCGGCCCGGGCTTTCACTTCATGAGTGGAGGCCGCCGGATGGGCGTTGACCGGTGAGTGTGACCGACCCTGAACAAATAGGTCTTTGCTAACTCAGCATGGGCCCATTACCTGTCCAACTCCACAGTACGATTTGGTAACCATTATGCGCCAGCGAAATGGTTGCTCTGATAGCATTGGTGGCCAAACTAAAAGCAGTTTATTTTGGCCATCTATAATAACAGTGATAATGAATGTTTTTTTATAAAGGTCTGGTTTATCGTAAATAAAAGAATAAAAAAATACCAACGATAACAATATTAACTAAAAATATACCAACGATAACAATACTTAAAAAAATACCAACGATAACAATTGAATTATTTTTGCAATATTACGAATTTTTAATATAGGCTGTTATCTCACAGAAATACATCACAGAAATAATAAGGAGAAATAGAATGCTATCTATTGGTTTTTCTGCTAGAGATATAGAATGCCATCTATTGGCTGCTCTCCGCCCTCTATCTCTAAAACGGTTGAGCGCAAGAAAAAAAATTGATATATTTTTTTTGCTCTTCAATTTTTATAATAGATGGTAACATCATTGGATCTATAGAAATCTAGCTAATCGCGAAAAACCGATTTTTATAACCTTTAACCTTGAATAAATTACGACGCAGAGACGGCATTATATGAGACTTTTGAGACAACTTTTAGAACGCCTAAATGAAGATGTATACGAGTTTCCAGCTTATTATATCTCATTCCGAGGTTGACCCCCCTTTTTTGATTAAGTGACTGCACTACTAGTTTTGTATTCAAATATAATAACCATTAACTTTTCTTAAATTTGTAGTCTTCACGGGAAGAATGGTGGAGGTAAGATCGTTTCTCAATACTGTTATTTTATCAGACTTTGATATAGGATATGTTGTTCACATTTTTATATTACTAGCTGACCCGGCGAATTTCGTACCGCCTAACAGTCAATGAATGTCGTGTTACAGAATAGCTGAACTTAATATTTAATAAAAAAAGTTTTAGCTAGCGATATAATAAAAATAAACCAAATAATTTAAAAAAAAGTTTAATTTCTTAGAACATACTTGTAATTATAGATGTATTAAGTAAAATATTTAGTTTTAATTTCTGAGAACATACCCGTAATTATAGGTGTATTAGTTTTGTATATATATTATATTGTATATATTTATTTTTTATATATATTATATACAAAATAAATATTAAGTTCACTACTTTATTAAGATACTAGCTGACCCGTGCCCACTTCGTTGGGCGGTAAACATTTTTACTTGTGATAAAATTATGACTGTGGTTCGGTTAGTACTGAGTGCTATGGTTTATTTCCTCACTGCCAAAAGGAGGGTAATGTATTTGCATGCCAATTTGGTTATATTACCGAGTTTTAAATGAGTGAATTAAATGATTATGATTGAATAAATTATGTTTATTTTAATTGTTCAAAACTTCTCTGTATACTATCTTATATATAAAAATGAATCGCCGTGCGTTAGTCTCGCGGGATCTCGGAAATGACTCGACCGATTTGAATTATTTTTCTTTTATTCTGTTTGGCTTGATTCAGGGGTGGTTTACAAAAAAAATATTTAGGAAAAACTAAAAAAAACAACTGAAAATCGAAAAAATCGAAATTGGTCATTTTGGTAACATCGGCCACTTTCTAGATGGCTATCGCAGTGATCGTATTGTTTGACAGCTACGCTATTCATAACTGTTATTCATTCCGTACAATGTGTAAAATTTCAAAAAGTCGATAAGTCAAAAAATGCGAAAGTCAAAAAAGTCGAAAAAGTCGAAAAGGTCGAAAAAGTCGGAAAAGTTGATAAAGTCGGAAAAGTCGATAAAGTCGAAAAAGTCGAAAAAGCCGAAAAAGTCAAAAAAGTCGAACAAGGGGAAAAAGTCGAAATAGCCAAAAGTCAAAAAAGTTAAAAAATCAAAAATGTCGAAAAGGTCAAAAAAAGTCGAAAGGGTGAGGGGGGGGGGGGGTTGTTATTGTAGGATTAATGATATTAATATTCAGATGAATTATGTTCCTGGCTACTTGACAGGAAAGTCTTGGGGTGATACAACCGTTTTTTTAATGACATAACCACGAATTTGGACTTAGTTTGGGGATTTCAATAGTGTAAAGACCTTATGGAAATTTGGATCGATTTGAGTGATCGTGAAAACAATTCCGTGTCGATGTCCATTACAATGTCGAGAAGAAGAGATAACATAGGTCGACGAAGTCAGTCAAATGTACGGCAAGCTACTTCAAGTGCAAACCGCACTGATGTGAGATGATTCCATCATCTCGGCCGAAATACAAGATGAAGCTGTTAGTCCGAAATTGTTTGCAGTGGTGCCTAAAGCTGGCACTTCACATCGCTATTCGGTATTCGCGTTTTGTTCGCGTTTTTATTCGGCTTCATCGGACGAAGTCCGAATAACACGAACACCCCCGTCCACACATCGATATGAACAGCGAATATGCCGAACATACCGAATATTTTTGCTATCTTCCTACGCGTTCACGTGTTGCTATCTTCCAACAAGATGGATGTATTGACGGCAGCAGCGGCTTATTATTTCTTCTGTGTTAATTACCAATACATGTTATGCGTACATAAAAACAAAGTTGTTCAAAGACCATGGAAGAGAAGACGCTGGTGGATGTTAAAAATTCACAAAAATCGTACTAAGTAAGTACCACCTACCGAAAAACATTATTGCTGAACGGAATAGCTAGATAGTTTCTGTGTATGTTCAGACTGTGGTTACTTACTTAATAGAAGTTAATTTTAGACTGTTTTTTAGGGAAAGTATGGAGAGAAAATTTCAAGAAATGCTGGCTGAACCCTCGGATGAATTCCATAATTTCTGCAGAATGACATATACAGACTTTGAGCTCTTATTACAAAAAGTTGATCCGATAATATCAAAGAAAGATACTAATTGGAGAGACTCGATACCATCAAAAGTTAGATTGGCAGTGACTTTACGGTTTCTGGCCTCTGGAGATAGCTACCGGAGCCTACACTATCTCTTCAAGATTTCAAGTCAAATCATCTCAAAAATAATACAAGAAGTATGCATTGCTATATACCAGGTTCTAAAGGATAATGTTAAGGTAAGAAAATATCCTTTATTTTAATTAAACTAGTTTTATTAATGAAAAAACTTACAGCTTTTAATTAGGTACTAGTACCTACTTATAACCTATATCAGACTGCAATTACGACTAATTATTTCTTTGGTGGTTGGGCATAGATGATGACTTCGTTCAATTTTGCTGCTGGACCCTCATAAATAATATCGGGCTGATTAACATCTGCATCATTACATTCTTGAATCAAATCTTCAGGGATAAAGTTACCTTCTTGCGTAAATAGGAATCTGGGCTGATGAGGTTCGCCTAGATTTGAGTTATTATAATTGTGGTCTTGATATGTCCACATATTCTTATTTTCACTCGTTGCAAATGGGGAAGGTGTATTCGCTGGATGAGATGTGTTGGATGGTGATGATAGTGAAGATTTTTGCCTATTTTGATATTGAGATTCTTCATAAATTAGCTGGTTAATTTTTATCATCACCAGGTCCCTCCGATCTTCTGGCAATCTTTGCAGCTTCTTTGCTACTAGTTTTCCAAAAATATTGCATTCATCATCCTCAATTAACTGCGAATTGTGAAACTGTGAAACTGTTTTTAAAATTTGTAATGCTTCATCCGTTTGTTTTTTTGCCTTTTGAAGTTCAGGCGGATCATGTTGTCTTCTCTTGTATCCTGTCATTGGTTGTTGTCGTGAGGTTGAAGGTCCTTGATCAACAGTTGATTGGGACGGTACATTTGAAGTTGACTCTTGTTCAGGGTTTGATACATTAGTATCAGTTTCATCGAAGGTTTCCTCCGAACCGAGACTTTCGTTCTGGTTACTCTGAAAATGAAAATTTATTAAGTATCGTATCATTATATATCTACCCTGGACAACGGCGATTGCAACATCACCGAAACGTCGGGTCCTCCTAATTTCACGCGGTAAATTCGTTTTATCCTATTTATAATCATTATATATCGTTTTACAGATACCAAGCACAGAACAAGATTGGTTGGCCATAGAACGTGGTTTCTGCAAACGATTCCCACATGCTGTTGGAGCTATAGACGGGAAACATGTGGTATTGAGGGCACCAATCAACAGTGGCTCTGAATATTTTAACTACAAAAAAACCTTCAGCATTGTCTTAATGGCCTTAGTTGACAGTAACTACAGTTTTTTATTTGCCGATGTTGGATGTCAGGGCAGGATAAGCGATGGGGGTGTTTTTAAAAATACTATCTTGTGGAACAGAGTTGAAAACAATTTGTTGAGACTACCCGCACCAACTGCCCTGCCAAATGGAAATATTGATATGCCCTATGTGTTTTTAGGGGATGGGGCATTTGCTTTACATACAAATTTGATGAAACCATACCCTGGTGAGCACCAAGAAGGTACAAAAGAAAGGGTGTTTAATAAGAAACTTTCGTCAGCCCGTGTTATTGTTGAAAATACATTTGGCGTCATGACTTCAGTCTTTAGAGTGCTGCGTCAACCGCTACTAATGGAACCAGAAGCAGCAACGCAAGTAGTTATGGCCTGCATAGTTTTACACAACTTTTTAAGGAGCCGAAATTCAGTAGCTGCATACACTCCACCAGGCACGTTTGATGTATTTAATGGCGATATATTAGTTAGCCGGGGATCGTGGAGGGATGATATTCCAGATACTCCAGCTTTGCGTGACATAAGACACATTCCTAGAAGGTCACCAAGGAATGCAGTAGAAATACGAAATGAGTTCGCAACTTACCTATTTTCATCACCGAATTGATTACCTATATATGTAAATTCCTACTTCATTAATACATACCTACTACTGTTTACTATTACAATATGTTTCTACAGTTTACTTTAAATTATAAATAACAAAAGAAGAAAAGTGTTTTATTACATACCTCAGTATTCATCGATTCCTTACACGTATAAATGGATGCCAGGAAACTATCCATTAATGCAAAAGCGTACCAGCTCGGTTGGTAAACATCACAAATGCCTGCTCCTGATTTTTCGGATTTTTTTATTTTAATTTTGTATCCCCGATAGGCAGCCATCAACGTATCTCGCTTTTTTTTAGCTCTTTTGTTATGCCTGGATATTCCAGGCTGTTCTTAATAGCATTCCATTCATCGTTAACTTTGCTTCTGTTTTTATGCGAGGCATGTTTCGGGTCCCATATGCAGGGATGCATTTGATATAATTCTAAGAATCGCATCACAAGGTCATTTGTCCAATCCATCTTGTTATGAGCTGTCAAAACAATAAGCACGTCCGTCGCTATCGCGCACCGCACACTACTGAGTGAGCGAAGTGTGGGCAGTAAACGAACTTATTCGGCATATTCGCGATCCTTTGATATGCGATCAAAAACCGACAAGCGGGCGGATATTGGTGTTCGTGTATTTGCGTATTCGCTCTGTTCGTGAAAATAGGCGAATATAGACGAATAGAGCCACTTCACATAGTAGTATTTGGGCGAATAAGACGAATACGCGAATACGAATAGCGATGTGAAGTGCCAGCATAAGAATATGATCTATGGACTTCGCGAAGTTTATAACAACTTCTCCCTGTATACTCGATAGTACCTGTTCCAGGCGTTACCCGAGAGACCTGATTGCTAACACCATTACAGGCAATGGCGGATACCCATTGTATCGTCGCCGATCAGTTGCGGACAATGGGCGATCTGCAGTTGTGAAGGTCGAAGGGCAAAATGTAAATATGGTTAATCGTTAGATTGTGCCTTATTGTCCAAGGCTTTTAAATCACAAATCAACGTGAAATACTGCAACTTCATCAACTCGATAAATTACATATACAAATACATAAAATAAAGCGATATGGTTGTTTTCGCTGTGAGGAATTCAAACGAGGTGTATCTCAGTATCAGACGTGTCGCTGTGTCAGCAACAACGAGGCGATTCGGCGCATCTTTTCCTTTGCGACATACGAAAGACAATCTACAGTTGTACACATGGTAATTCTGGAAAGCGGAATTTAGACTCCCCGTGCTCCTGGCCTTCACAATGTCATTGTGAAGGCCAGGAGCACGGGGAGTCTATGAATTAGATTTGGAAAGTTTCAATGAATTAGATTTGGAAGGTTAAATTAGGATTAATAAATGCTTATGAAGAGTTACAATCAAATAAATTTTAGGTGGTACGAAGTTTACCGGGTCATCTAGTATTAGATATAATGTTATTATTTGGTATTAAAATATATTATCTCTCAGGAGTTCCAACCCCAGATACGGTCGCGGTTTCATACAAATGTCGTATTATCTCTTTAACCATTTATGCAGTAAAAAGGAAATTATATGCAGTAAAAGAAAAAAAGTCTTTTGTTTTAAACACTTTAAGACGATAAATTTACTTATGTTGATAAAAATTCATAATTGTTGATAAAATGACCAATAAACATGACCTAACGATTACACTTTTTTAAATGATTAGAAATGGTAAATTAGTTTAAAAAATTATGTATTTCCAAATAATTATTACACACAGACACCTGAAAGTAAGCAATGTCCAAAAATTATGGACTGTACGGAAATGTACTGAACAATAATTTGTACTGAATGTACGGTGGGTGTAATAATATCGCCAGGATGTGTATATGGTAAGAAACTACACTGTACTTTTGTCTCTGGGAAATTATCCAAATTACTATTCTCGTACCAGTAGGTATGTTTCGGTGTGATTTTAAAGACTTTCCACATCAAAGCGCGCTTTAGTTGATACGCCATAAACGTATCAATGAATACTAAAGTCTAGATCATATAATAACTATCCCCAATCTCTTTCCCCTCTCTCAATCACCATCACCATCACGATTCGGTAAATACATCACGGTTAACCAGGCCGTCCATTTCCCGAATTCCAATTATCTTTAGCAATATAATATGGCCAAATGGACGTCGGTCATAAAGTTACATTGGCGTACACTTCTATGGCGCTATTGCCGTTTCTTATAGCGCCCTAGAAAGCTGTACGTCAATCCTGTCGGACGGTTTCTCGTTTCCGACCTAGGTAATCGGGCGAAACTTATGATGCTAGTATCAAACATAGAGAGAAAATGTGCAGACACATTTCGCGTGCACACATATTGGCAATACGAAGCCGGCTCGTATGGCAGGCAACAGCTGTACTGATAGTTCATTAGTTCATAGTGTATTTCATATTATTTATAAGTGTCATTCCCTTTATATAACAAGTAAATATATTAACGAACATGAAAAACACGACTGCCATTACAAAAACTGAACTATTGTATTTATAATTATTGTATTTACGGTTTATTTAATGAAATATTATGGTTTATTCATTTACCCATATAGATATATGTATATTTCCGGATTATACTCAATCAGACCGTTCATCTGACACTAAATACGATATATTTATGTTAATTTATTGGCATTTGGACATTTAGACAAATATTTACATAATATATGGACAGTTAATGTAAGATATTACACTCGAGATGATGTAACGGTTCTAGCAATACCAAACATTTCTAAACTGGTTTAAGAGTTTAGAAGTTATGGTAGAATAAAGAAACGGAAAAAATACATAGATGAACACACTACACCTCTTATTTTGTTGGGCAGTCGTGTAATAAAAAAATAGACACATACTAAAGCAATATTCTAACAATATATTCAATAAACCATCTATTGTATGAATAATCTTTTTATTCTAACTTCTATAATAGCGGAGATTTCATTGCTTCATTGCTTGCTGATTTAATAGTTTTTCTGGTTAAACCTGTCAAACCTCCACCTCTTTTAGAACTGTATTCGGTAACTGAATAACATATAACCTAGAGAATTGCGCTTGGATGTTCAATGTTCATACCTTGCAATGCCGACATTCATATCACCTTAATAGGTATTTATTTTAGGATTATGCTTGTTACTTTTATTAGTTTTGACATAGCCAAGTGTAGGAATGCCTATCAACTCGTTTGAAATAAAAATAACAGTAACCATTATATATTAGCGAAAATGATACAAATCTCAGTGATTTGAAACCCGTTCATAAATGAAATTTATTCGAAAGGTTTTCGAAATTTATTCAATATTTTTTCAATGTTTTTGAACGTATTCTACAGAAAAACTCTTTTGTTACTTTTTACTTATGTAACTGCCACGTTATTTTTCAGCAAAAAATTACCAAGCTACTATGAATATGAAGACGAAATTCTGTTCTATATTATAGTATAAAAATATGTTAACAAGTATTTCAATTGTAGCTATAAAAAATTAAAAAATGAAAGTAAAAAAATATAAAACTCAATTTATCATTTCTGTTGACAGTTTCTCTGCCACTTATCTGAATATTAACAGTTTTATATGGGCTCATTTCGCTGCGAGCGCTCCGCGTAATTACGTTTCATATTTGCGGAAATTTCCCCAAATATGAAATGGTTATGTTCAGTGAAGGAATCAGTAAATCTAAAAGAGGTAGGGGTTTGACATGTCTTAATTAGTTATATCAAAACTATAGCACATTGCAAAGCACTATTTAAAAATACTGTTATCGCCCCAGTATGTAATATATAATACTAGTGGGATTACCTAGCGTCGCTCGTGTTCTATCCGATCTCAAATACCCATGTATACCAATTTTCAAGGTGATCGGTTAAACGGCATAGAAGTTTACGCACTGCAGTTCCATATACTAGCGATTTAAAACATAAATATTATCCGCATATAGCGCAAAAATATTATCCGTATTCAAATGCCCATGTATACCAATTTTAATAGCGTTCATTTGAACGGTATGGATGGTAATGTGCTCCAGTGCCATCTAGTGTCTATATACAATAAAGCGGATAGCATAAAAACCTTTTCCATTAAAAAATATATTTATGTGCCAATTTTCATTGTGATCAAACGGTCAAACGGTCAAATGGTCAAACGGTTACGAAGAATCAAACCAAGAATCATATCGATGGTAATAACTAAATATTTTATGGAATTCCCCACATTTATTTTGTTACAACGGCATACGCTGCTAATTGCAGTATTTCTTATTAGACAGGTGAGATATTATTAGACAGGTCTGTGGATCGCTTCTGTTTGTTATCGTAACGGGATAAATTTTATAAAACAAGAATTTTGTGTTAGAAAATTTCGTTTTAGCCATTTTATCACTGCTGTTATACCTATTTTTACAGAATTTTGAGTAATTTTCCATGTTTTATCTCTAAAACTAGCGAAATATCATCTGCAAATAAGATGGCTTCCCTGAATATTTTGATTACCTCAAGAAGATCCTTTATGCGCATGTGTTACTTTGCATACGTTCATTCACTGCTAACGTCGTTATGCAGGAGCGTGCAGTACGCACAATAGCGCGTGTGGCGCTTGATACGCCAGCTAGGCCTCCGTTTAGAGCTCTCTGCATCATGACGCTGCCGTCCATTTATATAATGGAAGTAGCGCTGTTCGTTCGCAGAAATCTATCCGATTTTGAAGTGAATGGAGTGCATCACCACTATCAAACAAGATCCCGTAGCATGCTACGTTCGGTAAGTCATCCATTATCCAAGTCGGAGAGGCTAGCCTATATCGCCGGCCCAGCGGTTTACAACAAACTCAGATAGCACATTAGGCAGGCGCAATCTCTTGAAGTGTTTAGAGACGCCTTAAGAGGTACCTCACAGATAAGGCGTTTTACTCACTGGAGGAATATTACTCGAGTGATGTCTAAAATGCTTTGGTGTCTAAAGTGTTTAATGATCTCTTTTCATTTTGTCGTGTATTTCCTCTTTTTACATTATTATTGTGTTTTGTTTTCACGTTTTCTTTTGTTTATTTTTATCTTTTCTTTACTATAAAAAAATGTTTGTTTGCTAATATGTATCAATGTTTGCTAATCTGTATCTGACTTGTATACCAGTATACTAATAAAATGAATATGAATATGAATATGTGTAAAATGAACAGCAGTGGGCCCAATATAATGCCCTGAGGTACTCCAAATTTTATATCCCTGATAATGAGTCTCGGAACCACTATATTTGCACTCCATGTATTAAGTAGCAAGGTACAGTACACAATTCTACTCCGTGCAAGTAGAAATCTAAGCACAGTGAATGCGAATTTGTTCTGCCGTTATTTAAAGCAACAGCTTTGAAATTGCAAATACAAACACGTCGAATACAAAAGGAGCCTCGGCTTGTTTACATATTCAGCGCGGGAAGCCGCCTTTGAATATATCATCACCCGCAGTTCACCCCGATAGTTTGTAACTTGCACGTTTAAATTTATCATGTATTTTTCCAACTATAATATTTGAAAGGTGACTCATAGTTCTTACACCTTATGGTTCCTAATGGGTCCGTGCAGTTTGTGTTGTGTTAGCCAAACTCTTTGTCATCTGGTTTGCACAACTCGGTTCAATACGTTTCAACTCTTATCTGGTAGCCTCCTCGTAGCGGGACTTATCCTTTCAAGGCCGCTATGAGCTTCTGCGGTGGCTGTAAACCTGCCGTCGGAGGCGGTTGGGATCAGAAGATCAAAGGGATTCGGGGAAATATCACTAAAGGGGATCAGAAGATCAAAGGGATTCGGGGAAATACCTCGGGCGGAGTATAATTGACAGCGGGTATAATTATCGACCTGACGTAATATACCTACCCTTGAATAGATCCGTTGGCCACCCGATCCCGAGTGACCAAGGCGGACAATGGGCGCCTCGGCACGCGATTATATTCATAATGACTAACCGCTTAGGTCAGGAAGAGACCGCGCAAGCGACCTTGAAACCGTAAGAAAGGATGCCGAAGAAATCCCCACTTCCCAGTGCTTCGCGGTAAGGCGTTTGACGTAGCTAGACGGTGAATAGTGTTGTCCCTAATTCTTTTTGTTCACCCTCCGGTCGAAAGAATGATTATATATCGTTATACTCTTCTGGGGTGGAGGTTTCGCCCGTAGCGGTTGACAGATCGAAAGTTATTTTTACCAATACAGTGAATTGAGTTTAACATGATTTAAAAAAAATGTGATAAAATTGCGTTCCTATCTTATATAAAATAAATAAAGTCACTACAAAACAAACCCCCGAAAAGCGTATTTCTAGGTTTTAATAAAAACCTCTAATGGCGTAAATTAAAATATCCAAAAATATAATGCGCGGTCGAGCGAAGAAATATGGGTTAAAGGCTGTTTTTAGCAGCAGTACCCTTTATGTATCTCTTAACTCCATTCCTAACTCGTTCATTAAAATTGCAAGTTGGACCGATAATGTTGCTGCGATACTTGATTCGGTTAAAAAGGTGCAAACGCATACGTTTGCAGATCGATAAACTTCAAGGTACGTATTATATACGACTATTTTATCTGATTGCGACAGAGGTCAAAAGCTCCAAATTCTAAGAATTCCTATTAGATTCTAAGAATTCCTATCATCCATCTGTGCTTTTGTTTACCTTGCAATGTTTTTCAGTATGTATGTAACTATGTTAGTTT
The DNA here is from genome assembly GCA_944548615.1 of Micropterix aruncella. Classification (NCBI taxonomy): domain Eukaryota; kingdom Metazoa; phylum Arthropoda; class Insecta; order Lepidoptera; family Micropterigidae; genus Micropterix; species Micropterix aruncella. Next base: position 5,602,156 of record OX155952.1, read on the forward strand.
GTTTAGGTGAAATTTTGCAAGCTGAATTAGAACCACTTCCTCTTATCCTATGAAGTAGAAATTTTACATGTTGTGAGCATGACCTGATTGTATACCCAGCATCGGCTCCCAACGAGGCTACTCTTCCACGGTCAACAGCCCAGACACACATTTTTTATTAGCATTCAATTATGATAGTGCGTTCTTAATTTCACTATGACATGGCTGCTGCACCAAGGGCTGTCTCCCGACGAGAGGACTCCTCAGCGGTTAACAGCACAGAAACGAAATTTTGTATACGAATTCAATTATGATAGTCCATTCTAAGTTTCACAGCAATAGGGCTGCTGCACCTAGGGTTGGCCTTTAACGAGGGTTCTTCTCAACGGTCAACAGCACAAACACGAATTTCTGTATAGCATTCAATTATGAAAGCCCGTTTTAGGTTCCTCTATGACATGGCTGCTGCACCCAGGGTTGGCTCGGGACAGAGCATTTTAATAATAGCTTGCTTTTAAAAATGTGTTTTTACATTTAACTTATTCCATTAAGATTCGCTTTGAAATGACAGACAACAAATAACATGGACACACGCTGAAGGTAGCAGGCGTTGATCTCTGTCCACTGTGTTTGTGTTTGCATGGTCAGAGCATGTTCACACGGCCCGGTGGCATAGTGGTTAGGTCGCCTGATCTTACATTGTAAGGTCCCGGGTTCGAATCCCGGCTGGGTCACTATTTTCCGTTGGAATTAAATTAACGGAATTGCATTTTCAATTCTGTCGATCGAATGCAATAACAAGACACACACTTACAGACTTGTTACACGCACACATACATATAACACGTCATAGTAGAGTTTGTTGTAAGAAATTGTCATATGACAAAAAACCCGCCCGTTGTGACATTTTCACAATAAAGGGTATAAATAAACAAACAAACTTATCGGTTCCAGCAGAAAGTAAAGACTATATTGCTCCTACTGTCGCTACCATAAATGTATTTTAAAAAGGAAAATTATCGATAACAAATCATTACAAGAATATCAGCGAAGTAGTTATCTTCTATACTTTATTAGAGATATGCAACGAAATTCTACGTCACTGGACACTGCTGCGCTGTTCGTGCTCAGAAGACTTTGTACCGCCTATATTTAACACTCATAATTTTCTAGGGCTTCCTGGCTATCTCGCGGTTAAGGCGTTGGCCTCTTACGGGCTTGTGACGTAGCTGTTTTGTCCCCAAGTCTTCTATGCGCACTCCAGGGAGATAGAACGACTAATCGTTAAAACTTCCTGAGGTGACGGGCTCGCCCGCTGTAGTCGACAACCCAAGTTGGCCATACTTGTACGCATTTCGGTGTCTTCTAGGCATGAACTTCTTCGTAGATGGAAGCTACAGGACTTCTGTGGAGACGTTCATCGCGCAGTGTGATAGTGCGGGCTTCCTGTGTGTCTATGACTCCTTCTATTGGGCTGCGTGTACAGTTTTTGTGTTATAAAAAACCGTTTTTGCCTGGTTTAATTTCTTAACTGGTTGCTGCGAAGAGTTTGTTTAATTAGCGATAATTAACTGGATCTAAATAAGCGACAATAAATAGATATGGACAAAAATAGTTACATAGGTGATGTGGGATTATTACTCGATTTTGACATACGATACCATATCTCCTTGTTTAGAGCGCCATCTATAGTGAAGCGCCATACTGCCTTACCACAATCGCCGCCATATTAAACATAAGAGAAGATTATGCAATGTTTGTGCCTATGAATGCACTCTACACGTTGTGTTTTGTAGTAAAGTCCTAGCTGCCTAAACGTAGTACGCCCTTGAGCAATCTAATACCCTATATAATCGCATGATTAATTATCCGTATGATTAATTGTATATTCGATATAATATCGCCAGTTATAAACCCCTGAAAATCCCAGTTGTAAACCCCTGCGTTTGTATAAATTCGCACGGCGGTAGTCGGTACGGCAAAAGGGCGGTATTGCATGTATGATGTGATCAGCGTTAAAATATTTAGTTAATATATATAAAATTTAATTTATTTCTTTTTTTCTGACACAACCGTGGCTCTCCAAATAAGACTCAGAAAGCGAACTCGCCTTATCACAGGAGTGCCTATCAAGGCGGGCTCGGTCGCACTTTACTCGGCATATTAGGAATACAAATTTTTACATTTAATTTAATCACAATTTAGCCTGGGCTCAGATGTATGCCTAAATTTAAAATATATCGGTATTTAATGGGTTGTAAATTATATTTATTTTGTGCTCTTGCATTTGAATGTATATGTAACTAATAAATAAATAAATAAAATAAAATAAACCAATAGTTTTACCTACCCATGACAAATAAATTATATACTTACTGAAATTTTATTACATGGAACTATTTACTATTTTGTGTAACATTAATAGTTGAGACATTTGTAATTATATATTTGTTTATTTACATTGATTATCCGACACATGTGTTGATTAGGAGATTTCCCATGTACAATTCAATAGAATATTTTGTTTCAAAACTTCTGCTCTGAATACAGAGAGGTTGTCAATATGCATACTTCTATCAATGTTTAGAGTGCATCTCAGGAAATAAGCTTAGTAATGGCTCGTGAAAGGAGGACCCTTTCAAAGGGTGTGACATTTAAACCTACAGGGAACAGCACTCAGCGTCGGGGGTTAAGCACCACGTAAATACATTATGTCTGGGAGACATGCGGTTTTAAAATCATATTCAAATGTTGCGGATACGAAAACATACGAAACATCTACAATGAAGACCGAAGTTTACGGCTCAGGAAGATAAATGGAAATTCGATATATTGGTAATGAAATAGTGAAATAGGAGGGGGGGCTAGGGGAGAGTCCAACAGTACCTGGCAGTAGTACTTGTGATATTAGTTATTTGTGACAGACAGATTCAGGCGCAACCAGCAAAGATTTGTAGGAATTGCAACGTCACAGAAAATATGGACAAGGGAAAAAAACAAGGCTTAATTCCTCGACCTCCCTAAGGCGTTAATACCGTCTTACACACTATTTTAATAATATACAGGTGAATTTTAATTACCCGGAATCCTTCAAGGGGGTGAATTAGTACGAGCTACTAAGCAACTAAGAATAAAAATTGTGGGAAAACCATAAAATTTTATTTTTTGTATTTTATTTTTTTGTAAATTTTAATTTTCCGAAAAATAGTTTAAAAAGCCCTGAGGACGATGCGCTATCTAGCGCTAGGTAAACTATCGCTAATACTGCTTGTTAGCGATATTCTACATACTGATAGATGGCGCAGCGCGCTCAAACTCTTCTCAAACTTTTCTTTAACAGTCAAGTTCTTCAAATTTTGAATTAAAAAAAAAACAAAAAATGAATAATATTTTTTTTTCTATTTTCCCATTTTTAAAAAAAAAAATAGTTGCTAAGTAGATCGTACTTATTTACCCCCTCAAAGGATGCCGGTTAATTAATACTCACCCGGCTATGGTACAAATGGTACAAATCTGAAATTGTCGCAAAGCTATTTATGTAACAGAATAACACTGTAAAAGAATATTAAACATATCGCGTAATGTGACTATTGGTGAACCTACAAGATAATTATGGTTTTCAATTAGAGTTTATGTCAATATTTTACCGTATTTAATTTCCGCCAACTGTGACACAACGAAAACAAAAAAAGCAGATTGGTATTCTGATTAGCAGGTAAAATTTCAGAGAATTCAGGTCCAAATTTATAAAATTTTCCACACATACACACACCTACACACAAACATATAATTAATGTGACATTTTTCTTTCAATAAAGACGATCTTTTTCCTTATGAAAATATTTTAGCAAATTAGTCGACCGCTGGCAGGCCGACTAGCTAAATTTATCTTGCCCCCAGTTATGTATCTTCAATTAGGCTAAAAAGGGTCGGATGTTATCTCGTTCGACCGAGGCTTTCGTCTTGCCTTTCATTTAGATGAGTAACGACATCGACTACGAGCCTAACAAACCGAGCGTGGCAGGGCGCCCGTGACGCCCAAGATTGCGCCACGTGAAATTGTATGATACTGGTAACTAGGGATACCAGTTTATTTAAAAAGGTCGATCTTATATATTCGATTTTGATCCTAACTCGAAGAACAGACATATACAAATATCCATCTTAAAATGTTCGTACATAATTATGATGTGCAATTGCTTATGTATAATAAAAGCTGCACTCCCCGGCTACGGAGTTCAAAGTTTAAACGTGTTGTTTCGGATGAGGATTTGAAATGTTTCCCTTCGGCTACGTAACGACCAAATTTGGTTGCACATCAGAACACGGTTGACTACGTAACGACCAATATTGGCGGCTTGCTCCCGGAGCGCACAGTAATATTATTTTTTATTCGAACGCATCCTAAAATCCATACCAAATATCTCATTATTACCATAGATACATAGACGGTCGCTAGAATAATTTCGCGCGTCATTTCGGGGATATTTCTGGTAAAATTCCAATGTCAAACATAATATTTTTTTCGAGAAATCATCAAAAATTTTATTGGTTTTTAAGAGTTATTATCTAAATATTTTTGTACATAAATAAGCAAAACGAAATATAACATTTGATAGAGAATCTAATAAAGATCACGATAGTATTTTCAATTTCTAAATAGGGTTCCGTATTTTTCCGTAAGACAAGTACAAGTTAGAAATGCCGATTTGTTGATTTCCTCATAATTATCTAATTGTTTTACAAATTGAAATTTCAATATTCTGTATAAGAAATTTCAATACGATCATTGCACAGTTATTATTTTTATGATTGCTATAGTAGTTCCATAGTTATAGTACTTTTTGTCAAGCACGGCGATATTGCATGGAATTCCAATAAATTGCCGCGGTCTGCCGTGAAATTATGCCGCTACTTGAATGGTTGAAATGTCGAACATATTAAAACCATTAAAACAGCCACCATCTCGAAACGAATTCAAATAATACAAATCTTAATAGATAGGAACAGGTCTTAATTTTTAATATTCTCAAAAATATCAAATCTAAAAATCCAGCTAAAATTATGAAAATAGTGATAAACAAGTAAATATATTAAAATGAATAAAAAACGACTGGCGTTACAGAAAGTGGACTATTGTATTTATAATTATATTAATTACAATTTTTATGAAATATTTGTGGTTTATGTATTCATCCATATATATATATATATATATATATATATATATATATATATATATATATATATATATATATATATATATATATATATATATATATATATATATATATATATATATATATATATATATATATATATATATATATATATATATATATATATATATATATATATATATATATATATATATATATATATATATATATATATATATATATATATATATATATATATATATATATATATATATATATATATATATATATATATATATATATATATATATATATTTATTTATTTATGTATTTATTTATTTTATTTATCCCTAGTATTACATGAATTAATTTCCTATAGTATATTTTACATGATTTAGTCGTACATACAAAATGTGAACCCTGGAAATTTACTAAAGGTGCGGCTTCGGCGGGATTTTATCACCTCACTAGGCAGAGCCTGTATTGAGGTGATATTTAGTACTGCGTTCATCTGCCGGGTGTATAGGTAATTTATGTAATCTTGGGAAATCCTACAAGTGTATATTATGTAACACAAAAAATCTTTATTAAATTAAATGAGATATAATATATATGGGAGATATATGAATACAGTTATGAGGCTAATGAGATAATAATAACAATAATAATATAAGTCATCTGTGCACCTATTTAATAACGTTAGTTACTAACGACTCACAGTGCTCTCTCGTCGAGTGTAACAACCATAATGTTACCAGTCTTTTGTAGTGAGCGTCATTTTGAATGATTGTAGTAATTGTAATTGCGTGGTAAATATGTTATGGAGTTTTTTCGCTAGGTAAATATAGTGTCTTTGTCCAAAGGTCGTTCTCATTTTTGGTTGTATATGTCTGTCTTTATGTCTAGTGTCGTGTCTATGGGCGTTACTGGTCGGCTTGCTGTTGTCCCGTTGGAGTTCTTTCCTGTAGCATATCAAGACCTGCCGTACGTATAGCTGTCTTGCATCCAACACCATAAAATCCCTGTAGAGCTGGTCACCGGAGTAGCGATATGGCTTCCTGGCTATAACCCTAATCAAGGCCTTTTGGGCCTTTATCAGAGGATCCAGATTTGTTTTGGCCATACCACCCCAGCCTAGTTGTCCGTATATTAGCAGAGATTGAGCTAACGCGTAATATATCGTTTTCAAGACATTGATTTCTAAGACGTTTCGAATATTTTTAAAGACATACATTAGTTTTCTCATTCTTGACGCTGTGATGTCAACATGGTCATACCATTTTAGGTTATTGTCAATAGTGATTCCTAGGTATTTTATTTGACATGCTTTTTCCAATGGGTGGCAGTTGCAGTAGTTATCATAATTGCATTCGTGCAGTATTAGTTGCATATATATATATATATATATATATATATATATATATATATATATATATATATATATATATATATATATATATATATATATATATATATATATATATATATATATATATATATATATATATATATATATATATATATATATATATATATATATATATATATATATATATATATATATATATATATATATATATATATATATATATATATATATATATATATATATATATATATATATATATATATATATATATATATATATATATATATATATATATATATATATATATATATATATATATATATATATATATATATATATATATATGTATATATGTATATGTATATATATATATATATATATATATATATATATATATATATATATATATATATATATATATATATATATATATATATATATATATATATATATATATATATATATATATATATATATATATATATATATATATATATATATATATATATATATATATATATATATATATATATATATATATATATACATGTATATTTTAGGAATGTACTCAATCCAACCTTTCATTTGATATTTAAACACGATATATTTATATTATTTTATTGACATTTCGACATTTAGACAACCACTTACTTGATATTCGGACAGTTAAGGTAACCCGTTGACACTCGGGATGACATAACGATTCTAAAAATGCCACACTCTTCTAAATGGGTTTAAGCGTTTAGAAGTTATGGTGAAATAAAGAAACGGAAAACATACATAAATGAACCCTGAACACATTACACTCCTTTTTAGTTGGGCAGTCGTGTAAAAAAATATTCGAAGATTTGTATTACTGCAAGTGAATGAGTGAAATGAAATGAAATGAAGTGAATTTAAAATTAAATTATAAGTGTTATTTTTATAAATCTTTTATTTCCTATTAATTTATTAAAAACCATTCATTATTAACTTTGTTGTTGACAGGTATTATAACGTATAATAAGCTATAAAATGAGGTATATTAAAAAATATATATATTTTATCGCAACGATTGAGCCAGCTTAGAAAACTCCTAGCTAGCTATCTCCTCATACCATCTAATCTAAACCGGATCGAATTATTGTTGACAACATTGATTCGATATTAGACATCCCTAGCGGCAACTGCTTTCTTTGAGTTCGGTATCATCCTCATTTTACTTGTCATGTTGACGTGTTGCGTGGCATTAGGAAGCATTAGGGTGGTAAATTCGGCATATTGTGCTAGTACTTGAGAGAGGTTTGAGCTAAACATGGCATTGTTGAAGGTAATAATTAGAATACATTGTTATAATATCCACACAATCAGACTTTTTGTAATTATAACAGCAGCGCCAGTATGTGACAGCAGCGCCAGTATGTAACTGCCAGGTTCCAATATGTACCCGCGGGGTTGGACCTGGTTATACCTAGTCGTAGAATAACCACGAACAGAAATCAAGTGCAGGAAGTATTATTTAAAGCCGAAGCCAATAAACATAAAAAAACTAACTTTCAGAAAAAATTGGACGCCACAGCTTTTTAAAGGTTAAAGCTGAAACTAAAAAAAAACCAGCACTCGATACCAAAAAAATTAAGCACAAGATTTAACAGGGTGGGTAAGTCTCACAAGTTTGTCACTGGTTTTGCCCGGAGGTAGCAATTCTTCCTTCAGCTGTAAAAAAAAGAAATGAGAACACGTTGCTTCTTTTCAGCGTTCTTTATTCCGTTTCTCCACGGGCACAGCAAAACGAAGAAGGTGCAAGGCACACGATGCACACGGTCACAGCAAAGCAGTATATAAATCCTCCAAAAGTCGACAGTAGGTAGGTCCGGAATTTGAACACTCCGATCACTAAAATGCTCCAAGAAGCAGGCCGCCACGCTACGGCAGTTGATGCTTTACAGGTGTATTATTGATAGTAAATGGTATAAAAATAGAGGTGCTCGTCGCCCGTCAGAAAAGAACTACATGAATTAAAAACTGCGCCGCGCTATACTCGTCGGCAGCGACGCCGATCCTCAGCTCTTACGCCTGCGCTTCCACACTCCAAAATCACCAAAGAATGCCATTTTTGAAAGGCGTCACGACCCCGAAAAAAAACGAGTGATCACCTTTTGACATTTCCGCCTGAACCAACGAGAATAGAGACGTCATTGCCGTAACCGTAGCGTTCGACACCTTCTTAAACGTCAGAAAACGGTTCTTACGACTTTTACAGTCGACTTTTAAGTCAAGTTGTGACTTAATTACGACGTTACGAAAATGAAGCAGAAAACTTCGGAAAAATAGTAGAGATGACACCGAAACATGTAATTACATGGATCTGCACACGGAAAAGCATGAATCGCGAAAGAAATGTCATGAAAAAAGCAGTTTTTGTTACAGCCCCCCTTCCAAAAAGAAATCGGAAGAGCCAACGAACGATTTCAAATGAATCGTCCCGATTCTAGCTCCACTCTCATGGGTTAACAAAAACGCCACAACGTCTATAACAGTGTATAAGACAGAAAAAAAATACTCTTCTAAACCAAATGACCAAGCTACCTTCAATAGGGGTAAACAAGTCTACAAAAACATACAAATAAATAAACAAAATCTTCCCGTTAACTAAAGTGGAAAACCTGGTAGGTAAGTTCTGCAGAGGTCAACTGCCATTTGGAACTCTCCACTTTCCCGTAGAGAACACAAACTACTTCAACAACAAAACTACTACTTACCATGGAAGCACAAAGCCCATGTAAAAGAAAAACAACAAAACCTGGTGTCCTAAACAACCGTAATAAACCACCCCTCCTACTGAAGGAACACCAACAACGTCCAATAATCAAACCAAATACTGGCTGTGGACAAAAGAAACCGATGACTATATTGTTAGACCACGACAGAACTAATACCTCCTCCGGTATTTGAAAAATGTCCAATACTACCTTTCATACCATCACCTTGCATACTTCCCTCTCATGACATGAATTCAATCTACAGTGTTGCTAGACAGGTTTACTAGCAAGACTGATCTCAAACGAAATGATTTCAGTGATATTAACCACTCGGTACTACACCTTTGTAAGGAACACATTTTTAAAGTCGATCTAGTCGAACTCATAAAGACAACTTTCCGAAGAATGTTAACGAGAGACATAGAAATTACACAAATTACTTAGACCCTTTAGGATTTAATTTGAAATCCTTAATATGCCAAGAGCCAATATTCTTTCCCTGAGCATTAACCAACTCGTATACCAGAGCCGACAGTTTCTTGACTATCCGACATTTTTCATAACGTGGGGCAAACTTTGAAATAAAATAATTCCCCGCATTGCTCAAGAAGTACGTTTTCTTGTAAACCGTATCGCCCACCTCAAACTCCGCAGGACGGTGTTTACGGTCATAATACGTTTTATTGTGAGCATGCGCATTATCAAGTTTCTTCCTCACGGTATGAAAAACGCCGGAAAGTTCGCTCAGATCTTGAGCGTAGGACAAACGACTGCCAAAAAGGACCTCAGCTTGGGACTCAGGAGATTGAGTATAAAACGAACCGTCTAAGATAGGTTCTCGACCATGAACCAAGAAGAAAGGACTGAAACCCGTAGCCTCCGAAACGGCCGAATTGATCGCCATCTGAATGGCAGAAAGGTGGAGGTCCCAAGAGCGATGGTCGTTTTTTACAGACAACGCCAACGCCGTGACAACTCCTCGATTCTGCCTCTCAGTTGGATTGACCTGAGGGCAATACTTCGGATTTAAGTAAACCTTAGGTATCCGATACTTGGACATTAGTTCGGTAAACTCCTTTCCAATAAATTGTTTTCCGTTGTCGGAAATAACATACTGAGGGACACCAAAACGCAGGAAAACCTCATGCTCCATGATACGACTCACGATTTTGCTAGTAGCCCTCTTTAAAGGGAAAAGCAAACAGTATTTACTGAAACAACAAGTAACTACTAGTATGTGAATATTCCGATCTCTCGTCATCGGATAGGGACCCAACAAATCGACGGAGACCATCTGGAAAGGGAAAGAACAAGACTTTGGATTGCCTAACTGACCCAAAGGAGAAATATTTGGGTGTTTATACTGTTGGCAAGTTTCACATTGGGAAATGAATTTGACCACATCTCCGTGCAAATTCGGCCAAAAATAGCGCATTGCTAGGCGACGATGAGTTTTAAAAACCCCAAAATGCATAGACAGATCGGACGCATGGTTATCGTGTATAAGCTTCTCTCGGAGAGGTAAGGGTAAAACTAACTTCCAGTCATAAGCGCTGGTGAGCTGGTACTTTCCCTTCGTGTAGCGATACAACTCCGCGTCCTTGATCTGGTAATTAGGGTAAGCGGCAGGGTTATTAGATACCGCTTGGAAGAAATCGTTGTACCAAGGATCGGCGACCACAGAAACAGATGAAACGGGCAGCAAACGCGATAACGCATCAGGAACCACATTTTCGACGCCTTTCTTATGGACGATCTCAAAGTCAAAGGCGGATAGCCGAATACCCCATCTGGCCAAACGGCCAGTTGGGTTTTTCAGACTCAAAACCCAAAGAAGACTGGCATGATCCGTGAAGATTTTGACTTTGGGACCGCCCTCTAAGTAGCCGGGAAAATGCTCGATTGCATGAATCACGCTTAGGGCCTCCCGTTCGGTATTTTTAATATTTACGCGGTGACAGGCGAGGGTTGAAAACCCCGCCCACCACCCGGGCAGTTCTAACGACGTGGGTCGTTTTATCTGCCCAGGATGTCATGCAACGACAACCTCACGCGTGCCGGAAGGGTAGCGCGTGAGGGGTGAGCGAACGGAGACCTTAGGAAGGATTCTCCGGGCTTCAGCCCCCGCCGGCACCCCGTAAACCGTTTATTTATACTTCAAAATGTTTACAATTACTACTTAATTACTAAACTAAACTAGGCGACTAAGCGGTAACATATATTTTTTTTTTATTTATTTAGTATAATATATTATTTTTTATTCCAATGATGAGGCAGTGGAAGGTATGCTCCATGAGGCGTGTCGAAAAAAAAAAATAATAAATAAATAAAAACGGGCAGCAAACGGCAGGGGCGCCGTCGGAGACGTCGACGACCGGGATCCTGTGAAAGGGCACGCACCCACAGGGGCGATTAGGGACGATACAGTACGGGCGACTTCGGATGATGAAGCAGCCCACGGCTCGCACCGCTAAGAGGGGGGGCCCTCCCCCGGAGGAGGATAGCCCCTCTGCCTGAGATCCTCCCAGAGGGACACCCAGTGATCCACAAACTCGCGAAACGCAGCAAAGCAAACCCTACAACTTACCAAGTCCGCATACCAAACCGGCAGACTGCCGACGCACGAACCAACCACAAACAACATTTCCGCCCGTGCGGCGTCGAGCTTGGGGCATGTCCAAACGATGTGTTCGGCCGTCTGGCGACCAGTTCCACACGAGCACCAGGGATCGTCGTTGAGTCCAAGGTCAAATAACTTGGCTTTGAACTCACCGTGACCCCCAATGAGCTGAGTGACATGGTGGTCAAGCCGCAGAAAATCCTCGTTTTTCATCCGCTCGGACACCGACGGAAAGAAACTATGGGTAAGGCGGCCCGTGCCGCCGCCGTCCCACCGCTCCTGCCAGACGCGCAGACTCTCCGCCCGAATACGACGGGACCAGCCCACCAACGTGGAGGACGCCGGGTCCACCGACAGACTAAAGTAGTCTACCGGCACCCCTCGTCGAATCCATGACACGGCTGCCCGCTCCAGAACCTCCAGATCGATCGGCAAAACTCCAGCGAGGACGGGAAGAGCGAGAGTAGAGGTCGTCCGGTACGCTCCAGTAATCGCCACAAGCGGGAGACGCTGGCCACGCAGCAGGACAACGCGCATGGCCTCCGATATGGATGGCCACGCCCAAGCACGCGCGGCATAAGCCACCTGCGGGACAAAAACACCCTTGTAGAGCAGTCTGATGGCCGGGGAGCGGATGCCCCACTCGGCCCTGCTGGAGCGACGAATGGCGAGGAAAAGATTTCGCGATTTCGTAGCCACGGTTTTCGCGTGTAAAAGATGCGACAGGGACGCCGACAACGAGACCCCCAGGTAGCGAACGGACTGCGGAAAAGCCACAGGACGTCCTCCAACCCGGATAAGTGGTTTACGCTGGAGACGCCCCTTTAACAATAAGGCTTGCGACTTGGCTGGAGAGAAAGAAAGCCTGTTGCGATTTCCCCAATCGAGAATCAGGTCAATCGAACAGGCCGCCCTTCTCTCAACCTCGGCACGACTCTTGCCGCCCACCAGGAGGAGGACGTCGTCAGCGTATGCGCTGACGGTGCAGCCCTCCGGGTATGGCAGCCCGAGCATATCGTCAAAAAGAATATTCCACAGACAGGGACCCAACACCGACCCTTGCGGACACCCCATAGAAGGAACCTTGCTTGCTGACGAGGGCCCATACTTAATAATAACGGACCTGTCTGAAAAATAGCTTCGGATTATGCTAAGGATATTGTTCGGGCACTGTCTGAGACGAAGCTTGCTCACAATCATCGGCCACCAAGCGTTGTCGAAGGCACCCGAGATGTCGAGGAAAACCCCGACGACGTATTGTCCGTCAAACGCGCGAACCCATTCCTTCGCAAATAGGATGGCATCCTCAGTGGACCTCCCGCGGGTAAAGCCAAACTGCCGGTCGCTCTGAGGTGAGAGAGTCGCGTCAAGCCGATCGCGCACGAGCACCTCAAGCACTTTGCCCAAAATAGGCAGAAGTGTGATGGGCCTGTACGCTTTCGGATCCGACCGGGGTTTGTCGTTACCCTTGGGAATTACACGCAGGAGACCAACCTTCCAACAGGTGGGAAAGTAGCCGTCATTAATGCATTTCTGCATTAAAACAGTCACCTCCCATCTGGCGAACTCCCAGACGCGCTTGATGATGCTCGCCGTGAAGAGATCGATCCCTGGCGCCTTACGAGTCGACATAGAGCCTATGATCCGATCAAGTTCCTCCGCAGTTACATCCGAGACATCGGGAACGCGCGATTCGACGACAGAAAGCCGCCTAATCTGCGCATGATGCAAATCATCCCGGGCGGGCTGATCCGAGGGACAGAGTATATTCAGGAGAGCCAAAAGCGACCCCTCTGTATCGAGGGTGGGGGCAGAGTTGCCATCCACGATGTTCGAAAGAAAATCATCGGCGCTTTTGGTGTTTTTGTGGATTGCCTTCTTCATGTCCCACGGATTGGCGTTACCTACCTCGGTAACCCACCGCCTCCACGACTCCGTCTTGGCATGCCTAATGGCGGCATGATAGACCCTACGAGCCGAAGTCAGGTTCTTTTTAAGTGCCTCCACGCGCTCAGGAGAAGCCGAACTCCTACGGGCCTCTCCCATTTTTCCGTATGCGCGTTTGTAGCTTTTCCTTAGCTCGGAGAGATCAGATGACCACCACGGGGCCGCGAAGCCACCGCGGGGTTTCCTCCGCCCTACCACGGCTTCACAGGAAGAAAAAATGGCCGCATTAAGTGCGGAGCACAAGTTCTCTGCGGTACTACTGGGGGGGGATGGAAAACCCTCGAGGTTCACGCAGAGGACTTCACCGAACCGATCCCAGTTAATGTTGCCGGTTCGGTATCGCCACTCGGATGGTGGCGTGGGGGGTATACGACGGCCGATGTCAAAGGTCACCAGTCTGTGATCCGACGAGGAGAGATGCTCGTGAACAGTCCAGTTGTTCACCCAGCGGGCGAATCCCGGGGAGCACAGAGTTATGTCCACATTACTGGAACCGCCAGGGCCACAGAAAGTCCTAGGCTGTCCAGGAGTGTTAATAATGTGCAACCCGAAGGTCGCGACTAACTCCTCGACAGCCTCGGCCCTGTCTTTCCCCAGCCGTCCAAGACTACTCAAGTCGCCGTCATCGTGCCATGCAGAAGAGCGGGCATTAAAATCACCCGCGACCAGCACGGGGCGACCGTGAAGAGCGCGTAGGGCACCAGCGAGTCCAGCGATGTGGGTTCCTACTTCCTCGCAGAACTGGAAATAGCAGGATATCAGGTAGCAGTCTACGCGGTCTATAACGACCGACGCGCAGACGAGGTGCTCGTTCGATAGGTGGTCCAAGAGCATAGGAGGCGGAAGCTCTGAGCTCACCGCGATCCCAGCCATTGGACGAGCCCCCTTCTCGAGCACAACGCACCGCCCGCCGATCCCCCGGGTTTTCCCGCGGAACGTATATTGCTCCTGGATGAACGCTATTCCAGCCCCCAACGTCTCGAGGGTCTGACCGAATTCAGCGGTAACCGCTCGACTTCTTTGCAGGTTCAGTTGCGCACAGTTGATCATTGGTTGGGGACTATGCCCCGCCATAATTCGTTGATGAGATCATCCGCTCGACGGCACGTTGGTACACGGGGCATACCTGGGTACCAGTCACATGGTTGGCGTCCCTGCGCAGTCGCGAGCAAGAGGCGCACTTCGGCGGAGTCCCCTTGGAGGGACAGTTGGCCGCACCGTGCCCCTTAGCGGCGCAGTGGCCGCAGACTTCCTCATCTGCACAGCGCTTTTGCGTGTGCCCGTAGCCGTGGCACCTAAAGCACCGAACCGCTCCAGTGTAGTCGCGGACTCTACAGGAGTCCCAGTCAAGGTAGGCGCGGCCCTCCGAGACCAGCACCGCCCTCACGGCAGGATCCACCATCCACACGGTCTGTGCGGTGGGGCCATCCCGGCGACCGAAAGTAAATAGACGCCGGGTGGTACTCAGTACAGCGGCCTTATCCACGTCGCACCTACCCTGCAGATTCTGGCTCCAGAGGAGCTCAACCACCTCCGCATCTTTCAGCTCCCGGGGGACGTCGTGAATGACGACCCTGGGGAGCCTACCCTGAGGTTCAACGGCACGAAGTCCCGCCCCGAGTAGGCGATCGGCCGCCGCCTTGACCCTCTCAAGGCCGCCCGGCGTCGAGGTCTGAACCAAGACACCGGCGCGTGCAACTTTTCGCACCATCACGGGACGGAAACCGTCGTCCGTTGGGTTTAATGTTCTCAACAGCGCCTCTTTCGTCTTCTCGGAGGTGGCTGTGTCGTCCTCCTTCGCCGGGTAGATTACTACCGTTGGACGTTGCGGTCGCACCTCCCTCTGCCTCCCTAACACGGTGATAGGCACCCCACGCCGAGCTACATCTCCGTACGAGGGGGTGCTTGTTGCTGCCACCATCGGAGCTGGCCTAGTAGCCAGGTCCCGGACAGAGGCCTCCATCGACCTCACACCGCCCATCACCTCCTCAGCCAGACCAATGCGCCCGTGGGCAGCCGCCAGCTCGCAGGCCATCCTCGACACGAGGCCGAGGATGACCATGGACTCCTTATTAATGCGCTGCTTTTGGTCAATATTTAGCCGCGTCCCTTCCGTGATTACCGCCTCGATTTGCGCCAACGACGCCTCCACACCCGCCACCAACGAGGACGCAGGTCTGGCAGCGCTGGTAGTGACGGCAGCAGCAGCATCAGCAGCAGGGGGAACCGCAGGCCGGACGACAGGAGGCGCAGGAGCCAGACCGGAAGGGGAAGCAGCAGCTGTCGGCGCATGACCAATTTCAATTTTGGAGGCGACTGATTTCGCTCCCTCGCCCGCGGTGTCCGTGCCGGTCTCCAATTCCTCGTCGGATGAGTTGTAATTCCTCCGCTTAGCCTTCGGTGGCGTCTTCTTCTTTTTCCGCTTTAATCCTGCGGCGGCAGCAGCGCGAGTAGACGGAGGCGCCCCGTTGGACGCAGAAGCAGCGGAGACACGCGGCGGCGATGACGCCACCCCACCCTCATCAAGCCCCACCGAGGTCACGGGGAGGGGGGTAGGGGGGGGCGATCTCTCGCCACCACCCCCGACCGACCCCCTCGCCCATGGTGG
The DNA here is from genome assembly GCA_944548615.1 of Micropterix aruncella. Classification (NCBI taxonomy): domain Eukaryota; kingdom Metazoa; phylum Arthropoda; class Insecta; order Lepidoptera; family Micropterigidae; genus Micropterix; species Micropterix aruncella. The sequence goes on from OX155952.1 coordinate 5,618,579, forward strand.
CACCGGAAGAGGCGGGAAAGCACCTGCGCCTCGCCCTGGAATCGAAGTCGAGCTGACGCCGACTGCCGCAGCCGGAGCTCGGGGCGATGCGGGGGGTGGGGGGCGGGGGGACGGCGGCGGGGACCGTGGAATTCGAGGAGACCTCCTAAAGGGGTCACCACCCCCTCCTGGGTCACTGCTTGCCATTTACAAATTTGCGAAATTTGACGTTCGAAAACGCGTGGTCGCACTGCTCACAATGTTTTTCTTAAATATTAGATAATTCACTAAATGTCCACTTCAGTAGGCTACATGTGCTACAGGGGCGGTATCTTTATTTCCAGGTACACTTTCACCCAACGCGACAGCGCATGAGAGAAAAGAATAATAATCACTGCGAGTACAAACTTGGACACGTTCCGCACACACAAGTGTCAAATAAGTAAAGAGTCCCACCGCATGCAAATGTCCACTTAGATCTCTTAATTTGGAAGCTGTGACTGCCGCAAGGGCCACAGAGCAGGGCTAAGAGACCCTTTAACATAAAAAGCTATCTCCACCACTGTCGAAAATAAAAATCGGAATTTCGGAGTCACTAGATAAAGTAAACCGCACTTGTCGATATGAGGGTAACGCGATACTCTGCTCCCGTTCGGTAGCAGAGTATCGCGTTTCAGCGGGTAAGAGAGTCCTACTCGTGAAAGCGATGGGATGTTCTACGCCATCCACTGTCTGGGTAAGTACGCCGCCTAAACCGTACAACGATGCGTCGCAGTGTAACGCAAATGGCTTTGTATAGTCCGGACAAGCTAGTATCGGACTAGAAATTAGAGCTGACTTCAATTTTTGAAAGGCCTCTTCCGCTTCTGGTGACCACGAAAATGCGGGAGCACCTTTGCGGGTACTGGTCAAACGTGACAGAGGAGCAGCAATACAGGAGAAATTTCGGATAAACCGACGATACCAACCGGCCATCCCAAGGAAAGTTTTAACCAACTTAGGCGAACTAGGAGTCGGAAAGTCTAATATACATTGTACCTTTTCGGGATCGGTATGTAGACCATGAGAGTCTACTACATACCCTAGGTACTTAAGTTCTCGACGAAAAAATTGACACTTTTTGAAATTAATCGTTAGGTTCGCATAAACTAGACGATCTAACACTCGGTTTAACAATGAAATATGCTCTTCGAAAGTTGAAGAGACAATAACGATATCATCTAGGTAACAAAATACTTTGTTATCGAACGACGGGTCGAACAACTGATCAGCGAGCCGTTGCATGCAGGCAGGAGAATTGCGCATGCCGAACGGACAGACTTGCATAGCAAAGAAACCACGTCCAGGAACCGTAAAACTGCACTTTTCCTGAGAGGCCGGATCTAAGGGGATTTGCCAAAAGGCGGCCGACAAATCGATGGAAGACAAGTAGTTAGCGTCTCGTAAACTGTCCAGGATGGTAGTAATTCTCGGAAGAGGGTACGCATCCGGCTTCGTTATCGAGTTGAGCTTCCTACTATCCAGACAAAATCTTAAAGTACCATCGGACTTCGGAACAAAAATTGTTGGGTTATTCCAACCCCCTTTGCTAGGTTTAATAACTCCTAACTCTAGCATACGATCAACTTCTTCATTTAACAATGCTAAACGAGCGGGAGACATGGGATAATACCGCTGTTTCACCGGTGGATGATTACCCGTGTCGATAACCTGTGATATTAAATTAGTTCGACCAAGACCCTTAACGTCTGTCGAAACTTTTTGAAAACCATCGATCATTTTGTTTGCTAAGGACTGCTGATTCTCAGTCAGAGAAGCGAAAGGATGCAAAACCCTCACTTCGCTGACTGAATGCCAACTAACATCACTATCCTCAAACCTAACGAACTTCACAATTTCCGGAGCCAAATCAAATTGTCGGACAAAGTCCATGCCTAATATAAGAGAAGTGCCAATATCCGGAGCCACAACCGCTCGGATCACTTGACAACGATTATTAAATTTGAAAGGCAAAGACATATAACCGATCGTCCTAACCGTACTAGCATTTGCGGTACTTAAAGTCCAAGACGAAGTCTTGTGCAGGGTATACCCGATCTCAATTAAATATCGATGTGAGTCGGCACCCAAAATTGTGACGCTCGAACCAGTGTCAAGCAAGCCACAAACCGCAATATCACCCAACGCAACATCTAAAATGGACGACGGTTGTCTTTTTCCTCTTCGAACAAGGCAGAGACAGAGTGAACAAACGCATTCACTCTGTCTCGGTTCTCGAGTTTTTTGAATCGGCCGAAGTAGAATTGGGAGAATTATTTCCTTTGGAACAATCCGGACAAGTTGTCACGGTAAAATTAAATTTACCGCAACGGTAACAGTACTTGGAGTGCCCGTGATGTGAACCCCTCTGGTAACCACTATACGCTCCTCGAGGACCACCCGCATTATGCGGTTTGCCTCGGGAGTAACCACCTCGGTGAAAACCACCCCGATTGCTTGAACCTCTATGGGATTCTTGAGTACGATTGGATAGGGAATCAACAGCGGACACTGTGCACGGATGAAGATGTTCCTCAAGAGGAACGTCCGTACTATTATTACTGGAACCAGAACAATCGACAGAGTGAACTGCTCTAGACGCAGAAGGCTTGGCTTTTGAAAGTGCCTGCAGGTTAGCATTGTATTCATTTATAGCCACATGCGTGAGTTCCTGCTGTTTCCCCACATGAAGCAGTTCTTGTATGGAATGAACAGGGATGTACGCGAAACATTGTTGCAGGTAAGGTTTTAAATTGGGTACTAGGATTGTCAGCTGCTCCGCCTCCGGCAAGGGCCTGGATAATTTATTAAAATAACCCAATACTTCCGTAACAAAAAGATGAAGAGGTTCATCCGGTCTCTGAATTCGAGCGCGAGCCCGTTTCAACATATCGCGGTCGAAGGTTTGACTGCCAAAATTTTGGCGAAGTTCTTTGGCCAACTGTGGCCAATTGTCTATCCTGGAAGCAACCGTCCTATACCAAGCGAGCGCGTGATGTTGAAACAACTCGCACGCCGATTTCAGCAACCGTGCATCAGAAATATTTCGTGCCAAACGATTTTCCTCAAGGCGTTCCAGGAATTCTACGACGCATGACTTTCCATCAAACACAAACCCCAAACTCAAAGCCCTTAACACCTGTTCATTAGTAAAATCATACGGCCTGCTGACCGCGACCGGATTCCTAACAAAAACCTCGGGTTCGGAAACCGAATTACCCGCATTAGGTACACTCGAAACATTTGGAACGGCTAACGGAACAAAAAGATTATGTGATGCAACCGATGTCACCCCTAAAGGATGTACCGGCACAGGCACCTCTACCTGTACAGAAGTAGACGGCAGTAAATTTGGACTAGGAGCTCTCACAATATCTGAACACTCCTCTAGCACCTTCACGATCTCTAAAATCTCCGCCTGAAGACGTTCAAACGAAGCTGTCGGTACAACCCCAGACGTTATACGCGATACTCTATAAAAAAGATGCGTTGTTTTTGTACAAACGCGTTTAAACAAAGGTCGAGTATTGTTCTCTACCAAATCCTCGACAAATTCTTGGAGACACAAGAGTCGAATGGAACATTCGTTAAACTCTTGCTCGGGATCCAGATCCGTCGACGTGATTGAATCTGCAGGAAACTGTTTAAGCAGCGAACTAAACTGTCGGCGCATCGACTCCACAAGCGTCGGGGTAACCTCCCGAATTTTGAATTCGTAATCCAATTCTTTTTTAACTAAGTGTGAGGCAGAATAATACACAAGCACGGGGGAAGCCATCTCAACTACTTGCGTATTAAAAATATAAACAAGCAGAAAATTTAAATGTTTTTTTATAAAAAAAAAAATTTAAAAAAAAAAACAAAAAAATAATTGACAAAAAAAAAAAATCACCAAAAAAAATTTTTTTTTTTATTTATGGTAAAAAATCAAATATAAAAAATTGTTCTGCTCAATAAAAAAACAAAAAAAAACGAAATATTTTTTTTCAAAATAAAAAATAAATTTAGAAAATAAATAACTAGAACGGACTGACCTCAACGATTGCTGACGAGCACCTCTATTCACCTGACACCTTTAACCAATGGAGCGGAGTATTCAATCTTCGGACCTGAAATTTACAAAAAAACAATTTAATAAACAGTCTATAACAATCTATGAACACGGCAAGCCTCTATCTTGCTGACGAGGCTATTTCCCGACAACCGTATCGGATTACAAATTAAAAACAAAAAATTACAAAGAAAACCACTATACTGTACCTCGAGCTACTGTACAATGATACTAGATATTATGTACAATATCTTTAAAAAACTATGAGAAAAAGAAACGGCAAGTCTGTATACAATAGAACTTTTTCGCGGTAACCGCTTAAAATATTAAATTCAAGTTACAAGAAATGTTACAGGTTAAACATTAAAGAAAACGTTTAAGTAAACGCAGACGTGTCTCACAAACTAAAGAAAGAATTACTACTTAGGCTAAAACCAGTTCTAAGGCTCCACGCTGGGCGACAGTATATAACAGCAGCGCCAGTATGTGACAGCAGCGCCAGTATGTAACTGCCAGGTTCCAATATGTACCCGCGGGGTTGGACCTGGTTATACCTAGTCGTAGAATAACCACGAACAGAAATCAAGTGCAGGAAGTATTATTTAAAGCCGAAGCCAATAAACATAAAAAAACTAACTTTCAGAAAAAATTGGACGCCACAGCTTTTTAAAGGTTAAAGCTGAAACTAAAAAAAAACCAGCACTCGATACCAAAAAAATTAAGCACAAGATTTAACAGGGTGGGTAAGTCTCACAAGTTTGTCACTGGTTTTGCCCGGAGGTAGCAATTCTTCCTTCAGCTGTAAAAAAAAGAAATGAGAACACGTTGCTTCTTTTCAGCGTTCTTTATTCCGTTTCTCCACGGGCACAGCAAAACGAAGAAGGTGCAAGGCACACGATGCACACGGTCACAGCAAAGCAGTATATAATTCCTCCAAAAGTCGACAGTAGGTAGGTCCGGAATTTGAACACTCCGATCACTAAAATGCTCCAAGAAGCAGGCCGCCACGCTACGGCAGTTGATGCTTTACAGGTGTATTATTGATAGTAAATGGTATAAAAATAGAGGTGCTCGTCGCCCGTCAGAAAAGAACTACATGAATTAAAAACTGCGCCGCGCTATACTCGTCGGCAGCGACGCCGATCCTCAGCTCTTACGCCTGCGCTTCCACACTCCAAAATCACCAAAGAATGCCATTTTTGAAAGGCGTCACGACCCCGAAAAAAAACGAGTGATCACCTTTTGACATTTCCGCCTGAACCAACGAGAATAGAGACGTCATTGCCGTAACCGTAGCGTTCGACACCTTCTTAAACGTCAGAAAACGGTTCTTACGACTTTTACAGTCGACTTTTAAGTCAAGTTGTGACTTAATTACGACGTTACGAAAATGAAGCAGAAAACTTCGGAAAAATAGTAGAGATGACACCGATACATGTAATTACATGGATCTGCACACGGAAAAGCATGAATCGCGAAAGAAATGTCATGAAAAAAGCAGTTTTTGTTACATAATATACAGTCAGATTTTGTGTAATACATGATCAGATTTTAAGGTATATCCAATCAGACTTTGTGTAATTTTCAATCAGACTTTGTGTAATTTATTTTATTTATTTATTTATTTATTTATTTAGTAACACATCTAGTAAACAATTAATGTCATATTTGTAAGTAAGATGTTAGCAAGAAATTGATGTGACATTATTTTTAATGTTCGACAAAGTCGCCTAACTAGGCTTAGGCCTGTTCTAAGGCAGACTTTTAATGACTAGTGAGTGGCAGAGTTTAATGACTAGTGTGCACTGAAAACTTAAACTATAGTTAGTACTTATTTTTAAATCGACAAATATGAAACTACAAATATTTACGCATATACAAATATAGATAATCATATACGTCTATAGATAAAATATATATCCATATATGCACACCTACACATACATATATGTATACGAAAATAAAAATTAAACCAAAATAAATAAAAATAAAAACTAAAATAATATACATATATAAATCAATTACATATTGATATACCGTTTACATACCTATAATAGTAATTTAAAATTATCATGGTAAAAACTAAATACTAAGTACTAAATACTATCATTCAAACAGTCAGCATATTCCCTAAACCGTCACTACCCACCTGCAACAACCAATCGGTTAAAGATATCCAATCAGATTTTTTGTAATATCTACTATTAGTAGATATTACACAAAGTCTGATCGGATATTACAAAAAACTAAATCAGGTGGATACCATAACAATGTATTCTAATTACTGCTCGCCAATCAGCTATCTGGCAATATTGGAAATATTTCGACATACGTAATAAATACCTTAGTGGAATCTGACATAATGATGTATAAGTTCATGACAGATTTAATTTTTATTACCATTTTACTTTAAAATAATTCAAATAAATAAATAAATTGTAAACGCCCAATGCCAATTAACAAATGGCGACTTAGCCTCATGCATTTGTAATAATTATAATATTAAAAAATCGGTTGTGTCACCCGAAGACTTTCCCGGCAAGCAGACAGCCACCCCACCGCCCGCAAAACCGACAGCGCAATACGCTAGAGCGGAATGTGAAATGAACGGTTGTCACTTTTTTGCATTAAAACTAACCACCACAGATAAAGCATCTGAATCTAACACAGCACAAAATGTGTTTAAATTTATTCGAACGAGTATAAGTTCGAAAGGTAGTTTTTATCGACGGTCGTTCGTTTAATATTCCGCTCTAACGTATTGCTCCATCTCGTTCGCTTGAACTAATTTCAATTTTAGTTCACAAAGAAACGCAATCGGGCCCACTATGTGTGTTAAATATTATAAGTCGGTAAAATAATAAATTTATAAGTAAGTGGGAATAATAATATATATTTATAATAATATCTTAGATTTTAATTTGAGTTTAAAATTAAGTGCGCACAGGATAACTCATAAATTCAAAAAAGAAGAATGTACCCTAGCACGGGCATTACCCTAGTTGGGTAGTTTTTGCATATATGCCTTTTTTGATTCTTCATCTGAAAATTAATTAATTATTATTATTATTATTAATTCATTTCGGTTAAGATCTTTTTATCCATTGCAAAAAATCGCTGTTATCTGCAGACTAACTTCTCTTTCAGTAATGAAACTAAAAATAACTCAGACGTTCTTCGTCGACGTCGACAAATAAAAATTGTTGACTAAATTGTCGAAGCGGAAGATCTGCTCATAATGGCCGACAATTTGTTGCTGGTATTTACCCTTCTGAAATGGAACGATCGTATTACTGGGTATAATATGATCTCCACCCGTGAATAAGCTCAATTAAGTGGTCTGGGTGGAATAAGGTGGGTACTACGGTATTTTTGATTCTTTTATTCATGCGTGGATATAAATGCTCATTCTCTTTAATGAATACATAAGCTCTGAGAAAGTAAACGTAATTGCTATAAGCATAGGTCAAGTAACTGGTGAAAGACACTTGGATATTAGTAACTGGTGAAAGACACGCGAAGGTGATATTAGTATTCTTACAAATGATATACATTCCGCCGAAGACCTAAAGTAGATGAAAACAAATATTTATACCTTAATATATATGTGCGGGATGATCAGTAATTGTGAGTTATCGATGATCAGAGTCCCGACTTGTATCGTGATGTTCCTCGGAGATTACATGCGGTGAGATAAACACAGTGTTTTAATATTTTACCATTTAATTATTGAAGAGAGTAGTAAGAAGAGATAGTTTACCAGTTAGAGCGTTGACGAAGACAGTGTGACAGTCTTTATGACAGTCAATAATTATATGAATTGTACGTGCTTATATACATATAAGTGAAATTTCTATAAGTGGGGTAAAATTCGTCTGAATAAAAACTGCTTATCGTGAAAGACGCTGTTTTCTATACAAAGATAAAAATGCAGCGTGTGAAAAACGAAATTATTATTTATTAGTCGTCATGCGAGTCGACAGTTTTTCCCGTTATTTGACGTCAATTGAATCTCAGAAATAGTAATGTTTGTTGATTAAAAATGTTTCATCATCATAAGTCATTGCATATTCCATGTAGCGAAAAATCATGGACGAAATTCGGAGAGAATGCTCATTATTTTTTTCATAGAAAATAATTATTTCTATTATTTTTTCCATAGAAAATAAGATAAAATATCTTCCGTTAATCTTACAGTCAAAAAGTTGAATCACTCTATTCGTGAATAAACTCCATTTAGTCGTCTGTATTTGAATAAGTTGTGGGCTACAGTATTTCTGATCCTTTTGTTCATGCGCGGATAAGAATGCCCATTCTCTTCAATGACTCCGTAAGCTCTGCGAAATAAACCTAATTGCGATAAGCATAGATCAATTAACAGGCAAAATGCACTTACCGCGAGGGTGATATGAATGTCCTTAAAAATGATATATTATGTAATAATGGGTATCTGAAAATCAAAGTATGATCATTGATTTTATAGTGTAATAAAATGAATGGTATGATGAAAACAAACATTTCTACCTTAATATATTCTATGTAACGAGAAATCATGGAAGAAATTTATGAAAAATGGTCATATAAGTTGCACGGCCAGGATATTAATAATCGCAATACTGTTTTGCATTCTTAGCACTTTGGTATCTATTTAAGTACCTACTCTAGACAAGGCGGGATATAAATCCACGGAAAATAATATCAGAAGAAGAAGAGTATTTTCGTCCGGAACTTGATCTATTTTCTTCGACCTCAAAGCATTCTATATAAGGCGAAATAGGAACCCACAGAAGAACAAGAATATTGGAAGAAGTAGAATATCCCTCCATCCCCCCCCCCTCTTCCACACCCGAGAGGAAAACTAGTATTTTTGTAGTATTTCCGTGGTATTTTCCAATGGTATTTCAATGGTATTTTTCCGTGGTATTTTCCAATATGGTTCTTTTCTCGGCTAGCCTCCGGCGGCTCGACGTTATTATTTGATTAAAATGTGTGTTGTTTTTTTGTCGCTTGTATAAGAGGTATTGGCTTATTATTGGACATGGTTTGGACCCTACGACTCATCTGTGTACCGAATTTCAAGTCTCTAAGTTCAATATTTCGGGACTGAAGTATGACTAGCGCGACCCCGAAAGGTGGATCGATTTCTACCACGACTTTTCAATTTCTTAACTTCAACTTTTCAACACTTGCCATGACCAAATGATGACTGCATGCCAAATTTTAGCTCAATCGGAATAAGCATTTCGGCGCTATCGTGGAGGAATACACACAGACAGACAGACACACAGAAGTGCGTCCACAATACTTTCCTTGCCAGGAAAGTAAAAAGTAAAGGCAGTATAATAATATGTGTTTATTTTCATGTTTACTTTGATCATTACCTACATGTGATTTAAATAAAACCATATCGTATACAACGCAATATTAAAATCACTTAAGCGAATTCAAACCGGAAAAATCCCCAAAACCAAAACATTCCATTCATTATTCATTGAATTCGCATACATTACGAGTATCTGCCGATATTCCTGCCGATTGGCGAATACCGACCGACTTGCTCCTTCTTTTCAGCGGAGTCAATTTTTCATATGAATGCAAATGAGGAAGTAAATTGAAAGGGCTGAAGGCAAATTTCAGCCCAGTTCTTTCAGACCCGTTTACATACACCCAACGCTGCCTTCCATAACTTTTAGTCGGTTAGCGTAAAAATAATCGTATTCAGTGGTGAAGCGTGACATTATAAAAAATAGGATCGAAGACGCCCTTACACTTTAAAGTGGGATTTGTGGGTTTAAAATTAATGTAATCTTATATATAAAAATGAATCGCCGTGCGTTAGTCTCGCAGGATCTCGGAAATGACTGGACCGATTTGAATTATTTTTCTTTTATTTTGTTTGGCTTGATTCAGGGGTGGTTTACAAAAAAAACATTTACGAAAAACTCAAAGAAACAACTGAAAATCGAAAAAATCCAAATTGGTCATTTTGGGAACATTGGCCACTTTCTAGATGGCTATCGCGGCTATCGTATTGTTTGACAGCTGCGCCATCCATAACTGTTATTCAATCCGTGCAATGTGTAAAATTTCAAAAAGTCGCAAAAGTCAAAAAAGTCAAAAGAGTCGAAAAAGTCGATAAAGTCGAAAAAGTAGTAAATTCGGAAAATTCGAAAAAGTCGAAAAGGTCGAAAAAGTCGAAAAAGCCAAAAAAGTAAAAAAGTCGAAAAAGCCAAAAAAGTCAAAAGTCAAATAAAGTCAAAAAAGTCGAAAAAAGTCGAAAAAGTCGATAAAGTCGAAAAAGTCAAAAAAGTCAAAAAGGTCGAAAAAGTCAAAAAAGTCGAAAAAGTCGAAAAAGTTGAAAAAGTCGAAAAGGTCGAAAAAGTCCAAAAGCCAAAAAAGTCAGGAAAGTCAAACTAGGTAAAAAAGTCTAAAAAGTCAAAAAACTTAAAAAAAATCAAAAAATGACGGAAAAGTAAAAAAAGTCGAAAATTAAACAAAAGTCAAATAAGTCAATAAAAGTAAAAAAACTCAAAAAAGTCTAAAAAGTAGAAAAAGACGTAAAAGTCAAAAAAGTCGGAAAAGTCAAAAAAGTAAAAAATGTGTCTAAAAAGTCGCAAAAATTAAAAAAGTCGAAAAAGTCGAAAAAGTTGGAAAAGTCGGAAAACTCGAAAAGTCAAAGTCGATTTCGATTTCGATTTTCGAGTTTTAAAGGGTGTCGCTAGGTTGGGGGTGGAGGGGGGGGTAGGATGGGGTTTGTTGTTGTAGGATTAATTATATTAATAATCAGATGAATTACGTTCCTGGCTACTTGACAGGAAAGTCTTGGGGCGACACAACCGTTTTTTTAATGAAATAACCACGAATTTGGACTTAGTTTGGGGATTTCAATACTGTAAAGACCTCATGGAAATTTCGATCGATTCGAGTGAGCGTGAAAACAATTCCGTGTCGTTTAACAGTGTCAATGACATCAATGACAATGTCGAGAAGAAGAGATAACATAGGTCGACGAAGTCAGTCAAATGTGCGGCAAGCTACTTCAAGTGCAAACCGCACTGATGTGAGATGATTCCATAATCTCGGCCGAAATACAAGATGAAGCTGTTAGACCGAAATTGCTTGCAGTGGTGCCTAAGAATATGATCTATGGACTTCGCTAAGTTTATAACGACATCTCGCCCTGTATGCTCGATAGTAACTGTTCCAGGCGTTACCAGAGAGACCTGATTGCTAACACCATCACAGGCAATGACGGATACCCATTGTATCGTCGCCGATCAGTTGCCGAGAATGGGCGATCTGCAGTTGTGAAAGTGAAAGGGCAAGATGTAAATGTGGTCAATCGTTAGATTGTGCCTTATTGTCCAAGGCTTTTAAAGCGCAAATCAATGTGGAATACTGCAACTTCATCAACTCGATAAATTACATATGCAAATAGTAAAATAAAGCGATATGGCTGTTTTCGCTGTGAGGAATTCAAACGAGGTGTATATCAGTATCAGACGTGTCAGCAGCAACGAGGCGATTTGGCGCATCTTTTCCTTTGCGACATACGAAAGACAATCTACAGTTGTAAACTTGGTAATTCTAGAAAGCGGAATTTAGATTCCCCGTGCGACTGGCCTTGACGATGACAAATCACGCGTATTGGAAGTTTGCGGAATTAACTTGGAATTTCCGTATTTCGCGCATGGACAACTGTATGTCCCGTGTTCGCCAAGCCATCGGTCGGAAAGCCATCATTTTGTTTATTTACGCACCGGAAAATAAAACGAAAAATATATTTTACCACAATATTTTTTGTTGAATGTGAACTGCGTTTATATATTATCATGTAAATTAAATACATTGAATTTATTTCAATCACAAACGATTTTCATTTAATCATCAAACGAAACTCAAACCGTACATGATTCGGCCATATTATAGATTTCCATGAATTAGATTTAGAAGGTTGATTAGGATTAATGCAGGATTGTGAAGAGTTATAATCAAATAAATTTTAGGTGATACGAAGTTCACCGGGTCATCTAGTTTCATTATATAAAAATTAATCGCCCTGCGTTAGTCTCGCAATATCTCGAAAATTACTAGACCGATTTGAGTTATTATTTTTTTGTTTTGTTTGCCTTGATTCAGGGGTGGTTTACAAAAAAAAATATTAAGGAAAAATTAAAAGAAACAACTGAAAATCGAAAAAATCAAAATTGGTCATTTTGGGAAATGGGCCACTTTCAATAGATGGCGTTCGCGGCGATCCTATTGTTTGACACTGCCGCGCCATCTATAACGGTTATTCATTCCGTGCGATTGTGTAAAATTTCAAAAAGTCGAAAAGTCGAAATAGTCAAAAAAGTCAAGAGTCGAAAAAGTCAAAAAAGTCAAAAAAGGTGAAAAAGTCAAAAAAAGTCGAAAAAGTCGAAAAACTCGAAAAATGAAAAAGAGTCGATAAAGCCGAAAAAGCCGAAAAAGTCGAAATAGGTGGAAAAGTCGAAAAATCATTTATATTTCAGCATGTAAATTACATACATTGAATTTATTATAATTACAAACGACTTTCATTTAATCACCAAACGAAACTCAAACCGTACATGATTCGACCATATTATAGATTTTAATGAATTGAATTTGGAAGGTTGATTAGGATCAATAAACGCTTATGAAGAGTTACAATCAAATCAATTTTAGGTGGTACGAAGTTCACCGGGTCATCTAGTTTCATTATATATTTTATCAAATGCAATTGATTACAATGCTTTGTGATTGTTTTCATTTTAAGTAAGTATGGGTTAAAGTACATTAGGAGTTAAAAAAAAATATTTTTAAATATTTGAATGAGTTTCATTGAATTTAGGACGCATTTTATACTTAAATCGGGTGAAAAACTAAACAATCAAAAAACTGAAATGGTAGGACTTTGTATAGGTATAGCTTAATATGTTTTAGTCGGTTTATAATATCGACTACCTTATTACCCCTACCCGATCTTCTAACGACCTCCATTCACCTAGGAAATGAATTAACCTAGGAGCAAAATCGATTAGTCGTCAAAATATCTGTCATTGGCTTTGATGTACAGCGACTAACTTTTAATGATATTCCAAACAATATTTCTCCCCGGATATTTTATCCCGTTCATTTATAGAGCAGGCACATGTCGCTAAAACTTACCATATACCGTAGTCTATGAGACTCGGGTCGGGCCGTTCTTGAGAGCTAATGAAATCAGGAAAATTGTCTATGAACAACTGTTGAACGTTTAAGGCTCTGTGAACTGAAGCAGTCTTGTTAAAATGTCCGGGAGGTAATAAGCCCTTGCTGAGTTGGTCACGAAGACCCATTCTGTTTAGGATTGGTCACACTCACGGGTCAACACCCATCCGGCGGCCTCCACGCATGAAGCGTGAGCCCGGGTAGCACTCTGGCCTTAGGGCTAGTTTTCCCTAGGAATCAACCTCCTGGCGCTCCTGGAGGGTCTGAGCACCGTGCGGCGTAAGCCAATTGATTGTGCCCTCTGACTAACAGTCGGGGGAGTCTGGAAGCAGTACTGTTTCCTACAGAGCGGGGGTGTTTGCGGACCTTACGGTGACTACTTTTGAAACGACCATCGGCTACCCGATTCTGGGTGAACAACCGGGCAAAGGGTGCCGTGGTCCGCGATAGATTCGGTATACACCGTTTCACCGCTTCGTAAGGGAGAGGACCGCGCAAGCGACCTCGAACTCGTAACCATTCGAGGGACCGGAGTAATCTGGTCGCAATTGGAAGTAAGGGCGTGAGTGTAGGCCCGCTGGGTAACATACCTGGTTATCTCGCGGATAAGGCGTTGGCCTCTTACGGCATGTGGCGGAGCTTGATGGCGGACTGTTTTGTCCAAGTCTTCTGCGCTCACTTCACGGGAGATAGGACTACCAATCGTTAAAACTTCCTGAGGTGACGGGTTCGTCCGTTGTAGTTCACAACTCTAGTTTGTTAAAATGTCCCCATGTCTAGTTGCTAAAATGCTCCTAGCTCCACGAATTATTTGCAGCTTCGAGAATATATCGTCGGTACAAATGTTGTTGTATTTTGAATATTTTCAAGAAAACAGGAGGTTTTCGTTACACCAAAACAATAACAGTTTTAGCGTTTTGGAGATAAATAATACATTTGCATCAGATTTTGGATGATAAGCAGATCATACTGTATTATTTTGTTAATTACTGGATCAGTGGATTTGCCGCCCAGAGACGACTGGCTAAAAACCCAACTGCATTGGGAGGCCGGTAGCCTTAAATGGTATACTGATTGGGTCCAAATCGGGACTTGACGTAGGCTGTGGTATATATGGAGAGCGACCAAACTTCGAAAGAAGTGTAAACTTGGGGAAATACGCCTCCATATTCCAAGCGGAGGTATACGCCATTATTGAATGTGCGGATATCAACCCCCAAAAGAACTACGCCAAACACCGTATCTATATCCACTCGGATAGCAAAGCAGCTCTTATGGCACTAGCCTAGAATACCAATAATTTAAAGCTAGTGCAAAATTGCATATCACTACTGAATTCCCTGGGCGAAAAGAACGGGGTAATACTAAGATGGGTTCTTAGTCATGCAGGAATCGAGGGAAATAAAAAAGCCGATAAACTTGCTACGACGGGAGAAAAGGGAAAGTTATACGGCCCTGAACCTTGCTGTGGCGTACCAAAAAGCCTTGCAAACCTAATGCTTAAACAAATATGTTTAGAACAATCCGTCAACAACTGGAACAACACGCCAGGGTTGAATCATTCCAAAGCGCTAATTAAGGCTTACGACCGTAAGACGGCCCGTGAGGCCATGTCGCTAAATAAGGAACAATCTGCGTATACTGGCGAGGGCGCTCACGGGGCATTGTGGCCTGAACAAACACATGTTTAACCTCAAGCTCAGAGACACAAAAATGTGCAGGTTCTGCCAAGGAGCAGAAGAAACTCCCCAGCACCTCATGTGCGAGTGTGGCCCGCTGATGCGTAAAAGATACAACCACTTGATTGGTCATTACCTCCAACCTGACGAGGTAAAACAATCTGGCGCTAAAAGCCTGCTGCGGTTCTTAAATGACACAAGGCTTAGCGCAGAACTATAGTAGGTGGCGAACACAATAGATCAGCAATGGTCGCAGTGTTACAAGGCTCATAAAGACCTTAGAAAAGCCCCACTCAACAAGTAAAATGAAAAAATATATTACTGGATCAATCGAAAAAAACGATTATAATTAAAATCGATATTTTCTTTTTTTAGCAGTGGCGCGTTGTGTAATAAAATGACATCTTGCGAGTCGAACTTTTTTACAAGGGTTTTTTTTACTTTGCAATGTTTGTTAGTTTGTTTAGGTCAAATCTTGCTGATTTGAACTGAATTTGGACTGAACTGAATTAGAACACTTATCGCATGTAGTTCTAATTTTATATGTTGGTTAAGTTCCGGTGGCAATGCATTTTTATGGAGAGCATGACCTGACTCTATACCCAGGATTGGCTTCTAACGAGGATACTATTTCACGGTCAACAGCACTGACACACGTATTCAATTTGTACACGTATTTAATTATGATAGCCCGTTCTATGTATATATCTGACATAGCTCTCCCGAC
The DNA here is from genome assembly GCA_944548615.1 of Micropterix aruncella. NCBI lineage: Eukaryota > Metazoa > Arthropoda > Insecta > Lepidoptera > Micropterigidae > Micropterix > Micropterix aruncella. The sequence goes on from OX155952.1 coordinate 5,634,267, forward strand.
GTAGGGACTCCTGTTTTGGTGTAGCATACAATTATGATAGCCTTTTTTAAGCTCCACTGTGACATGCCTTAGGCCAGAGCATTTTAATAAAAGCTTGTTTTTAAAAATGTGTTTCCACTATTAACTTACGTTTGTATGCCTTCAAATTAAATTAAGATTTGACAATGCATTGAACCGTAGAGCGACTTATACGCGAATCTCGAATATGTCTGATATTAATCCTTGGTCTGTGGATTGCGATCCAACCTTCTTTTGATGTTATGATGGTTGTTCTAGACGTCTTAACGATATTTTTCTTTCTCTCCTGGGACGGTTCCCAATGTTTCCAAGCTCGTTGTATCGTTACTCATCAGTTAGTATCTTCAATTTTAAGTTGAAAACCCTAAGTAATGACTGGCGTCGAGAATGTGCCTTATCCCAAATTGTCTTCTTAAGTATATATAGCTGTTATTAGTCATCATTTCGAAGAGATAGTAAACAAAAATTATTCAAAATAGTTTGGATCCCACCAACAATGCCAAGACTAAAAAAGTAATATTGAAAAAAAGTCAACGCAACGAATCATATTTTAGATTCTTTTGATTTAACTTTGATAACGTTATTTGGACCACGTTGTATCAGACTTTATGTGTTTTATTATACTTTAGACAATTTAAATAATTTTAAAAGGCCATCATTCGCGTGATAACACTATTATATTCTTTTCAATATCATCATTTTCACATCTAAATGAAAATAATCCAACAATACAAATCATAATATTAATACCGTTCTTTTTTAAAAAAATATACTTTTCATTTAATTTTTACTTGATATGTTGTAAACATTATTTTCTTAAAATGTTGAGGTATCAGCTATTTAAAATATTTTCCAAGATATGTTTATCAGTAAACAAAATAAAATTATTAAATTTGCCAGTAGACAAAATAAAAGTATCCGTATGACAGACGTAGGGACAATAGGGCGGTGTCGACTACAACGGGCGAACTCGCGAACCCGTCATCCCAGGCTGGTATAACGATATGTAATCATTCTTTCAGCTGCGAGATGAGCGTAAAAGACTTGGAGACAAGACAATCTATTGTGTAGCTCACTAGCAACCCGTTAGAGTCCGACGTCTCCTTCTATATCTATATCTATGAACAACTATGTCTATGAACAACATATATCAACCACCATGTGAACCCAGTGGGCCGACCCCGTGCCCCTATTACCAGATCTCGACGGATTTCTTCACTTCCAGTCTGGTCACAGATTCGAGGTCGTTAGCGGTAATTCATATTGAATTTATCGCGTATCCGTGGCACCTTTTACCCGTCAAGATTACTCGTGATCGGATGGCCAACGGATCGTTTTAGCTGACATTAGGTCAATAACTACCCCCGCTGCCTGGGAAACGTACGTCTCCAGACTCCCCCGCTTATTCGTCAGAGCGCAATCGGTCGGCTGTGTGCAAAATGCCTAGTTCCGCCCGAGGTGTTTCCCCCGTTCGAACCTAAGTTCTCAGCTGCCTACCACTGCACTTACAGACGTAAGTATATTTCATATAGGCCTTTCGAAGTTAGTCCTTCTTCGAGGAGACTACCGAATAGGAGCTGAGCCGTGAGTTAGGCCAACCTTGAAAACACTAGCATGCTATCAGGCCTAAGCTGCATAGCCCCATTGGGTTCTGTAGACTCGTGATATCTAGCACTCCATCTCTATTATTAAAAAAAAATATGCACGTCCCCCCCCAACCTTTCCCCTACCTCACATTCTTCTTCTTTAAAATTGCCAGATACACGACATTTAGATTCGGTAGAATCGGCATAAAAAAAACACAGTAAACTAATGAAACAATGATCAACCGAGAATAAATGTGTTCGGCCGTGTAGTGAGTTGTAATAGTGTACTTACTACTATATTACCCCAGTATGTTAATTTACTCATATAAAACGTATCCAACGCTATTTGAACCGAATCCCTACCGAATCCCTACATTTCCTCTACCTATGTATATTGTTAATTAAAACATCAAATATTGGACTACATAACAATGACGCGAATTTTTGGATATAAGCAGCAGGAGAAACAGGGTTGTCGTTTCAAGTCGCAAGACTCTATTACGCAGTGCGAAATTCATTCTCGTCACGCTGAAGCCGCGGCAAGGCCCCTTATCCAAACCCCTTCAGATAATAACGCTCTCTCAGATGTACAATCATTCGAAATAGCAAAATGCTCTATTATTATTCAACACTGTATTTGGTTACGCCATATTCGCTTTAGCGAACAAAGATTTGCCTCTGGTAGTTTGGCGAAGCTAATATTAATCTGCGCGACTCGGTTATTTGATATGTCAATCACTCAGGAAATTGACGGGATAAAGAATAACTAAGATGGAGGATATTTAATAAACGCCGTCGTGGAGTAACTTTTCGTGAAGTGGATTTACGAGTAAAAGATTCAAGCTATTAGGAGAGTACTGAAGAAAGTAGGTCAAGAAATTTAGAATTACCCCGCTTGTCAAGAACTATTTCCGACGTATTTTAGGTCCACATTTGAGCCTAAATCCACTGATTAGAGTAAAGTTGATAATAGACCTGCCATATATTGGACCAATTTAATGTTAAGGGTGTCAACAAATTCCATGTATTTCCATATAATATACGGTTTACCTACCGGTATCTACTTTTCTAAAGCATCTGGAAATGGGTAAAGACCATGTATGTAATAAAACTACAAACACTTAAATTACAGGAGGGATATCCTCAGCATATTTATTAACCTGGTTTATAGGGCACACCTATTATCGGTACCACTATTCCTCCTCTAGTAGTTTAGCGAAACTAATATTATTCTGCGTGACTCGGTTATTTGACATGTCAATCACTTAGGAAATTGACGGGATAAATAATAACTAAGATGGAGGACATTTAATAAATGCTGTCGTGGAGTAACCTTTCGTGAAGTGGATTTACGAGTAACAGATTCAAACTATTCGGAGGGTACCGAAGAAAATAGTTCAAGAAATTTAGAATTACCCCGCTTGTCAAGAAATATTTCGGACGCATTAGGCCCACGTTTGAACTACGTTTGCCTACGAGCTACGAGCTACGAGCCACGTTTGATCCACTGAGTTATATTCCTCATATGAGTAAAGTTGATGATAGACCTGCCTGGGACCTGTATGTGAGCTATTGGGCCATATCATACTCACAGGTCAACACCCATCCGGCGGCCTCCACGTAGAAGTGCGAACCAGGGTAGTAATCTGACCCTCAAGCCAAATTCCCCTTGGAGTCAACCTTCGGGCACTCCTGGGCGGTTTGCTCACCGTGCGGCGTCAGCCAATCGAATGTGCATTCTGACCGACAGCCGGGGGAGTCTGGAAACAGTACTGTCTCCTATAGAGCGGGGGTGGTTGTTTACCTTACGGCAACTGCTTTTGAAACGACCACTCGGCTACCCGATACCGGGTGAACAGCCGGACAAAGGATGCCATGTTTATTTACATTGTACCTTGGGTCTATGGCTACCTATCCAATATAATTCATAATGCCAAGTAATAATGTTAGTAGCATCCTAACGTAAAGTGACTTTTGCCTATCCTTGGGTTGTGAGCTCTTTGGACGCGGTACCATAATCTTCTTTTTAATTTTAATTGTCGCAATTTTGAAAAAAATAGCATTCTGGACGACATTGTGGCTTCAAATACACGAAGTAATTTGTTTGATTTATATGACAGTGGGTGGTTTTAAGATGAGCCTTTCGCATTCATGAACGGCCAAGCCAAATGGAATACATTAACCTCCCCGGACGGGGAAGACAAAGAAAACAAAATGTCCGACGGACGGTTAAATAAATATCTACTTTCACCTCGCTTAGCGTCGGCAGCTCGGTCAACGCTCTTTAGATTTATCTTGTAGTCATAAATCACTGGAATGCCTAGTTTTTGCTTGAGATTAAACGACTTAAATATTCTCTGAGGGATCCACATGTTTATAGATATATATATATCTTTATTATTTAGGTTTTAGTCAAACATATTTATTGATTTATACAGATAATCGATGTATTTCATTTTCCATTTAATCTAGGTGTAAAAACGAGTCTGATCAAAAGTGTGATAATAGAGATTAACCCTTTAAGGACCATGGGACATATGTCCCATAAATTCAAAAATAATTTTGTAAATTATCGAATATGAATTATATAATATAAATTATATCTTTTTGATGTTATTGCGACATCAAAAGCTTAATATTAGCAAAAAAAATATATTGTTGTCTAAAAATATACCGTTTATTTCATGATATCGCAACTGACTAACGAACTCTGGTGATTTTAAATAAATATATAAAAAAAATTGTATGTTTGATTTTTGAGTTAAATAATAAATTAATTAAATTTTGGAAAAAGTTGTATCTTTTGTACCGCAGGTACACTTATATCCCATCACTTTATATGAAATCTATTGAACCAATTTTCACAAAACTCGACAAACATGTTATTTACATCGCCCTTTAACAGTTTTATGTATTAAAAAAAATCATACTCTGCCGCAAAGCTTATTGTCCTCAAAAAGTTTAGATAAACAATATAAATTAAGCTTGTACACTTAGATATTCCTTATAGAGGAGTAGAGCAGAGTATAATTTTAAAATTTATGGTAATTATTGTCGATAATTAAGAATGAATAAGCGATCTAAATGAATAAAGGGGCACTGTGTTTTAAATAATCACCCCAGAACAGACATAACATATATGATTTATTAATGCATTCAAATACATAGAGAGATACCAGTGTTAAAATGCCCAAAGAAAGTCCTCTACAGTTTTCTAACGGACATATTGTTCAAGATACTTAATGCATATTTTTGTAGGGATCGACTAATACACAACTTAGCAGGAAGAACATTGATATATAATAAAAAAGGACCGAATGCTGCTTACCGTATTGCGATATAGTAAGAGCGAATACTAAAACGGATTAACTGGCTCTTAGTCTGTTATGTATTTTCTATGGTAGTGCTATCAGTGAAGAGGGGATAAGGGGGCCGCGGCTGAGAGAGGTCTGCACGCCGCTCTGAATTAATTAAGGCACCCTGACTAAATGAGGCTTGTGGCGTGCTCGGACCACTTCCGGTTAATACGCTTCATTAGAGCTTTGTCGCGTCTCTAACTGAGCGCGGTCAAACACACTTGTTTCCATTCTATTGCTCAAACTCAATTAAGACTTAAGTTGTATGGAACGAGTAGATTGCCGGTAGATTAGTCAGCTCTGGATCTGGCTTATCTACGTGTTATGGTGAAATCCTACTCGCCAAATTATAAATACCAAATATCGAATTTGTTGACACATTACAAAATATTGGTGGATGTGACAAATATCTGGGAACACGGAGCGAAATGGTTAGCATTAAGGCTAATATTATATTTAACATTTAAAGCTAATTATAGTAACGTAAATGAAAAAATACCGCTTCATTTGGAAATAAATACACAACTTCAACGTTTATTTTCTTATTCATCCAAGGAAACGAAACAAATCGAAATCTGCTACAAAAGAAGATACAAATAAAAAAAAACATTTTGTTCCAAACGTTTAATTAATTTCACGACCGCATACCGCTGCCGCAACTGCGTTTGCGCAGTTGCGGCAGCGGTATGGGGCCTACCCGCGGAACAACGGATTGACAGCTATATCTGTTTACCCTAGACAACGGCGGCTGTAACGTCGCCGAAACGTCGGGTGCTACAAAATTCACGCGGTGAATTCGTTTTTTATCTCATTTATAATGTCAAACTATAAAAGTCTGATGAGCCAATGTATAAAATTTAATAAATGCATCGAATGCTAAACGCCCCTCAAAGTTTGAAATTCGCGCCGTTATTTAAATTGCTCCTACGCGTATAATACGACACGCCGTAGGCGAAGCATCGTTGCAATGCGACCGAGCAGATATAATCTCTGCTTATCTCGCTCCCACTCGTAGGCTTTAAGTCACAAGCCTGCTTCATCATTCTCGCAGTGCATATCACGTCATGTGCGGAGCAAGCGAGAGCGCTCTGTTGCCAATTTGATTGCTCGTCTCTCTCCCTCACGTTAGTTTTCATTGGTCTTCCTCCAGAGGAAAATCTGTATGAGAAATTCAACACAAATATATGGATTTTAGTTTTTACGTATAGGCTCTAATATGAAACTTTATATGTATTTGGCTTTTATATGGAGCCGGATTTTTATTATATAATTTTAATATAATGTGTACCTACGTCAGTTATGCTTCTCCGCTTAAGTCAGACAAGTCGTTTGTTTGTTTTTACTCTTTATTGTGAATTCACAATGGGCTGGTTTATTGTCATATGACAATCTCTTACAACCAACCCTACTATGACGTGTTTAGACGTATGTGTGAGTGTAACGTGTGTGTAAGTGTGTGTCTTGTTATTGAATTCGATCGACAGAATTGAAAATGCAATTCCGTTAATTTTATCCCAACGGTAAATGGTGACCCAGCCGGGAATCGAACCCGGGACCTTACAATGTAAGATCAGGCGACCTAACCACTATGCCACCGGGCCATGTCGTATACAGGCTAGATTCGGCCTAGTTGGGTGTGCGCTGAGCATGTCCATGTGAATGTGGGCCGATGTTTACTTCGCACCATTACTTGGTATGACCATTTTTAAGTGTTTTCTCATTATGTTGGAAATAAAATAAATAAAATTGATAAAATTAATAAAATAAATAAATAAATAATTGTATAATTTGTTATGGCTACTATCAATATAATTTTACGTCGCATAGAGACAGTATGTTTTTAAGTGTGCCATTGAAAATAATCAACGCAAGAGCGCGAATAATAAAGACTATAATATGTATTTAATTCGTTATTTTACAAAAATAAAATTCTTGCGGCCTTCGTCACTGCTCCCGCCACTCCTCTTACGGTAGGTAATATTTAGCTTTGGTACCTGCAAGGGGATTTAAATGGTTCACATTTGCGCTTTTCTGGTCAGAGTCCACAATTTCGTAAGAAATAATTTACGAATATTTTTTAAAGAAATCAATTGAATTTCAGAAACCAGGAAAAAACTCAAAAAATATATGATTAAAATCGGCTCTTCTCGAGTGAATACAGGTGGCTCATCATTTTATACAATTAGAGAAAGGTAACTCCCTATAACATTGTATTCGATTATTAAAACATCGATAGATAAGCTCATGAGCATCCCTTTCGTGTTCGCGCAACGCAGGTTAAAGTCCGACTTAAAATTGAATTTTGTTGGAATGCTTTTTCAAGTTATGCTCCTGAAAATTCCCACGGGATGAGGGAACGGAGCTATAAAAAGATAATCACCCCCAGGGAAGATCGATGTCTGCAGGCGTAGAAGCTGAATGGAGGCACTTTTCCATTACAAGTTTTAGACTCGGAAAATTGGATCAACGTAACACCGGGAATATGAGTAGAGACATGAAAGTTCTTCATTGAATAAAGATCTTCATTGAGTATAGAAGCAATAGTAAAGAGTTGGCACCGTAAATGTCTCGTTATGTTATTTATTTTATTTTATTCTGTAACCAAACAGAACTACCTACAATGCAATAAAAACCTATTTAAAAGTTACAAAAATCCATTAATGTGATTCCTAATATAAAGTATACAAAATGAACGCAATATAATTTTATATTGTTTCCGCTTGAGAAAGGGGGGATCCAGGATGGGAAGTGAGGTGAAAGGAAGAGACAAAATAGATAAAAATATATTATATATGGAGGTATATAAATATATTTATATTTAATTTTAGATATGATATATAGGTATTATAATGAATATACTTGAGATAAAATTATGTCCTTGAACTAAATTAAATGAAATATAATATGTAGGTATAAATGTTTTGTGATCATCTAGATAGACTCTAGATTTTTTTTATTGAGTTCTTATAAGACGTTTTTGATGAGTGTAATATGTCCACACTTAAAAAGTCTGTATTATATCTATGCCACGCTCTGAATTAGAAATGCATTTTGAGATGCGTTGGTTTTCACCACAGGGATAAGAAATAGTCGATGCGATCGAACAGGGCCCCCGAGGAACATAACATTCAATGCGCTCCAAAATCGCGTTCGCATCGATGGAATTATTTATCTATCCATGCAAGAATACGGCATCGATCAAGACTCTACGACTCTTCAATGACATTAACTTGTGGACTTTTAAGGAATCCTCATAGGAGCTGGGCTTAGTGGACGAAGTGAAATGTAATCGCTTCACAATTCTTTTTTGTATGATATGATATGATATGATATGACACAGACGCTGTTTAAAATTATATTTACACCAATCCCCTGCGAAGTAATTTTCTTGGGAATACAATGTTCACAGCGGTAACACTATGGGGGAAAACATTTCTGGAACGTATTTTCTGGAATAGTGTTTAAGCTAACTAACGACCCATTGTCGCTTTATGCTTAATGTCTTCTCTTGATTTGAATCGTGTTTTTAGTGTTTCTTAATTTAGGGTATTAGCCAAAAATCACACGGATCCATGTCTATTAATTAAAACTGTTATACATATATATTTCCATTCGTCCCCTTGTCGTCATTACATTAAGATAACGCTAACTCAGTTATATGGACCACTACCGAGTTTCCTCTATTACTGGCATATGTGTAATGCTGGAGATTTAAAGGCTTTGTAATCTTTGCCTCGGTCGGAACTGTTGACTTGTTACTATTAGATAAAGTGGATAGGTCCAGGATATGCTTATTAAGAACCCAATGTATTCTGTTAAGGACTTTTAGAGCATTGATTTTCCTAATCTTCGATAATCCTACTAATATTATAAACGCGAAAGTTTGTATGTATGTATGGATGTTTGTTACTCTTTCACGCAAAAACTACTGAATGGATTTTGATGAAACTTTACAATAATATAACTTACACATCAGAATAATAGATTGGCTATAATTTATAAAGATATAGCGTCAATTATCTAAAATATAACGATAACTGTCAAGTAAGTAGGAAAAAAATCTAAGAAATTGACATTCGAAATTATTATTATATTATCAGCGCCACCTGCATTTCGCCGTTTCAGAAGGGTTTCCGAATCGTACTATGGAGTTGAGCAATCTAATACTATATATATAATCAATGTACGTAAGACTGATGTAAATCTGTTGTTTTTTCAAATAAAGAGAAAAAAAATGCAATAAATATACTAAAAATGAGAGCGTTCAATATATATAATAATATGAAAGTTCTTTAAAATTGCACGACTTCTACTAATGCAGTGCAATAATAATTGAAGCAAATTACCAAATAAAGCTACACTTGTCCCTTATATAGAAAAGTTTTTCTTTCATTTAGTATGAACTAGCTGCGCCCAGCGGTTTCAAACGCGTGGTGATGGAGAATTGTGATAATGATGATAGAAAACCATATATCTTTATAAATTATAGCCTATGTCTTATTCTGATGTGTAAGCTATATTATTATAAAGTTTCATCAAAATCCATTCAGTAGTTTTTGCGTGAAAGAGTAACAAATATCCATACATACATAGAAACTTTCGCGTTTATAATATTAGTAGGATAGTAGGATAGAATTTAAATAGAGTTTCCTCTATTACTGGCATCTGTGTAATGCTGGAGATTTAAAGGCTTTGTAATCTTTGCCTCGGTCGGAACTGTTGACTTATTACTATTAGATAATGTGCATAGGTCCAGCATACGCTTATTAAGAACCCAATGTATTCTGTTAAGGACTTTTAGAGCATTGATTTTCTTAATATTCCATAATTAATTATATTACAATCTTTTCTTTTTTTTTAAATGTCTAATTTTGATTATTTACATTACTAAATACAATCATTGATTATCAAAGATGGATTATAATATAAAAAAATATAAAGACTATTTTTATTGCGACATTTTTATTGATGTAATTTTATATTTTATATAATTTTAATTTTACTGTTTTATAACCGACCCGTCGTTTTTATATTTTGACTATTTGCAGTATTTTAGCAGCTCCAATTATTTTAAAAAGATTTTAAATCTTTATTTTAAATTTAATTAGTAATTGTTAACCAATTAAAAAAAAAGTCGATATTTAAAAAAAATAATTATACCACATACCAGTTATTTAATTTGACTATACCTTAATTTGAAAGTATAGGTTGTTGGCAGAATAAAATCAATTTTACATTTGGCTCTTTTAAAAAAAAACTGATTTACGATTTTCCTCTTCCTTATTTATATTTATGAAGCTATATTTATTTTGTCAATGTCGGATAAATTTTAGATTTTTCTTCGAGTTCTAAAGTTGGTTTAAACCCGGTCTATCGATATGTTGATGTGAAAATATTTTATGAAATCCCATATTTATCTATGCTTAAATTCTAAAAAAAAATAAATCAATTAGATATATATATATATATATATATATATATATATATATATATATATATATATATATATATATATATATATATATATATATATATATATATATATATATATATATATATATATATATATATATATATATATATATATATATATATATATATATATATATATATATATATATATATATATATATATATATATATATATATATATATATATATATATATATATATATATATATATATATATATATATATATATATATATATATATATATATATATATATATATATATATATATATATATATATATATATATATATATATATATATATATATATATATATATATATATTCTGCATGATAGGAAATTCCAAAATATCGTTGGCAAACGGAATTTTATACAATATATAAAAAAACGGTTTTGTCACCCGGCTAGCCCAGCAAGCAGATAAACCCCCACCCCCGCGCGAACCCCCTTTTTCTTCAAACACCTTCCCCGCGTGCGAACCCTCTTACCCTTTCAACACCCCTTCCGCCCCTCCCTCCACCGATAGCGATTGCAAATGTAGTATTTTTGTTTTATTTCCGTGGTATTAAAATGGTATTTTCTAATATGATCTAGCATTTTAATAAATACGGCGGAATTTAAAAATTATTTGTGTCGCTTGTATAAAAGATATTTCAACAAAAAAATCACAATGTGGCTTCGGCACAACGACGATAGTATTTTAAGCTGAAGTATGACTAACGCGGCTCCTGGTAGATCGATTTCAACCACAATATTTTTAACTCTTGCCATGATCAAATGATGTCTGCGTGCCGAATTTCAGCTTAATCGGATGAAGCGTTTGGACGCTATAGTGGAGGAATATACACACATAGACACTCAGACACACAGAAGTGCGTTAGCAATAATTTCCTTCTTCCGGTAAAGTCTAAAAAACAACATAATATAATAAATATGAAAAAACAACATACACATTTTGCGAGCTCGGGTGTACCTATACATTGACTGGTATAAGATGTCACTTTTTGTGGTTTACCACTGTTGCTTTGGCATAGCTCTATGTTTATATAGCTATCTTGTCAACGCAGCACTTTTCAAAGAAAATGAGAACTCTTTGCTCCGTGGCGCCCGCCCGCGGGAGGTAGGAGTGGATAAAGTGTTTACTCGACGAGCAAACACTCGTCTCGTCTCGCATTAAAGGGCGCCTTACGTAATCCTCCATCTATTAAGAGCGCAATTTGCGCGTCGTCTCACCTATCTAGCCCAGCCCGGCCTGTCGACAACTAGCGCGATGCTTTATGACAAGCGCTTTATCTCGCGTTGAGCTAAAATGCCTTTCAGCCAAAGGCAGGTGTTTCGCGGGACGACGGAATTTCTTTCATTGCTGAAAGTTCTGTGACGTCAAAGCAGCATACGAGAAGAGGGATTCCATTCGACTGACTGTCGCAGATATTTCTCAGAAACAATGCCACGACGGATGCTTGATATATCGAATATCAAACCTAGTTCTGTCAGATATAAACCATCGGGTATAGGTCTAGTTTCTCATTAGCTTATTAACCCTAGTGTATGTCTGGACGAATAGTCAGAAATGAGACGGTACTGCAAAGAATGTACACAGAATTGGACGCAATGGAGACCATCAATAGAAGTAAATTACAATACAAAGTGGTAACAAATACCACCTTCTCCAATTATTCGAAACTCGCTGACCCGTGCCCACTTCGTTGGGCGGTAAACATTTTTACTTGTGATGAAATTATGAGTGTGGTTCGGTTAGTACTGAGTGCTATGATTTATTTCCTGACTGCCAAAAGGAGGGTTATATTTTTACTGCATATATATGTCAATTTGGCTATATTACTGGGTATCAAATGAGTGAATGAAAGATTATGATTGAATAAATTATGTTTATTTTAATTGTTCAAAACTTCACTGTATTAGATTTCAGTTCAAAACTTCACTGATTAGATTTAATGTTATTATTTGGTACCAAAATATATTGTCTTTCAAGAGTTCCAACCCGAGATACGGTCGCGGTTTTATACCTATGTCTTATTATCTCTTTAACCATTTATGCAGTAAAAGGGAAATTATATGCAGTAAAAGGGAAAAGTCTTTTGTTTTATATACTTGAGACGATACATTTACTTATTTTGATAAGAATTCATAATTGTTGATAATATGACCCATAAACATGACCTAACAATTATTTTTCTTTTAATTTAAAAAATTGCTTTTTGTGACTTAAATATAAGAGTTAGGCATATGCTGTCTTTTTTGTAGGCATTATCAAGCTCTACAACTTTTCTCTAGAACACAATCATATATCTCTCGTAAGAAGCGTTCGTAAGAAACGTTTTCATTCGACCGTTTTTTTTCCGACTTACTTTGCAAATCCGACTACCACGAAAAAGTCTTTTAATTTTTCGAATTATTTCATAGCCTATCATACTCACAAATAACGTGCCTTTCTATTGGTATAAGAATTTAAAATTCAAAATCGAAAAATTAAGAATTCAAAATCGGTTCTCTAGATCCAGAGACTACTCCCTACAACCTCACAAACTCACAAACTTTACCTCTTTATAATATTAGTATAGATAACAAGCAAGGAAAGATAAAAGGCCGCCGAAGACCTGGCCGAAGAAAAACCCACTGGGTACAAAACCTCGCTGAATGCTTCAATAAGCACCACCGTGTTGTTCTGCGCCACAACTTCATGGGACCAAATGGCCATAATGACCGCCGACCTCCAATAGGAGATGGCACTTTAAGAAGATGTTAAGTACCGATAGTCGGAACTTAAAACAGTTTCGATAGTAAATATTTACATCTGTAGATAGTATCGATAACAATCGATTGTCTATAAAGAAATAATACGTACGTAATCAGAAAAATATCCTTAATTTTATATAATAGCCGGACGTAATATGAAGAAAAGAGACAGACTTACAAGTAGTTTAAAAAAATGTATACTAACCAAAATATTATGTTCACATAAATTAACCATCCCCAATAAGAAATCCTCTTAAAAACCGTCAATTATTCTGATTAATACAGAAAAATAGGTACAATTGAAAAATCCTAACATATCGATTGTCAAGAGGCAGAAGGGATTTATTGTTTACAGAAGAAAATAAAAGGTTTAAAATAGTCATTAAGGACGAACCTTACCCAATTGAGTATTATACACTTAAAACTGTTTGCTACCCCTAGTTACGTTGGAAAGACACATATAGTAAATTTTTCGATAAAATACAATTATTCGCAATACCATCGCACTGGATCTCAACACATTCTTAATAAGTCTAAACGACATTACTGATTCATGACTGCAAGGTGAAACGTATGAACTGATTGCCAGTTGCCCAGAATAATTGTGTATTCGAGTATTTTCAATACGCTAACATGCAAATTCTGGTCGGAACTGTTTCCTGTTTGGCCATTATTTTAAAGAGGGATATCGCTATTTAAAGACTTTACGTCTTTGTTTTTTCCTAGTGTGGTGTAACCAATCATTGCATATTATCGACATCATCCCGTACGCCACGCTACGAATTATACAATCTCGTGTTTATCCCAAATTGGGACCACCATCTACCATTAAGCAGATGAAGCAAAAACATTAAAGGGCGAAACCTAAATAATGTATTAGATAGACCCACCCGACGGGAGAGCCTCTTGTCTCGGACGGAGCAAAGCGGAGATCGTCATTTAAAAAAGCACAAATTGGATGAGCATTCGGAGCCATTTCGACCAACGCAATGACCTACATTCGATTAGACCGAGCTTCGATAATTCGTAAAGTTAAATGGAGATTTCCCTTAGACCTCGTAATATTACCTCAAGTAACAAGTTTCTCATTACGACAAGACATAAAACGACATTTAGGTCAATGAAATTTCGACGAAATGATTGTATTATGTCTTTTTCATTGGAGAAGCTAGACTCCGTGCCGAACTGAGTGATCCAGTATTTTCCGGTCTCTCCCAAAGAAAATATATTATTAGCGAAGCATAGTGAAGCTTTGCGAAGCCTAGCTCCACGCGGGGGCGGGGGTGGGGGTTGGGAAAATTTAAATGTGCGGGGGTCTGTACAGACTATATGGTTCATAATGGTTCCGCGTGGCTTGGGTGGTGTTAAATAAACTCCTTCTGTCATACTTATGCCCTGCGCAACTCACGGTTCAACTGCTATCTGGTAGCCTCCTCGAAGAGGGGCTTATCCTTTCAGAGCCGCTGTTAGCTTCCGCCACGGCTGTAATCCTGCAGTTGGAGGCGGTTGGGATCAGAAGATTGCGGATTCGTGGGAATGCCTCGGGTGGAACTGGGCGGTTGGACCACTATTTACACCTGCGGAAAAAACGGAGAAAGCCCGGCCAGCGAATAGTCAGGGGGAATCTGTAGACGCATGTTTCCTATGACAGCGGAGGGTAGTTGTCGACCTAACGTCTTCAACCCTTGAATCGATCCGTCAGCCACCCGATCCCGAGTGACGATGGCGGGCAAAGGGCGTCGCGGTCCGCAAAATATTCAAACTGAATAACAGCTTACGTCAGTTAGAGGCCGCGCAAGCGACCTCAAACCCGTTACCAAACCGGGGGACGGACAAATCCGCTCAAATCTAGGGTGTGAGGTTAGCCCGCTGGGTTTACTTTTTAGTGCCTCGCGGTATAGCGCCGGCTTCTTACGGGCACTTTAGCGGAGCTAGACTTTGGACTGTGTTGTCCCTAAGTCTCTGTGTAATCACCTCACAACTGAAAGAACGATCTATATCGTTATAACAGCCTGAGATGTCGGGTTCGGCCGTTGCAGATGACATCTCCAAAGTGTACGAACGATATATGTTAATGATAATGGTTTAATGATATTGATTAATTGTTTTCTCTTTTACCAGATTCCAGGATCATAATTGTTTCAAGCCATTTCAATGTTTTTATAACGAAATATTTTATACTGTGATTTTTGATTGTCATTATTATTTTGTTTTCATAATTTTCTTTTATTTTAATTAGGATAAATCATTTATAATTATGAATATAATATCTAAGCCAAGTGCAACAATGAAAGCAAACAATTTAACATTACAAACTTACCAAATAAATAAATGTTGACAATCTGTTACCATAATAGGGAATTATGAAAAACGAAGTGTCCATCCATTATAACAATAAATGTTATTCATAATTCGGACAATAAATCGTGACTGCGTTGCCCAATTTCAAATACTCTTTAATCAATACGTTTTATTCATCAACGGGAATAAATAGTTAAACCTAGGATTCTGTACCTATGGTACGAAAGGATGCCGCGATACAAACGGACCACTTTGAAATTACATTTCACTTGTGCCTTATCCGATTTAGGAAATTCTTTCGCCATTAGACATGAATCTTCAATGAGAACCACTGATCAGATTTTCGTACCCACGTTAGAAATGGGACCTGCTATACTAATGTACATCTTTGAAATGTTTGTGGCCAAGATAACTCGAGGACGCATCGTCTTATTTGAATAATTCCATACCAATTAATACTTTAATAATTAATACCAAAGTTTTGGTCGTCAATGGGAAGAACTTATTTATTCATTGATATAAAACAGTGATTTTTCGCTATATAAAAACAGGACTGCAACTAACTCACACAAATGGGACTAACCAATGGGTGGACAGGGTTATAATGCAGTTTCAGAAAATTTCGTATTATCATAAAATACCGTACGATTTATAAATACCAGATTTTCAAATAACTTTGTACATTCAAAAATGTTACTGAAACAAATTAATAGTTTAAAAAAAACACTAAAACATGCTTTTGGGCTATGATACGATATTCACATACACACGGCTATGATACGATATTCCATCATGGAATGCCAGTGCCTATCTTCCGGCTTCATTATCAGACCTTGAAACCTAAACGTGGTCAAAGTTCATTCTAAGACTTTTCTAACAAGTCCAAACACAGCTATGATACGATGTTCCATCATGAAGTTTCAGTTCATATCTTCCGACTTCATCATCAGATCAGTTCGACAGTACCATATTATTGTATTGTCATCAGAACTAACTACATACAGCTGCCAATTTTCATGACGTAACGATCCTTGGAAGATCCTTAAATTAGTTACCTTAAATTCTATTAGATAGTTAGTTACATACAGGTCTACCTAATAAAAGCGTGTTAAAAATATTTTTGGCGACTTCTGGGATATTTTTATTCTACTATACATTTTACTTTTCCGGGTCAAGTGAAAGTATTGTGAATGAGCTAAATGAAAAAAAATCGAGATAAGAACCGAAATATCCATTTTGGAGGGCTGAGACGATTAGGTCCATTTCCAGATGGAAGTCTGTGTGTGTCTGTGCGTTCTCTCGATAGCGCATACACGCTTCATCCGATTGAGCAAAATTTTAGCATTCAGGTATCATTTGGTCATGGCAAGAGTTAAAAAGATTGTGGTTAAAATCCGTCCAACAGGGAACGTACAAGTCATACTTTAATCTTGAAATATTTAATTTAGAGACATGAAATTTATTACACAGATGCTTTGTTAGGCCAAAATTACATTGTAATTTCACTAGTTAAAATCATAAACAAGCCTAAAAATAATCATGAAACTTTGTCAAGTTGCCACTATTAGAAATAAGTAGGTACATACTTAGCAACAAATAAGTAGGTAACGCCGAACGTCACCGAGTCGCCTCACGATAATGGTAGGTATTTGCCGAGTTATTTAGTCAGGGATTATTTGGAATGGCGCAGCGGTTAGGTAGTATTAGCACGACGAGTGACGGGGGAGCGCGGGAGAAGGGAGTGGTGCGGGGGGAGAGGAAGCGCTGAAGCGGGGGGTGTCTTGTCTACTTCTGGGAGTCTTGGGGTGACACAACCGATTTTTTAAATTTTGTACTTTTGAAATATGTCACATTAACTCTATCTGGGTAAAATTTTGCTAAAAAATTCTTAGGTTAATCGTATTTAGGTATATATATAGGTGTATTTATGTATGTGTGTTTACCATTTTATTATATGAATACGATTAGGTATATACAACGAATATCGCTATTATATAATTATTTCTTCATATAGATTTTGCATATTGATTTATATTATTGTATTATTGCTATTATGCTATACTAATTAATTTAAGTAAGAATATTTGGTACTTCTAAAAACAAAATGTTGTTATGTTATATAAGCTATAATATCAAAATTTACTATGATCAAAATTTACTTTGACCCGATTAGATGCGAGACAATGCAGTCCTAATTAGGTGGACACTTTTGCCACATTTATGTGTTCAATTTTTCTGACTTACTTTATAACATCGATAAAAATGTGGCAAAATGTACAAAAAAATATAAATAAAGTGTTTTAAATTTAAAGGAAATAAAAAAAATGTGCGAAGAAATATATTTTGTTTTTAAAATACCTTTTATATGATTTGCATGGTAAACATTATCGAATTATCGTTACATAAATGCAATATTTAGGACAACTATCAAACGTAACACCTTTATGCTGAATAAAGGCAAGCATTATTATTAACCTACTGGGGGGCTTCTTTTTATAGTCAATTTCTGCATGACGTGATGACTGTAGTAATTATTTGATTTGATTTTTTTAATTTTTCTAAGGAACTCTGCAGACTGAAACCTCAAAAACCAGCTTTGTACTTTCTCTAAGATCAGAATGGAAAGCTCCTCACGTGGACTTCAAATGGAAGCATTGACCAGTCTGCTCCTTAATATTGAGCCTCACAACTTGAGGCTCATTGCAAACTCACAACTTTTACATCGCTAAAACGATTCAAGTAGCGAATTACAAGTCGAGAAACCCAAACGATGAGTCAGCAGGAGTGAAAGATGTGAGCTGGCGGTCGAACCTAACCCGATCGCTCAAAAGAATCGTTGCACTTATCCAGTGCTATTAAATAGATTTCCTTAATCCGCAGACTATCCTCGGAATACTAAGTCCGCGTATTATCTCTTAATTCGGGTATTAAAGCAATGGTATTAATAAACCAGGTTTAAACCTTGACTAGTTAGTCGGCGGATTAGAGTGAAAACATTTTTTTCCATATAGTAACACTGTCATATTCGGTTTGTTATGTTGTCAACTTGGCTAGACTCAGGTCTCAGTTGTCATTCGAACTGCGACATAACCTCAATTCGCAATACCTCTGTTGCGTCGGCTGCTTGGTTTTAATAAGTAGAATGAAAGAATATTTATGCACTTACTAATTCTTTATTTATTATTAAGGGCAACCATAACCTTGTTGGTCAAAAAATAGTTTTATCGATTGACATAGTTTTGTCCAGCTTCTCCGCCGACTCTTGGAATGCAAAGATGGGTACAGTTGATAACCTAGGTCTGCGCATTAAGCTTGAATCTGAAATTAAAACGCAATAACATATTACTATAAAGTATAAAAATATATACAAAGAAGCAAATTACAGAAAAACTAACCTTATTACAACCAACTGATTGCCGCGGCGACTTGCAGCTCGGGCTTCACGTATCCACCTTTTTTGTCGCCTCGAACCTCAGGACGTACCATATTCACAATTTTTACAATACTCACTTTCCAGAAACGATACTTTTTGCGAAATTCCTAATCCGGCAATTTGACATGTTATGGGTCGAAGCGCCTTTTGTAAAATTTCGACTTTCGGAACCTAAAAACGCGCAAACGTTGACGGTACGAAAATAATTCACTTCATCCATTTTCTCACGGAATATCACGAATAACGAACGCAAAATCTGAAGAAATCCCTGGTATGTCGCAAAACACGCAACTGTTCACCGCTATTCCTGCACTATTCCACCTCACACCACGGACTAAACTGACAGGAGATAGTCTAGTAGTAATAGCGACGGAATAGTGTTATTCCAGGTTTATTAATGGCACTTTCGTTTATTCCGAGGATTACGCGCGGAATAGGAATTAGTCTGGGTTTATTAATAACACTGATCGTGCATAACACTGACTTATATTGAAGTCACGCGCTCAGGGGCGAATATTCGTATAGCTGGTGGCATCGTAAAGGCGAACAACATATGTTGCGTGAGTTATTACCCAGGTGTGATTATTCAGGAAAACAGTTATGTCGAAGGTTTCACAATTTACATTTCAAGACCATGTTGACTTTGATATCCGCGTGACATGTGTTTTTATGGGGTTTTAGAGGTATTTCATTTCCTATTTATCATTATCACTGCACGATGTTACAAATCCACTTTAGCGCGACTGTGTGGCTCATAACTGGCCACCATTCGCTGTGAATGGCAATGGGGGCTCACGGAAGTAAAACGCAATGTCTAGTTCGGCCGATGATTTAATTTCGACTGGCGGCGAATCTATGTATTCTAGCTCGCTCGCAGTGTTTACAGTAATGTGATATTGATATCTGACTCCATGATTTAGTGCAAAGTGGTAGCATTGCACCCGCGAAATTTAAATTGTTCGCTGGCGGGGCAACTGAATTATAACATTTACGTATTTTTCTTATGGGTCAACTGTATCTTCCAATACATTTGTTAATGTCCTTTTTCTGTCCACGTATTAGGTCTGTAGTTTTTATGATCTTGAACGTGATGCTTGAGTATTTTAAAGCAAGCAAGAGAATACCCTACAGTTCGACAACTTACCAAGCTCCGTTAGGTACATTGATTTTTAAAACTATAATATATCTATTCAGAACGCTCCCGCAGGGATTGACCGGTAATGGACACGGCTTGTAATTTCCCGCTCTTGCATTAATTATTCTGCTGATCTCATAATTACTATTTCAGAGTTTCAGCCTTGGCACTGTTGCTAATGTCGGAACGCTTGGCTACTCATGTCGCGCAAATGGTACAATATGGTCATAAGTGAAAATATCGACGATTAATTTTAATTTGATAACTTCTCACTTGTTATTTGGTTGACAAAGTTTTGTTATCATGATGCTTTGTTATATAGAAAACGATGGATCTACATCGGTAAATCATTCAAATATCGGCCATTTATTCTATTTTAGCAAGCTTTATTAACTTGTAATGTTCGTATGTAAGTTGTACGTTTCAACATTTACAAACTAATTTCTAGCAATTGCTGGTATCCGATTGAGCTTAATTTACGTATGTAAGTTCGGTGACAATGCAATATTATGGTACCATCGAGCTGATTCGATG
This sequence comes from Micropterix aruncella, assembly GCA_944548615.1. NCBI lineage: Eukaryota > Metazoa > Arthropoda > Insecta > Lepidoptera > Micropterigidae > Micropterix > Micropterix aruncella. Next base: position 5,654,858 of record OX155952.1, read on the forward strand.
ATGGAGCCGGGATCTAGGGACTGGAACTCCCCGATGGCAAGTGGTTGGACAGTCGAATTTGGGCTAGTATGTTTGTTATCGTGAGTACTTTCCATTGCACACGATGAGAAGGATCTGAAGATAAAGCCGGAGGATTGCCACTGAAACTTCCTGATGGAAAGTGCCAAGATAGCCGGGTTTGGGCTCGTTTGTGTTGTCGTTAGTACTTTCCGTTACACACGATGACGAGGATCTGAAGATGTAACCAGAAGATTGCCACTGGAACTCTTTGGTGGAAAGTAAAACTTACTTTTAAAAATCCTTTTTTAATTTTGGTATTTGTATTATACACTGTTAACATTGTTCTCTTATTTTTCGAACATTCTAGTAAAGCATTTTAGACACATATTTTTTTCTGCTATTGCGTAATACAAAAATATTCTATTTTAATATTTTAGGAAAATAAAAATATGCACTAAGTTTATGTTTATGGCTGTTTTGGTCTATTAGCCATATAAGTATTTAGGCCTATTAATAGAATATATAAATCGTCGTTAAACATCTTCTATTTTATCACCTCATTGAATCATTCTATAATATCATAGAGTCCTAAAATCTATAATATTGTTTACCTTTTCGTCAAGCTCTTTCGCGTCTGAAACTTGCATATGAGTTCTTAGCCATACTACTGGAACTCCCTGGTGGAAAGTAAAGCTTGTTTTTAAAAAACCTTTTTTGCTTTTAATTTATTTACAAGGATTCGTGTCAAACCATTAATATTTAGAAACCCGCCATGAGTCTAAAGACCACAATAAATCATTTAATTTTTGCCTTATTTTGAAAACTGACTGTGGCTTTATTGCAGTCGATGTGCGATTACTCCGGGCCGAGTGCGACAACTCGCGCAATTGACTACCAAATGAAGGATTGAAATTCAAATTACGGTGCTTCGTATTTGAAATGTGCTTAATGTTAACCGGTTTCAGAATTTCAGCACCAGTATCGCCTTAAAGATTTCAGATCGTCTAACTCTAGATAAATAAAGGGACTAACGGTGTTTGCTTAAGTTTTGGGATATTTACACAACGTAACGTGTGTAAATTTAAATAAATTTACACTACTTAAACGCTTTGATTGTATGAGGCCGACCAGATCTAGGGGGGGGGGGGGGGGGGGGGCTCAGAGCTATCTCATAAGTAGGTTCAATGTTCTATCAGCTCACGGCCGCCCTCTGAGGTCTAAACACAACTTCTTGGGGTTGATCCCTGGTCACAGTAATGATTTCTACTAGGACTCTTTCTCCGTACATGGAGCCCGTCTGGAATGCTTTACCTACCCATGAAAGGACAGCACCGAGTTTGTATTGATTCAAAAGTAGGAACTCCCGTCCCCCCTCCCTTCCCCCTCCTCTCCCTCTTCGTGGCTTTATTATAGGTGTATTACTTTTTTATTTAAATTTCCTGCCCAAGAAATTCGTCGCGAAGATGGAAATATCCATTTTGAGATTGATTAACACAACACCACACACTGAGACGTTTAAAACCATGTACAGGGTGAAGTATGTCTGTGAGTCTCTTTTGGGGGTTAATTGGCCCTTGTTGAGTTGGCCACGAAGACCCATTCTGTTCAGGATTGGTCACACTCACGGGTCAACACCTATCCGACGGCCTCCACGCATGAAGTGCGAGCCTGGGTAGGACTCTGGCCTTATGGTTAGTTTCCCCTGGGAATCAATCTTCTGGCGCTCCTGGACGGTCTGCGCACCTTGCGGCATAAGCCAATCGATTGTGCACACTAACTGACAGTCAGGGGAGTCTGGAAGCAGTACTGTTTCCTATAGAGTGGGGGTGGTTGCGGACCTTACGGTGACTGCTCTTGAAACGACCATCGGCTACCCGATCCTGGGTGAACAGCCGGGTAAAGGACGCTGTGGTCCGCGATAGACTCGGTTTACACCGTTTCACCGCTTCGTAAGGAAGAGGACCGCGCAGGCGACCTCGAACTCGTAACCAATTGAGAGACTGGAGTAATCTGGTCACAATTGGAAGTAAGGGCGTGAGTGTAAGCCCGCCGGGTAACACTCCTGGCTATCTCGCGGTTAAGGCGTTGGCCTCTTACGGGTTTGTGGCGGAGCTAAACGGTGGACAGTTTTGTCCAAGTCTTCTGCGCTCACTCCAGGGAGATAGAACGACTAATCGTTAAAACTTCCTGAGGTAACGGGCTCGCCCGTTGTAGTCTACAACCCTAGTTGTGAGTCTCTCTCTCTCTCTCTCTCTCTGACACACACACACACACACACCCACACACACACACCCACACACCCTCGGGGCTGAGGAGAAACTGCTACCGGGCGCGTCTCCTCGAGCGGATAGGAGAATGCTCGCTGCTCTTAGGAGCAGAGGGTAGGAGTGAAATAAAATAGCTCCCGCGGACAAAACTCACCTTCAGACATGAAGGGTAAGTCATACCACCTGACCCCACCCGTAATACTGTGATCATGTTTCGCAGTACCGGGGGCCTAGGCTTAATTGAACGGGCCACGAGGGTGAAATCCTCTATAAAAAGTCTCCAAGTCAACGTTTTGGAACCGTGCCGAAGACTGAATGGCGCCGGGGAATAGGCGTCCCAAACGGTTCTCCCCCTGGGGCACCAGGTCCCACCCCGGGTTACTTTAGTGGCCTTGCTCCAGCAAAGGGCTCTGCTGGAGTGGACAGATTATTTCCCTAATACTCGTGGGAATTATATGATGAACTATTTAACCTCGAACACAAATGAAGATGAAGATGGCGAAAGCGGGCATTACGCCCAACAAGCAGTGCTACTAGCGAGCGAAAACAGCAATAGGAAGCTAGCACTGGAGCATCTGGAGAAGCTCATAAACGAACTGCAAGAGTTCCTTGCTACGAAGCTCAACGTCCACAAAGAGATAAAGGCTAAATCGACAAAAATCGATAATGCCTTGAGAAGGTTCAAAACCCAAGACCAGATACTGCAGGCAACGCAACAACAGTGCACTCTTCAGGTTACGCCGAAGAGAACAAGCGCGCCCGCACTGTCGCGTGGTCAAACTGACATTGAAGAAGGGACTGAGATGGATACTGGAGCTGAAGCAGATAATGAGTCAGTAGCCGAAGACAAGCAGGATAACAAGTCCGTAAAAAGGAAGCAGCGAACAACTCCTGAATCAGCGGACAAACAGGCGAAGAAGAAGAAGGACACAGGACCAAGCCCTTCTCACGAGAAGGTACGGCAGAACCCAGACAACAACAAAGAGAACAAGGCGCCAGCTTGGGAGGTGGTTCAGTCGAGGAAGGACAAGAGGAAGCAGCGTAGAGAGCAGTCTCTAAGGCAGCCTCCGCTGAAGTCTAAAGAACCTTTGTCTAAGCCTAAACAGAGAAAGTCACGAAAATCAGTGAGCAGATCTGAAGCGCTAATCATTCGCCCTAAAGACAAAAACAAGTATAGTGAGATACTCCGTCGAATTAAAAACGGCGTCCCAGAGGATCAGGTCTGCTCGACGGTAGACAAGCTCTGTAAGACGGACTCGGGAGACGTTCTAATCATACTCTCAAAGGACAATGCTGATAAAGGCCAAGCGCTGCAGAAGATTATCGCTGGAATTCTTAAAGAAGATGCGATAGTTATCAGTAAAGGGCCGCAGGAAGATCTCGAAATACGAGATATCGATGACACCACAACGAAGGACGACAACGAAGGACGATATCCGGGCAGCCTTGCAATAGGCAGCTGGAACGGATGGTGAGATCCCACCGGAGGCAATCAAATCGCTTCGTAAGGCCCATAGAGGTACTCAGATTGCCGTAGTGACACTGGCCGTGCCAATAGCTAAAAAAGTAGTTGGAGAACATGGCAAAACAGGATTAGCTGGGTCAATTGCCGAATAAGAGTAGTGGAAAGACCACTTCAGTGCTATAAATGCTGGCACTTTGGACATCGCGCCAGCCAATGTCAAAGCAAAGAAGACCGGTCTAAACTCTGCATTAAATGTGGACAGGGAAGCCACAAAGTAGCTGAATGCACGAACACAGCTAGGTGTGCTTTATGTGCTGAACAACACGGCACAGAAAATATTGCCCACCATGCAGGTACTAGCAGATGCCCAGTTTTCAAAGAGGCACTCCTGAAGGTGAAAAACAAACGGACATGAAAATACTCCAGCTCAACCTCAACCACTGTGAGGCTGCGCACGATTTGCTCATGCAGACTGTGCGCGAATTAGAGCTAGACCTAGTATTAATAGCGGAACCATATAGACACCTCAGCAGCCAACCATGGGAAACGGATAGCACCACAAAAGCCGTCATTTGGTCTTGCGGCAAGCTTCCTTTCCAGAAAGTAGCCAACACCAGAGAAGCCGGATTTGTAGCAGCGTGGATAGAAGGTATACGATTCTACAGCTGCTATGCGCCGCCCAGTCTTACTATCGAGGAATTCACCGATTACATTGATCGGCTTACCGAGGATGCGAATCAGCATTATCCAGTGGTAATAGCCGGCGACTTCAACTCCTGGGCAGTTGATTGGGGCAGCAAGAAGACTAACGCACGAGGTAGAGCACTACTGGAGGCCATTGCTACACTAGACGTAGTCCTGCTTAACAGTGGTGATACACCAACCTTCACCAGAGGAGAGGCAAGTTCCATCGTCGACCTCACCTTTGTCAGCAGCAGTCTGATTAGGCAAAGCTTCTCCTGGGAGGTGATGGACACTTACACAGCTAGCGACCATAGCGCAATAATCTGGGAAATATCGAATGACCAGGATCCTAGAAGACCAAATAGGCAAGTCAACTCGATCGGGTGGAAAGCTAAACTATTCGACCCAGATGCCTTTGTAGTAACCCTAAACAGTAATCCGGCTATTGCTGGTAATGCTGAGGAAAAAACCGAAGACCTAATGATGAGAGTGGCCCAGGCTTGCGACGCGAGTATGCCTCGAAAACGGGGTGTAAATCAGCGTCCACCGGTGCACTGGTGGAACGATCAGATCAGTGCACTCCGTAAAGAGTGCCTTAGGAAGAGAAGAATATCTCAGCGTAGCTATCGACGACCTAAAGCTGCTGAACTACTGGCGGAGTACAAAACAGCACGCCGTCGACTAAACAAAGCTATTAAAGACAGCAAGAGAATATGCTGGGAGGAGCTTATCAACGAGGTACAGAAGGACCCCTGGGGCAGACCGTATAAGGTGGCTATGATCCGCCTGAAAGATCAGTCAATGCCGTCACCCACATGTCCACAACTCTTGGAGAAGATCGTTACTGCACTGTTTCCTCAACAAGGAGAATTCATCCATCCGTCAGTACAGTGTGATCCGGAAGAAATCCCACCTATTACGGGAGAAGAATTGATGGAAGCGTGTAATCGAGCGGGGAACAACAAAGCACCGGGATTGGACGGAATTCCAAACATTGCTTTGAAAACAGCTATCAAAGCAGCACCGGCATTGTTCCTAACCATCTATGACTCATGCCTCAGAGAAGGTACCTCTCCCTGGAAGTGGAAACAACAGAGACTGGTACTACTCCCTAAGGGGAAAAAGCCACCAGACGAACCATCATCATATCGTCCGCTTTGCATGTTGGATACAGCGGGCAAGATACTGGAAAGAATAATCCACCAGAGAATCGAAGCAGCAGTGGAGCCGCTTCTGGCCGACAACCAATATGGCTTCCGGAAAGGGCGATCAACGCTGGATGCTATCAATCTTGTAGTCTCCACAGCCAAGGAAGCGATCGCAGGCACCAGATGGAAGGGTGGGACAAAGAAATACTGCTTGGTAGCCACACTGGACATCAAGAATGCATTCAACTCCGCCAATTGGGACTGTATCTTGCGGGACCTCGAGAGAAAAAACGTACCAGGATACTTGCGGCGGATGGTAGCAAGCTACTTTACAGGTAGACGCCTGAAATACGACACGAAGAATGGTCCAAAGGAGTACAAAATAACTGGAGGAGTACCCCAGGGTTCAGTTTTAGGCCCACTCTTGTGGAATTGCATGTACGATGGCCTGTTGAGGCTGACTCTGCCAGCGAGTGTTAAACTCGTAGCATACGCAGATGATGTGGCCGTGGTGATCGTGGCAAAGTATCTCGATGAAATACAACTCGCATTTGACATCACCTTCGAGAGAGTCAACCAGTGGATGAATATGGTGAAGCTGCAACTAGCACAACATAAGACTGAAGCAGTGCTAATCACTAGCAGAAAACAGACAGAAAACATCACGCTTGGAGTCGGAGAGCACGAAATCACAACACAACCATTCATTCGGTATTTGGGAGTGATGTTGGATGCCCGGCTTAATTTCAAACAGCAAGTGGAGGATGTAAGTGCCAAGGCATCGATAGTGAGGGCAAGCCTATCCCGTCTGATGCCAAATATTGGAGGCCCTAAACAGAGCAGAAGGTTACTGCTGTCGTCTGTAGTCACGTCGGTGCTAACCTATGGAATTTCCGTTTGGGCTGACGCCATCGGAATCCAAGAATCAAGGAGAAAGGTCGCATCAATATACCGACTAAGTGCCCTGAGAGTGACTAGTGCCTTTCGCACAGTGTCTGAAGAAGCGGCGTGCGTTATCGCCGGAATGCTGCCAATTCAAGTGCTAGCCGAAGAACGACAAACCCTCTATCGGAGACGAATGTCATCTACGTCGAGTTCTGATGAACCCAGAACCGAAGAACGGCAGCATAGCATACGTCGATGGCAAGCGCAGTGGGATGCCGCGAAAAATGGCAGGTGGACATACCGTCTTATACCACAGGTAAATGTTTGGCTGAGCCGAAATCATGGCGAAGTCAACTACTACCTAACACAGATGCTCTCAGGACATGGCTGCTTCCGAGCATATCTTCATCGCTTCAAACGCGATGATTCTCCAGAGTGCCCGTCCTGTCCTGGAATTCCTGAAGACACAGAACATGTGTTTTTCCTGTGTCCTCGATTTAGCTCGCTGCGCAATGACATGGAGATTGTCCTCAATCAAAAAATTCAACCAGAGACATTAGCAGGCGCGATGCTTTCATCAAAGACGGCCTGGAATGCGACCAGTACCTTTGCAACTAAAGTACTCCAAGACCTGCGTTCCATCGAAAGGAAGAGAGCCAAACACAATCTTGGCTAGAAAACTAATATGAAGAAAAAGCATAGCTAAATCCTCTCCCCGCGAAGTAATGCCTAACGGCGGGTCCCGCGGGGATACAGAGGCCGGAGAAAGAGGAGGTTTTTAGTCGGTATTACATCTTTCGCGACTCTATCGTGAGTTGAAGAACGTGATAAAAACCGCGATAAAATGTTGTGTTAAAATATATTTTTCCTTTTACAAAACAATGTACAATGATACGTGATATCGTGAGCGTAATTTATTTCACTCGAATGGTTGACCTACATTATCTGGTTCTATTTATATCCCACGGCCAGCGACCTCGTCTCGCTCGCCTATCGTTTGCTCGCTCCCCCTCCGCTTGCTCTCCTCTGTCGCGTCCGCCCGCCGCCTGGCAGTCTGCTGCTGTGGACGCCAGTGTGGTGCTCGCCACTGCTTTGTTCGGTCGCGTTTCGCGGTCGCTCCCTGCTCGCCGGCCGGTGCGTATATATATTTTCCGATGCTCGCTTTCAGGACCTTGCCGAAGTATGGGAGTTTTCTTCCAGCTAATTTCCTTTCCTCCTATCCCTGTCTGAAAGGTTCCTTTCTCCTTCTCTCTGTCTCTCTCCCTCCGTATAGCGTTGTCTCGCTCGCTCTGTTTATAAACACGACTAGCGTATATACCGGGCTCCGTCGTGCTCCATCGCCATTCTTCTGTTGCCCGTGGCGCTGCACGGACGCCTCGCCCCTCCACTCTTCCTTCTACTGTTTGTAGCGTCGCTACACATCTGAGTCCGACATACCCAGGTCAAATAACTGGTCCTGACGATACGTAAAAGTATTTTTCCCCAACCTCTATAAAAAAAAAAAAAAAACACACCCACACACCCTCACTCGCACACACACACTCTATCTCTCTATGTGTGTGTATGTGTGAATGTGTGTGTGTGTGTGTGTCTGTGTATGTATATGTATTACTCCACGATAGCGTCCAAAGGCTTCATCTGATTGAGCTGATATTTGACATGCAGGCATCATTTGGTCATGTCAAAAGTTGTGTTTAAAATTGGTTTGTTACTTTTATATTTATATTTAATTATATCTAATTTATAAAATATAATTACTTTTTTTTCTAGAAAAATAAATATAAATATGTATTATTATTATATACTAGATATCAATTATCATTCGTCAGTCAGCGTGCTAGTCATACTTCAATCTCGAAATATTCGGCCCTACGACGCAGATGCGTCGTAGAGCCGAAATCACATTGTGAAATTTTGGTATCGTTTTATTTAAGAAAATAGTACTTCATATACTACTACAAAAATACTACATATATACTATATTTGCTATCAAAATCAACCACTATCGGCGGTTGGGGTTCAAGGTGGGGGGGGGGGGGAGAGGTCCGGGAAAGGGAGGGGATCGGGGGGGGGGGGGGGGCTTATCCCGCCTTATCTCTAGTGCTTTAAATTCGAAGAAGATTGATGAAGATGACTCAGGATGTATAAAGTTCCGGACGGAATATTTTTTTTCTACCGATATTCGTCTTCTTACGTCGGTTCCTATTATTGGGAAATATGTTCCATGGGTTCCTATATAAGGGAAATAATTTCCAGATGAAATAGTCCTTGGCTACTTTCCGGAAAAGTCTTGGGGTGACTAAACCATTTTTTTAAATTTATGTTTATTTTTCTGCTGGATTTTAATGTTCGATTTATACGAGTATAAGCGACTGCCTCTATAAGTGAATTCATTAATAGTTTTACCTTATTTTTACCGCAATACATGTTTTACCATTAGGATAATGTTAGCTATAAGATATTGCTTCAAAGCAATAGGCTCGCCGATTTTTTATCAACTAATTATTATTGCTGTTGTGTAAAACTAGGTCAACATTAAATACCAGAAACGTTTTTACCTAATTAACTTTTCATAGGTAGGTAATAAATATATGTATTTTTTTATGATCAATTAGACGAATATTTTAATATTTCAACAAAGTACATTTATTGCTCCATTTCTTCTGTCGCTTCTCATAACTATTAACTATATGAAATTTTCAACCTAAAATTTAATCAGAACGTTGCGGTTGCGTAGTGAAAATTCTATTTATTTTATTCGTGTTAAAGAGAGACAGAATTCTACATTGATGCTTCCTTACCAACCAGAACGTTCTATTTATTTTAGGCGTTCGCTCCCTTTGTGTATAATAAGCTCGTTGTTTAAATCTGAATTCCATCGCTTTAAAGCACTTGGAATATATTATTTGAAATACTTGACATAATATAAAACAAAGGAATAAAGCTTCTATATGATCCGACACATGTTTTTATATTGGGACGATTTATTTTATATTTTCACGTTTTATCTTTTGTAAAAGATGCCTTATAACTTTGAAGAAAATACGTTCATCAACCCATCTGGGATGTACGCAAGCTGGGGGTAAGTTATAATAAATTACTTAACGTCTATAGTGATAATGATTGAATTAGGGATTGGTTAGCGATATTGATATTAATATCAGCATGGACTCTAATAAAGTTCAGGTCGGTAACACCACCAAATATCTGGGTATTACAATAAACCAGAAATTAAACTGTAGTCCACATATTGAGAGACTATCAAAGGAACTGTTCTGCTATTTATTCCATACGAAAAATGAAATTTCTAGCCGGAGAACAAGCCGCAATGAGCACATACATACTATGCGTGCTTTTATTCGAAGATAGCTAATGGTATCTTAGCATGGGCTAAAAAAGCAAGCTCTCAGGACGATATTTGTGTTAAAAAGAAACGATCACTTTGCTCCGGTCTTTAAAAATAAAAAATAATAACTTTGAAATCTGAATTTATATATCGGTGCTTAATTTATACGAAAGTAAATTTTATATAAACATAACACTCGCAATAAAAATAATATAGTAATTCCCAAATTGCGGCTTCTTTATACCAGAGATCATTTTTATATTTGGGGTTTAAATTTTTCAACTCTTTGACAGCAGAAATTAAAATACTTCAAGAGGTTGCATTTAAGGAATTCATAAAAAGAAACTTAACCATGCAAGCTCTCTATAATTTTGATGAATTTTACAATGCCGTCTTAATTTTGAAAAGATAATTTCCCATTTATCAAATCTATTTTGTTCTGTATTTTGTTACTGTAGTGTTGATTTTATTGTAAAACTTATTGTTTATTTAAAGATTATTTTTAAATTTTTGATTGTCTATTTTTAATAATCTTATTAATAGATTATTTGAAAATTTTGTTTATATTTTTTTGTTATTTGAGTCTTTGTTTTGTTTTTTTTAATTGATCCTATGATGCCTTGCCTTTACATATTTATTTATTTATTTATTTATTGTTTCAAACATAATTATAAAACACATAAAAATGGTCATACCAAGTAATGGTGCGAAGAAACAACGGCCCACATTCACCTGACCATGATCAGCGCATACCCAACTAGGCCAAATATAGCCTGTATCTGGGCATACGTCTTTTTTTTTTTGACTTAGCTGCAGAAGCCTAACTGACGTAGGTACTCATATAGATACATATACACATACACACATACATATACATACATACACAAATATATAAATATAACGATCTAAATATATTATAGTATTATTCTTTTGCATTATATTAAAATATATTACATTTTGTTTAATATCTTATATCATATTATATAGTATAATAGTAAAGTTATTCAGAAATATTTTTTTTTTTAGATATGACTTGCAGAAGTTCGTTCTCTGTCCTTGAACGACCTATGTCGGCAAGAAGCCATTTTTAAAAAAGTATATGTACACGTAATGAAGTTGTAATAACTTCTAGCAAATGTAAAATGACCTATTCCACAGTATGTACTTTTTGGAATTAATAAAATATGACTATGACTATGACTATGAATGGAACGCCCTGATGAAAAGTGTTAAGATAGTCGAGTTCGGCTCGTTTGTTTTATTGTCTTGAGTGCTTTCTATTACACATGATGTCGAGGCTCTGAAGACAGAGTCGGGAGATCGCCACTGAAACTTCCTGATGAAAAGTGCTAAGATAGCCGGGTTTGGGTTCGTTTGTGTTGTCATTAGTACTTTCATGATGACGAGGATCTGAAGATGTAACCGGAAGATGCAGAAATATATTTGGAACTCTTGGAAGTATACTGTAACTATCTGGGCCTAAATATCCTGGAACTCTTTGGTGGAAAGTAAAACTTACTTTTAATTATTTTTTTATAATTTTATTATTTGTATTATACCTACACTGTAAACATTGTTCTCTTATTTTTCGAACATTCTAGTAAAGCATTTTAGACACATATTTTTTTCTGATATTGCGTAATACAAAAATATTCTATTTTAATATTTTAGGAAAATAAAAATATGCACTAAGTTTATGTTTATGGCTGTTTTGGTCTATTAGCCATATAAGTATTTAGGCCTATTAATAGAATATATAATTCGTCGTTAAACATCTTCTATTTTATCACCTCATTGAATCACTCTATAATATCATAGAGTACTAAAGCTATAATATTGTTTACCTTTTCGTCAAGCTCTTTCGCGTCTGAAACTTGCATATGAGTTCTTATCTATACCATTGCTGTCGCCTCCCGATTCAATTATCATAGACCGAAATATTATTAACTCAGACAGGATAGAATTAATAATACAATACAATACAATACAATACTATCAACTTCTCCAGTAGATAGGCATTCCTACACTTGGATGCGTCACAAAATTAAATGCTAAAAATTTCATTATTATAAACATAACTATCGTGATAGTTGTCATGGCTGTAATATTATATTCAATATTACCTACATACAAATAATCAAAATATGCTAATGTCAGGGAGAATAATATATTAAAATAGAAATGCAAATTCTATGTAGAATAATCAAAAATATATATTTTATTGCTAATCCAGCAATATGCCTTCGTATTTTTTAAAAAAAAATGAATTTAATTATATGAAAATTAGAATGTCAGCTATCATAATACCATTATGTTTAAAACTTTACGCATTTCATTAATCATCAACATGGAAAATAAACTCAGAATTTTCAAACTCCCTTATACCATAAATTGGGTTTCTTACCAAATTATGTATAATTATCTTTTTAAATTGCATCATGCATGATTCATCATTAATCCATTTGATTATATAAGAAGCTGCTAATCCGCATACCAATAATAGCTGGCTTAGACGAGAATGTCCACCACTAGCCGATTGCAATTTGCTGTATATAATTTTCTGATAATTGCCTTTAATAATTTATCAATTGGCTCTTAACACGTTGAACGCCAAACTAAAAACCATGTTTAGCTCAGTGGGCCGCGGCGGACACCTTGTGACTGCCAGTATATCGGGTCTAGGGGGCCGCGTCGGACACCATGTGTCCGCATGCCCTCGATCACTTCAGAAGCCTATAGGCGGCCAACGGACAGCATTTCAACTGTGTTTACTAAGGCACGTGACCCGCGCGGCCCCACAGTATAACCTGACCCCTTGGCACGGTTGGACATTCTCACAGGCCGAGACGGACACTGGTGTCTGCCATTTGACATCTCGGAAAATAATGAGTAAATCGCTGTTTCCGCAAGTCACCCATTATTTTTGAGTTATTTACTGAATTGTATTGCGAAAAAGCACCTCAACGATTTTCGGACGATTCTAGATGTATTGGTGCGCCCCCGGGGGAAAGTATGCTGTCGGAGACATGGTGTCCGTCATGGCGTTCAACGTGTTAACCAAGAACCTAGACGATAAAATCCCCAATTTTAATACCTTTTGATACCTACTTATAGCGCAGCATTGATATAATAGCATTACTTAACCTTAAATATAAATATTTCAGGCAGTATTTGGAGAGGCTCGAGCAATATGAAAAGTGTATTAAGTTCTACAATGAAGCACAGACATTCGAGGTAATGTTAATATTATAGAAATTCTTAAACAGTCAACTAGTTTAGTGCATGACTATTGGTTTAGAAATATCCATCTAGAATGAGTATAAATGTGTGCCTTTACTTATTTGCGTCTAATACGTATTGAGTATTAAAGTTATTTATTTTATTTAAATTACATCAATATCTCAATTTCCGAGACTATTAGACAAATAACTACTGCTGCTCTGGTTAAAGTAACTGACGAAGCACGCATATATGTTTGGATCAGGAACAGCTCACCGTATCCGTTCTCTTAGACTTTAACAGCGCCCTGTTGCCCAGTTACAAATGCTCAATTTTCCTTATTAATGAGTTTAGCTCCTACTTAAGAGGAAGGCAGCGGCCTGTAAAAATAGGCGATCTAGTATCAATCTGGGTTAATGTCACGGCGAGGGTCCCTCAAGGTAAGGTGCTATCCTCTTTTCACTGTAAGACCCATGTTGTATAAGGGTCGGCCAAACTCACGGGCAACACCCATCCGGCAGCCTACACGCAGAAGTGTGAGCACGGGTAGGACTCTGGTCTGCGGGCCAGTTTCCCCTAGGAGTGAACCCTCGGGCGCTCCTGGACCGTTTGCGCACCGTGCGGCGTCAGACAGTCGATTGTGCATTCCAACTGATAGCCGGGGAGTCTGAAAACAGTATTGTTTCCTATAGTTGTTGTAGTTGGGGAAGTTGTTAACCTTGCGGCAATTGCTCTTGAAAGGAATAATCGGCTACCCGATACCGGGTGAAGAGCCGGTAAATGATGTAGTGGTCCGCGATAGATTTGGTACACACCGTATCACCGCTACGTATGGGAGAGGACCGCGCAGCTACCTCGAACCTGTAACCATTCGGGAGACCGGAGGTTGCAAATAAAAGTAAGGGCGCGAGTGTCGGCCCGCTGGTTGATTAACCTGGTTATCTCGCGGTGAGGCGTTGGCTTCTTACGGGCCAGTGGCGTAACTAGACAGTGGACTGTTTTCGTTCCAGGTCTTCTACGTTTACCTCACGGGAGACAGAACGATTTAATATCGTTAAAACTACCTGAGGTAACGGGTTCGCCCGTTCTAGTTGACAGCTCCAGTTGTCTATAAACCTTATCTCCCCTTTTGTGTTGTCAACTACAACGCGCGAACCCGTCACTCCAAGAAAGTAAAAAAATATTGAACTCTATTTTAACCAAGAGTGATATTTGGAATGAAACAGTTCACCGTCCAGCTACGTTACAAGCCCGTCAGAGCCCAAGGCTTTACTGCGAGGCACTGGAAAGATAACCCTGACTACCGGATTTTTCCGGATTTCTCCGTCCTCCCGTCTGGTCACGGATCGGAGTCGCTTGTGCGGCCTCTATTTAATGCATTAGGTAGAGGCCGCAAACATTCAGTTCGATTTTTTCACCGGGAGGAAACTGATCTACCATGCATGTATTGAGAGGCAGAAGAAACAATGTCCTAACCAGGTACCTTCTATGTAGTAATGTTAACCGTGAGTTGTTGAGCCGATTTCGATGAATGAGTGGATCTTAGTGGCCCAACAGTCAAACTCTATCTCCAGTCATGTTCGGTGGCATACGCATCTCTATGCCGATGATGTGCAGTTGTATGTTCTCATTCCCCAGAAAATGCTAATGCAGCAATCGCCAACTTAAATTTCAATCTTCAAGCCATCTGCGAATGGTGTACGCTGCTAGGTATTTTCATAAATGCTTCTAAGTCACAGGCTATCCGTATTGGGGTCCGCCAGGCGCTATCAAAAATGGATAAGGCCGCACTCCAGACTGGTAAACTTAATGATGTCGTTATTCTACTTTAGCACAATAAGGTCTTGACCTCACCATGGATAAACACCCCTCAAAACTTGATATACACGTTATTTACATCGCCCTTTAACAATTTTATATATCAATTTCCACACTCTGCCGCAGAGTATGGTGCTCAGAGGGTTAAGTTTTTGTATATTAATACAAGATACAAGAACTTTTATGTGTTTCCCGTTATCGCTTGTGCCACACATGCACCTTGCTGATCGCCATAACTCGCGCTCAGTCGTAAATACGAGAACCACCTTTTCTTTACGTGTGCAATTCACAACATTTTGAAAAAAAAATCCTCGTATATAAGTTTTTATTTCTTTTAAATAAATTTTAAAATATTTGTGTGCAAACAGAATATCTCTTTATTTACCTATTTTACAAGTATTTATTTAGCTTGCAATGTTTGTTAGTTTGTTTAGTTCAATTAGTTCAAGCTGAATTAGTACCACTTCCTATTATCCTATGAAGTTGAAATATTACATGTTGGTTCAGTTTTGATGTCAATGTATTTTTATGGAGCATGACCTTATTCTACACCCAGGATCGGGTCCCTAAGAGGCTACTCTTCCACTGTCAACAGCACAGACACACAATTTTGTATACGCATTCAATTATGATAGCCTGTTCTAAATTTCACCTTGACATGGCTGCTGCTTTTTGGGTTGGCCTCAAACGAGGGGACTATTCAACTGTCAAAATCACAGAAACGAAATTTTGTATAAGCATTCAATTAAGATAGTCCTTTCTAAGTTTCACTGCGACATGGCTGCTACACTCAGGGTTGGCTCCCGAAGAGGGGACAACTCAACGGTCAACGGCACAGAAACGATTTTTTGTATACGCGACGAATTATGATAGTCCATACTAAGCTTAGCCACGACAGGGCTTTGCACCCAAGGTTGGCTTCTAACGAAGGGACTCCTCAACGGTCAACAGCACAGAAACGAAATTTTGTATACATATTCAATTTTGATTCATCCATGGCTGCTGCATCCAAGGTTGGCTCGGGACAGAGCGTTGTAATAAAAGCCTTTTTTTAAGAACGTGTTTCCACTATTAATTTATTTTGTTGTATTTAAAGCATCCAACATACGAGGAAATATTGGCGGCTCTCGGTTTGACTACTCTGGAGCAACATAAGGGCACGGGGTCACTTAATCAAAACTTATAATATACTGACTGAATCGTATGAGGCTCCTGGGCTGCAGACGATCTATTTTATTTTATTTATTTTATTTATTAAAGGTAAAGCACAAAATATAATTTACTGCAGCATTACAAAAAAAAATGTGTTTGGACCAGTAGCGAAAAATAGAGCACACTGCAGTATCTTGGTCACTGCGTCAACACCGCCTAACTAGGCCTAGGCCTGTACTAAGGCAGGTGTACCAGGAAATATTTTACCTGTGCACACAAAAAGAGTAAAAAATTAACAACTAAACTTAAAAATTAAATATGTTAAAAAAATAAATTAAAATATCATCAAGAAGTATTTAAAATTATAATCATAGAATTATCGAATAAATAAATAAAAATCGAAATCATAATAATAGTAAATAGATAGATAGATACCTACTCAGTAAAATAAACAAATAAAAATAAAATAAGAATAAAAATAAAAATCATACTAGATAGTCAAATAATTTGTGGCTCTTTTCACGGCCTTCATTTATTAGCCACATATGGCTCTGTTTCTTAAAGGAATCTTTAGACTGAATTGTTTTAATTCCATCTTCTAAAAGGTTATATGTCCTGGGGCCCAAAACAGTAAAATGCTATGCGTGTATAACTCCAGTGTGAATCATTTTATTCAAATCTTAAGAAACATTCCCTCAGCATTAGATTGGTAAACGAATGGAGTGCTCTTCCTAGTGAAGTGATCGGTGCCAAAAGTTTCAATGACTTTAAAATAAACTGAACTTATTTCACAAAAACTGTAATGCAAGCACGGACTCAGACTCAACAGATTAAGCTGCCTGCCTGTTATATATAGATAATAATAAATAATAATATTAATAATAATAAATAATAATAATATTTAACTACTGGTAACAATGCTAGTAATTGAAAATTTTGATTCGAAGGGAAGATTGAGTGGTATTTTTTTAAATATTTCTTAGAGAATCTGATGCCCAAAGCTATCACTTTATTTTCATTTTATATCGCCACATCGAAAATTGGCGTTACATATAACAAATAGGCACCCAAAGTCTGAAAGAAGAGCTTAAAAAAGGGGACGAGAAAGACAAAGCGATAATTGCGACTTGACAACTCAACAATATCATCATTTGCCGGAATGTCAACCAATTAGCTATTTAAACCTGTGACACTCTCAAATACTAATTTCATGTTTGTTTTTTGTAGAATCAGAATCCCACGATACTCATGGCAAAAAGCCGTGTTATGACTAAAGCCATGCGTTTTAAGGAGGCTATTGAAGATGCTGACGAAGTTTTAGGTAAGAAATTTTATTAAATTATATTAAATTAATTCCGACGTGTCTTCTTCTTCGTTATGAGAAAATTGCAAACACTCAGGCAATGGTGATTTCTGCCAAGTAAATTAGTGATGATGGTTCCCGTCAGATCACCGGTAGCAGCGTCGGGCGTGATCAGTACTTGGATGGGTGACCGCCTGGATAGTGCCACGTGATGTTATAAAAGCCGGCCGCCTGTAAAATAATTGTCGTTAGATAATAAGGGATATAAAACAATAAAAACAATAAAATTAAAAAAAATATGGAGAAAATGGCTGATTACATTATTGATGAATAATAATAAATAGTCTAGCTAAATAAAGTGAAACGAAGAAGGTTCAAATTATATGGATATAATTTTGATGGAGATACATTTCAAACATAAAATATGGAATGAGAGTTGAGATTTAGGAATAATGAGGTCCGAAAGGAATTTGAGAATAGGATATTTAGAAACAGGTGGTCTCTAACACTGCAGAGAGAAGAACGTGAGAATCCTAAAGGAGCAGTGGCCGATGCGCATTCGGCAGATTATTTAGACTTCCTTATGACTAAACGGTGGACGGTGAATCCATGGCTTAGGTCGGATATCTTGTTAAACAAGGGAAACAGACCAAAGACGTAATGAAATTATGTTAAGTGCTGGTGGATGAGTAGGAATTCCGCCCATGAAGACTGTGTGCGCCTTTTCTTTGAACCCTGAGCTACGACGTCAAGCTCATTTCTCCTCGGTGGAAGCTATAATATAAGACGGGTGATCATTGTAGGGGTAGAGTTGGATGACGGCAAAAGAATATATAGGGATGGACAACGATAAGTGAGTCAATCAATGGCGACTTGCCAATCAAAAATATCAATACTGATCAGTTGCCGAACTTTGAGCCAAGCACACGGTTCTAGATTAGGCTGTAATGGTCCAATAATCGGCGAAGAAGAACTTGAACCCTTTTTCAATGGAACATGCAATCCACATAAGTAGACACAATTGAAACATTATATATAATTCGCTCTATAGATACAAATCCGCAATTGATTTTGTCAAAAATACCATTTTCAATTTTGAAAAAATCCAGAAGCAAAAATTTAATAAATGGTGCTCCCTAGGATATTTCCCGTTATTGTACAATCGCAGGCCGGTCGTAAAGGAGGTTTTAAAGTCGAAGGAAAACAAGTCATCAATATTTGGATGCAGGTGGTCTTTATTTTTTTTTCTGTTTACATGTGTGTTTGTTTACGTCGATTTAATTTTCGTATGCCCTATGCCCCTGGGTGACCCCAAAGCGGGTGCTTTCACACTGGAAACAAGAAATGGCCATTCTTTTAGAATCGGCCATGTTTCTGTATTCATCCCTTTTAGCAAACTTTTCGAGGCGTGTCTTTGCTATTTTGTCAATTTTGTCAAGATTACCTATTAATTTGTTCGGCTTTTTAGCTAAAAATTTTGTAAGCTATTAATGTTGTCAAGAATCTAATATAGAATCCAATATATCGGGGGATGTTGTTGAGTGGCCATAAAGCTTACAGAGAGGTTAGCTGATATTAACGTACTTTCAGGTATGCCAATCAATATCTGGCTATTAACGTTAATTTTAGGTGTAGCAATCAATTGGGAGGTGATGGCCCCGTTGAAATCGGGCTTTTACGACCCATTGTGTCTAGGGTCGGCCCAAATCATGCCTCAGGACCCATCTGATATCCTACTAGTAGAAGTTTGAGCCCTAGTAGGAGTCTGGGCCCGTGGGCCATTTTCCCCTGAGAATCGTTCTTCGGGTGCTCCTGTGCGATTTGCGCACCGTGCGGCGTTATCCAAAATCGGTTGTGCACTCCAACAGATAACCGAGAGAGTCTGGAAACGGCTTTGTTTCCTATAGAGCGCCGGTGGCTGGTTTCCAAATGATAGCCGCTTTTAAAACGACCGATCGGTTACTCGATCCCGCATGAACAGTCGGGCAAAGGATGCCTCAGTCCGCGATGGTTCTAACGAATTGCCACTTACATTAGAGAGAGGACCGCGCAAACGACGTCGAACCCTTGATCAGTCGGAAGGCCGAAGAAATGTGGCCATAATTGGTAGCCAGTGCGCGTGGATTGCATTTGTATTCTGGCGGGCTAGTTGGTGGAGCCAGATCCCACGGCTAAAAGAACGATAATATATCGTTATACCAGTCTGGGGTGTCGGGTTCGCCAGTTGTAGTCGACACATCCCAACTGTAGTAATCAATTTTTGGCGGAAGTGCAATACTTGCATTATTGTTTGGAATTCTTTGGAATACATAAATATTTTAAATATGCGAGGTTCACTATACAATCTTTATCTGTCAGTTTGGTTGCTTGATTTTGTGTAATTTATTTTATTTAATTCTAACAGTTACGTATTTTGACTAATAGACAAATATGACACGCATGTTATAAAATTTAACCTTCAAATTATTTTCTGTCACAGCCATCGACAAACGCAACATTCAAGCATTGCACATGAAAGCCTGTGGCTACTATGGGCTGAACGAATTTGAGAAGTCTTTGCTCCTCTTCCAAGCTGGGTTTCAAAAGAGAAAGAAGCCGTCGTATTTCCTCGATGGGATTAAACAGGTTGGTAAAAAAACTATTTTTCTCACAGGTCTGAATTTGGTAAAAAAAGTAATTAGTGGATTTATTGGTCAGTTTTTATTGGTGAATATAATGTGTATGTGGATGTAGATGGAATGTGGATTTATTGGCCAGTTTTTGTTTATTTGTGTCAGTTTTTATTGCTACATATAAACCTGAAGCAAAAGAACATACAAACGGACTATTAATAAAAAAGTTTTGATATTATGTACTTTCGGTAATAATTTAATTACTCTATATTAAAAAATTAGCTGAAAATAATCTACATGAAATTTTATATTTAGGCTTTGTTTTCAATTAATAATAGGTATTATACGAAATTTACAAACTTATGTAAAGAATGCTTTTCCTACGTAAAAAAAACCTGAATTAAAAAACATGTGAAATATTTTTTACTCATTTGTTTTGAGTAAAATAATCATTTCTAGAAAAAAATAGATCAAAAACCAAAATTATCAAATTAAAAAAAAATCTTGGTGATTAGTTTTTGTACAGAATCACCCACTGGACAGTGCTTCCTAATAAAAAGTAACTTTGTACGTATTCTACCGTCAATATCTTGCTCTTCATTTATTTTAATTTTAGCATGACCTCTCTAGAGTTTCTGTTGGACGATAGTGTTTCCTATTCAGAAATGTATAATCCTGTTTTGTTCATTGATTATCTTTCGTTAATATTATTTACATTATACGACACATTAGGCGGCAGAACGCCATTGACGCAGCAGCATGGGGTCGTATTCGTCGATATATAATGACCTAAATATATGGGAAAGGGTTACAATTCCTTTAACAATAACAACCCGATTAGGACATTCCCGAATTTTACCCGAAAATTATTTGATTATGCTTTTAGAGTAAACATCACCTTACTTAGCCAACTCTGAAATCACAATGCCGGCCTAGTCTCGTACGCCTTCACGTTTCCTTTTTCGCTATCATTGTAAACGTTCACTCAAATACCCAACAGATATTTTCTTACACAAAAGTAACGCGTTCTTTCTAGAAAAATATCATCTGTCATTATCCAGCCTAGCTAGAGGGTCGTCTCCTGTTCACCGCTATTGTAACTACGTGGTAGTTCATTCTAATCGCAGAAAATTTAAATAAAAAAACCTTATTTGTTTTATTTATTTGTTTATTGAGTTTCATCGACAATATATCATATTATTATGCACGCTTTTGGATACAACTTAAGTTGCAGACGCAATAATAGCAGTGCAAACGAAGAATATATCAAACAATTTTTTTTATAGTTGATGAGGGGCATCGTCAGTATTTATATTTATATTGATTTTCCAAACATTTGAGTTGATTTTAGGTATGTAGTTTATATTAAATCAGTAAAACGTATGCATTTTCGAGCAGATCGATATAGTTCATCTAATAAAAACAAAACAGACTGGATAAACTTGAGCGCCTACAGAACGTTTGCATAAGGTACATATTCAATCTGAGGAAGTATGACCATGTTTCCGAGTACCGATCAAAATTGCAATGGCTTCGTATACGGGACCGGAGAAATTTGCATATTCTTTCACTTCTATATAATGTCCTACACAATCCTACATCTCCCTCCTACCTCAACGGGGCTTTTACCGGATTAGGAAGTCATGGTCTCCCACTTCGTTCAAGTCAGAATAATATCCTACGTATCCCAAAACACAATACCACTTTTTTTTCCTACTCCTTCTCCGTACATGCAGCTCGACTGTGGAATCAGCTTCCTTTAACTATTCGAGGCGCTAGCTCGCTGTTCACCTTTAAGCAATCATTGAAAAAGCACTTCCTTTCACAATAAATATTAATCATAAATTCTAACCTTTCCGTTATCCCCTCCCTTTCCTTACCTTATTTTGGCAGTTTATTTATTTACTTATTTATTTATTTATTTATTTGTTAATATATCAAAATATGTATGTATATACATATACATACATATAATATGTCAAACTCAAAAATTTATTTATATATTTACATTTTACTTTAGATACACACACAATGTATATTATATGCTATAATTTCAAATTTAATTTTAGGCTATAATTTGTTGCCTACTCTTCTTTTCACACCAGCATGTTGGTTGACTGGAAGATATTGCTGTAGTGTAGCAATAAGTCCGCCATTGTACCTTATTTTATTGTGCAATAAAGAGATTTTCATTTCATTTCATTCATTTCATTTCATTCATTTCATTCAGTTCATCGGAGATACTTATTGGAACGCTGTAGCTCGAGCGCTTTTAATAAATAAAGAGCCTAATTTCCGATGGATTTAGATTTCACATGTCTGTATAGACGATTCCACATCGTTGCCACTATATATGTAAAACTACCTTTGTATATACACAGAACTATTGTGCTTCGAGATAATGAACAGATAGCTACTGAGAGTTAATATAAAGACAGCTACTGCGGACTTATACGGACTGCGGACCACTACGGTGTCATAGTGGTTAGGTCGCTTGATCTTACATTGTAAGGTTCTGGGTTCGATTCCCGGCTGGATCACCATTTTCCGTTGGGTAAAAATTAACGGAACCGCATTTCAATTCTGTCGATCGAATGCAATAACAAACACACATGCACATTTTACACGCGCACATATATCTAAACACTTCATAGTATGGTTGAATAAAAGAGATTGTCATATGATAATAAACCTGCCCATTGTGAATTTTCACAATACAAAGTAGAAACAAACAAATAAACAAACAAATAGTTTAATTTTAGAGACGATTTCTTTGGCACTTTATAACATAATTTTAGAATTGAACGTTTATTTTGGTACATTTTCCGCACGGCTATAATTTATCCCCGCGGATAGGAAGCTAGGACAAAATCTAAACCTGCCTGACTCCTCTCTAGTTACGAAATAATATTATTTTGGCTTGATCAGGCTTTGGAAACCATCGAAGGCTCTATCGGAGTCGGCTCCGGAAATGTCATGATCGACCTCCTACCTACGATAAAGAGGATGAACGGCACCAAAGAAACAGTAGAAGAGCCGAAAATACTGACAACACAGGAGATTGCCGCAATTGACAGGAAAATAAAAACGATGTCATCTAAGTATTTGGGAAGAATGGCGGACGACCTGTCGTTCGCGAAAAAATTGTCTAATGATGATAGAGTACGCTCTAAAAATGCGAAACACACCGCAGAACTGCAAGAAAAGGCGAATGCTGCGCATACATTATTATACGAACACTTGATGTCGTTGAGGTAATAAAATTAGCACTTTTTAATCTAAGGTAAAAGAGGTAAAAAAGTCAAGCTTCACTAACAACTGGCAGCGGCGATTGAAATATCACGGAAATAAGATACCTATCGGGCCAGATTGCGTTTCTCTTTGAACCTAAATCGAAATTAGTCAGCGAGACAGAGCAATAGGTTATATAGGAATATAAAATACGGTAGTCTCTTTTCCAGGATAAAACTACCAATAATCATAAAGCGGTTTAATCTAAAACCGGACGAAAGGTATTCCGGTATTCGGGCCATCCCCATTTTCTAGTATGCACGATTATAGCATTTCCTCAGCTCGGAGAGTTCGGAAGCCCACAACGGGGCCGTAAAGCCACCGCGGGGTTTCTCTCGCCCTACAAACTGGGGAGGACTCCTGGTCAAGCCCCTCGCTTCCTGCCCATCAGATTTGGATGGATTTCTCCGCCCTCTAATCTGTTTCCAGTTGGAAGTCGCACCTGCGGCACTTGTATATGCCTGCTGAAAGGGTTATCTCTACCTGCTGAAAGGGGTAAAGAAATATCAGTGTGTTAATAATGAAATAATAGTTTATCTGAAATATTAGTGTGATAAGTCCGCCGTTGAATATAATTCAATTAAGAATTTTAATTACTATTAATATTGCATAGGTTACCTCTGAATCAATATTTTTTTTTAATCTAGAGCTCGTCGTCCAATGTATGCTATTAAAAACTCCGACAATAAAGAACATACACAAGTGTTTAAAAAAATCAAGGAAGATGCAAAAAAAATTCAGATGTTCAATTCAGTTAAAGCTAAGGAATTAATAGATGAATCTATAAAAGCGCTAAAAGAGAAAGATTCGCAGGTATGTACATGTATTAGTTATCGTATGCACAGTTTACTTACCATTGTTAGTAATTTACGAGCTGGTGTGATAAATACATTATCTATATTAACTGAAGATACCACATTCAATGGGTCAACCCGTCACCCCAGGAAGATATAAATATATTGATCGTTCTTTCAACCTGGAGTGAATGTAGAGACTTTGGGACGAAACAGTCCACCGTCTAGCTACGCAAATAGCCCGTAAGAGTCCGACGACTTACCGCGTGGCACTGGGAAGTTGACCAGCGGGCAGCCTCGCGCCCTCACTACCAGATTTAGCATGATTTCTCCGTTCTCCCGTCTGGTTACGGTTCCGAAGTCGTTACGCGGCTCCTACCTGATGTTAGCGGTAATTCAGTTCGAATTTATCGCGAACCATAGCGTCCTTTGCCGTCTTTCTTCGGGATCGGTTGGACAACGAGTCGTTTCAAGAGTGGGTGACATTAGGTCAACATCCACCTCCGCTGCTTAGGATACAGTATATAATTTCCAGACTCCTCCAGTAATTCGTCTGCGTGCACAGTTGATTGGATAAAACCGCACGGCGCGCAAACCGCCCAGCAGCGCCCGAAGGCCATACACCAGGGGAACTGACCCACCTGCCGTGGCATGGGAAACAGAGTCCTTACCAAGGTAGACCATCTTCTGGGAGGCTGTTGGATAGGAGCTGAACCTTGATCTGTGCCAACCAAAAATAACGAGCAGAACTCAACGACTCAACTGCATGAGAACCGTAAGCTGCCTATATGTATGTAGGTAGGTACTGTATTAGGTGTATAATATACATTTAATACAAACGAAAAATTTACTACTCAACGACAACGGAAAAATTCAGAATCACCGGCAACGTACCAGTGGACCAAAGATGTAGGTCTTAAAATTTTCTTTCTCTAATTTCCATGTGATTAAAAAATCATTTAAAATACGAAAAATTTCAGAGGGGCCTCAAGCTATCCCGTACGTGGAGATTTATTCGGATTCAATTTTCCCGTACCCATTTTGACCTCAATGTGCCCGCTTCTTGTGAACTTTTCATGGTCTTTCTTCGATGATGTCCTTAAGCGTGAAGTATCCACCGAATTGAGAATCGCAACTTACTTAGTACAATAATGCATTTATTGTGACAAAGACTGTACTGCAGTTGACAGTTCGTGTAAGAGTCGAGGATGTTTATATGCTAGGATTGCGACGCCCGTAGATCGCGCGCTCGCCCTTCTCTCGCACTTCTACTTCGTTCCCAATTCGCAACCATCCAAAACACGTCCCGCGCTCGTTAATGCGCACCATGGCACCTAGGATCCGTTGATTTTGCATTGACCTTTGTTATGCGACACCGTCGCATTTAATTAAGTTGGCGCGCTTGTTTTTAGACGTGGCTCCCGTCTCGCCGCAGCGTCCTTCTCTCGCGTTGTCTGACTTTTCGTAGGCCCATTCTGATCGTATCGCTGCTCAGCTGGGCGAGCACGGCCTCCGGTCCCCAGTCGTCCCTGTGCCTTCACGAAGCTCTTCTCGGCACTTTTGGCCGACCTATCGTACTGTCATTTATGATATATGCCTTCTTTAAGGTTTCTACTCCTATCCGTTTAAGCTGTGCGTCAATGAGTGTGCATAGACAACCTCTTATTATTATTACCCGACTGCCCAACAAAAAAACGAGTGTAATGTGTTCAGGGTTCATCTATGTATGACTTCCGTTTATTTATTCCACCATAACTTCTAAACGCTAAAACCAATTTAGATGTGTGGTATCGTTAGAATCGTTATGACATCCCGAGTGTTATAACGTACTTAAATATTCAAATATCAATTAAGTACTTGTCTAAATGGCCAAATGTAAATAGATTAACATAAATATATCGTGTTTAGCGTCAATTGAAATGTCTGATTGAGTACATTATGGATAAAGACATAAACTATAAATATTTCATTAAAAAACTGTAATAAATATAATTATTACAAGTAAAGTACTAAATATGATTCCAGAAGCTAACGGAAAATCGGGTACCTCAATGAAATATATATTTCTGAATAGCTTAGACCTTCAGGATAATGGTTGATTATGGGCAAAAATCGCTCAATACATGGGAAGGGGGTCAAATTGCTCTCATAAATTTTGTTTACACTAATAAACACTAAATTACATCAAGCGACCAGAAATGGTACTAATGTAAAAAGATAGTTCGAAAGAGTACATACAAATGAGTATAGAGGGCGTTAAATTTTATTTCATTATTTGAGGTTTCAATCAAATTTCATTAAGATAATGAAAGATGCATTGCATCAATGTATCAAATATAAAGAAGATATTTAATAAAATCAGTTTTATTTTGTTGTTATGTTCAATACTTTACTCGTCCTCTCTACCTTGTTATAAATACAATAGTTCAGCTTCTGAAAAGGCAGTCGTGTTTTCTTTCTTTTTAATATATTTTCTTGCAGATTCATGTATAGTCTATTTGCCTGCACCGCACTACCACGTATTTACTGTCTCTTCTCTTTATTAATACAGCTTTACCTTTTTAGTTATGCTTTGACACAATTGAGAAAGCTAAGCGATATATCAATTCGAAGACGTCATCAGAAATATCAGGAAAAAGGCAATTTCTAGCGAGGATTTTTGAGCTGACCGGCGAAGCTATACTTTCACAGGTTACTAGAGTTATATATTATCATCATCATCATAAACTCACATATTCAATTTTATCATTGAGACCGGTCAAAGAGGATCTGTAGCGATTCATCCTGCGGTCTCACCTGGTGCTTGGCACCCTGAAGCAATTGTTGTCTTGACATTTGGGTATAGCGCCATTTGTGTTTGTAAAGAAGGACTATTCAATATTTTTCATGTAGGTTCCTTGAGCCTCAATACAGCGAGTATAGCAACTTTTTCACTGTTCGTCGCAGTCCTGAAAGTCCTTGATTGACACCCCTTTAATGCTGCGGTCATGGCGAATTGTATTTTTGTCAATGTAGGCACCTTGAGCCTCAATACAGCGAGTATAGCGACTTTTCCCCTGTTCGTCGCAGTCCTGAAAGTCCTTGACTGACACCCCCTTTAATGCTGCGGTCATGGTGGATTGTCTTTTTGTCAATGTAGGCACCTTGAGCCTCAATACAGCGAGTATAGCGACTTTTCCACTGTTCGTCGCAGTCCTGAAAGTCCTTGACTGACACCCCCTTTAATGCTGCGGTCATAGCGGATTGTCTTTTTGTCAATGTAGGCACCTTGAGCCTCAATACATCGAGTATAGCGACTTTTCCACTGTTCGTCGCAGTCCTGAAAGTCCTTGACTGATACCCCCTTTAATCCTGCGGTCATGGCGGATTGTCTTTTTGTCAATGTAGGCACCTTGAGCCTCAATACAGCGAGTATAGCGACTTTTCCACTGTTCGTCGCAGTCCTGAAAGTCCTTGACTGACACCCCCTTTAATGCTGCGGTCATGGCGGATTGTCTTTTTGTCAATGTAGGCACCTTGAGCCTCAATACAGCGAGTATAGCGACTTTTCCACTGTTCGTCGCAGTCCTGAAAGTCCTTGACTGACACCCCCTTTAATGCTGCGGCCATGGCGGATTGTCTTTTTGTCAATGAAAGCACGTTGAGTTTCAATACAGCGAGTATAGCGACTATTCCACTGTTCAACGCAGTCCTGAAGGTCCTTATCTTTAATGCTGTGGTCATTATTATTTTAACATTGTTATTTTAAATATATTGATTTGTTGTCTTTCCTTTTAGAAACGTCTGAATATGAATATGAGTAATGCTGATAATGAAAAAAGAGTAAAGTTTCTTTTCGGATTGCCAATATCGAGGCGAGGATCGCAAGATTCGGTTCTAAAGTTTAACCACACAAATTTTAGGAATAAACAGTAAGTCATGTTTTTTTGAAGTTTAACGATATAAGGAAACGTAATGTGAGTTTTTACCAGCGTTAGTGACCGTGTCACAAAACAGTTTGAGCTTATTTAT
This sequence comes from Micropterix aruncella, assembly GCA_944548615.1. Taxonomy (NCBI): domain Eukaryota; kingdom Metazoa; phylum Arthropoda; class Insecta; order Lepidoptera; family Micropterigidae; genus Micropterix; species Micropterix aruncella. Next base: position 5,682,853 of record OX155952.1, read on the forward strand.
TATTTTATCTAAATAGTTCTTCCAGGCCATCTAAAGTATCTGTCATTCCTGTTTCCAATCAAGGATGATACATGAAATTTCGCTGTGGGAAAATACTTGGGGAGTGTCAATGGGCCCGATTACGTTTCTTCGTAAACTAAAATAGGAACTTAATTCAACTGAACGAAACAGAGCAATACGTTAGAAGGAAATATGAAATGAACTGTCGTCGATTTCCCTCACCAAAACTACCTGTCGAACTTATAGACGCCCGAATAAGTTTGAAATCATTTCGTGCAGTATTAGATATATGTAGCTGCTTTATCTTCAGTGTGTAGTATTAATCCGTTAAAGAGACAACCGTTCATTTTACATTCCGCTCTGACGTACTGCTCTGTTTCGTTCATACGGACTAATTTCCGATTTTAGTTTAAGAGAAACGCAATCGAGCCCAATGTGTATTTGTTTTACAAAAGCAGGCAATCAGAACTATTTTTTATGCTAATAGGAGGTACGGTTGGTAGAGTTGGGCCCATCTTGGTAGAGTCGTGGATTTTTACTTTAAACTTGGAATATGCATACCAGTGAATAATTAATGGTAAGTGTAATAATGAAAATTGTAAGCTTCATTCTAACCGCCATAGTTATGCACGTTAACAGATGTGTCAGCTATAACAGGCGAACCCATCATCTCAGGAAGTTTGAACGATATCGATCGTTCTATCTCCCGTGTAGTGAGCGTAGAAGACAAATACAATCCTACTGTCAAGCTAAGCCAACAGAGCCCAACGCCCGTCAGATGCCAATGCCTCACGGCGAGGCACCGTGATAGGTTACCCAGCCGTAGCCTCGAACCTGACCAGTTTTGGAAGGATATCTCCATCTGGAACTACCCATCTGGAACCTCCAACCTCCCGACTGGTTTCTGTTTCGAAGTCGCTTGCGCGGCTTCTACCTGCCGTATATTCAGCGGTGATTCAGTTTGAATCTATCGCGGACCAATGAAATCGTTTTCTCGGCTCTGAATTCTTGATAAAGTAGCTAATGGCCCATTATAAGAGTGGTTGACTACAGGTCAGCATCCACCCGCGCTACTTAGGAAACAGTATACCTATTTCCATAGTCTCCCGACGCCGTCAGAAATTAGTCCGAGTGCACATGTCGATTAGCTGTCGCCGCACGGTGCGCAAACCGTCCAGTAGCACAGGGAGGCAATGCCCCAGGAGAGACCGACCCACCAGCCATGAGGCCTGGGACGCGAGAGTCCTTGCCGGGGTAGTCTTCCACGCGAGGAGGCTACTGAATAGGAGCTGAATATTGAGTTAAACCGATCCGAAAACACAGTCGATCTTATGGCTCAAACTGCACGAAACCGTTCGCTACCATAACAACATGGGTTGTCAACTACAACGGGCGAACCCGTCACCTCAAAAAGTTTAAAAGATATTGAACGTTATGTCTCCTGTGAGGTGAGCATATATGATTTAGAGGCAATACAATTCTACCGTCTAGCTAAGCCAACATGCCCGTCAGAGGCCAATGCCTTACGGCGAGGCACCGGAAAAGGTAACCAGAGGGCAGCCTCGCCCCCTGGTTTTGGAAGGATATCTCCTTCTGGAATTAACCATCAGGATATATCCAGGTATACCTATCCACCAGCCGTGAGGCATGGGACGCGAGAGTCTTTTTCGAGGTAGTCTTTCACACGGGGAGGATACTGAATAGGAGCTGAATCGTGAGTTGGACCGACCCGAAAACGCAGTGAATCTTTTGGCCCAAGCTGCAGGAAATCATTCGCTACCATATGCACGATAACAGAAAAACACTGTTGCTGAAAATAAGGCTCTATCAGCAATTTTGTACATATATATCAACTCGATTTACCAGCCAAATTGATTAACTTTGTTGGTACAAAACAATGCAGTAGATTACCAGTAATAACAACTGTAGTAAAACTTTTAAAGAAAACATTAACGTATACACATATTGTCTAAATAACAACTTAAAACAACTAATAACTACAAGAAAACGTTATTTCTTTAAAATATGAGGACTATTTTAGGGAGTATATCGGAAGCATTAAAAAATCTCTACAAGCCGCTCAGTCATCGATGGAGGAATGTTACTGCTATCATGAATTGTCGGAAACCTATTGCAACCAAGGAAAATACAACCTATCAATGTTTTATGCTACCAAGCTTGTAACAAGTAAGTATTTTTTTTTCTAATATTGGGTTCTTACCTTGGCTAAATCTGTATTTATTGCGTGTAGTTTATTTTAATGATAATTAATTATAACTGAATTAATCTTGTAAACAAGTTTGCAAAATAAATAAAACTCTTTCTTTATTTTTCAAAAAGTCCTTTATCTATACTAATAATAATGTTTGTAAGTTTTTAAGTTTGTATGTAGGGGGTAATCTCCAAAACTACTTATCCGATTTGAAGAATTCTTTCATTAATAGAAAGCTACATTATCGAGTAATGCTATGGGCTTTATTTTATTGTGATAAATAATAGTTTTCAATACGAAATCACGATATATTAAATAAAGACGGAGAAAAACGGCGCTACAAGTCAACCGCGCCCCACTAAACGGCGCTACAAGTCAGTCGCGCCCCTTGCCATATCTATATATATTTTAAAATCAGCTATGAAATACTCACAGCTAAATATCTTTTATTTCAGATGCAAAAATGATCCCTTGCCTAACTTGGGAGCTGAATGGAATGATCTTGGTAATACGTAACCACATGGTTCAACACAATCCGTGAGTTTTGTTTAAATAAATAAATAAACAAAAGAACTTTATTCATACTTAATAAAACTGTCTATATATTTACAGAGGCGAGGTTCGTACGACGATTTATGAGGCATTTGGGATCCTTAGAGGAGAGAGAGCCTATCAAGATACGGCTGCATTCTTAAAATTGGTTAGACTTCAATCTTTCTTCCTCTTGCTATCAATTAATACATAAACATACCGACAAATGTATGAAAATCACTATGAAATCTCGTATTTATATATAAGTAGATGCTAACAATTTTAATGGCAGATTAAATATTTTGAAAAAATAGATAATGATTTCCGAAGTCTTTGAAACCATATAAACATATACACTGGCAGGCACAGTTAATACATCTGTATTATGTTCTAAAAAGCAAACTTCGATATTGTTTTGTTTTTTTTGTAAAAGTGTATTGGTTTCCTAAAAAAAAATATGTAAATCTGGTCAGCACAAATTAAATTCTAAGTTTTAAAATTAGTTAACTATTATTTTACTTATAGGCGGATCATATAAACGACGAGATACCTTATGATGAGACAGACAACGACGAGGAGAAAAGAATGCAAGATATCATAAATAATATGGTCGATGAAGACTCCAAAAAGGAGATAAAAATGCTTTTTAGTCAAATGTCCAAGATACCAGAGAGCCGGTTCGTGAAAGTTATTTATACCTACTTTATGTCTTTACAAATCACCGCCACATATATAAACACATAACTCTACTAGAAGTTTTCAGTAACTGTATCTAGATCACGCATAGGTGCTTTTATTCTTTCAGGAGATTTAGGATCATCCCTACTAAGACTAAACAGTCAAGAAAACAGAAACCTGGAGTTTTAAGTGACAAAACTATTCGAGAAAATGGTAAAGTATTTCAGAAACCAGTACACGCCATAGAGGATGATACGAAAATATTAGGAAAACCGGTCTTAAAATAAAAAAAACACGTTAAAAACTAAACATAATTTTGGAAATAGTGATTTGAAATAATTAAATAGCTATTAGATTTTGTTTGTAGAGAAAAACTTTTTTTGTAAACTTATGTTAACTGTTAATTCATATTAGAAATATAATATCAAAAGTAAATTTTATTTTCATTATTCTTGGATTTATAGGTATGCAAGTAATGCTGGAATAGTTTCGCCGTACCTCGATTCTACTAATATAGGTACTTTGCGGAGATTTGGCAGAATTGTTTAAAAGCTGAAATCGAAGACTAACGCGGTTGTTTGACATTATAAATAAGATAAAAACGGATTTATCGCGTGAAGTTTGTACAACCGACGTTTCGGCGATGTTGCAAACGGCATTGTCCTGGGTAGACTACCCTGGACAACTGTGTTGTCTACCCTGGACAACCGTCGGGGTAGACAACACCGTCCGGTGTTACAAAATTCACGCGGTAAATCTCTTTTTTATCTTACTTATAATGCTTCAGAGCTGTTCAAAAAGCGAACTGTCGCTACGCATGTGAGCGCTGCTGACTATGCTTCGTTGGGCCCCGATCCCGGCAAAGACACCGCCAACCGTACTGAGAAAATTATTGGATTGATTGATTAGAAAATTATTGATTTTCTAACATTACCATTTTGTTAATACGGTTTTATACAGAATAACGATGTTTCGTTTGTATGTTTTTATTAGAAGGAATTTTGTAGAACTCCATTACTTGATTAAATGTATCAAAAATGTCCTTACGGTTAATTCGAAATAACAGTATACTGTAGTTTTAAGGTGATTCATGTGTCCGACTAAAACCGTACGTAGGTATACGTAATATATTACTACATGTAAAATATTTTGATGTTTAATATTTTGATTTTGATTATTTCGATTTGTATATTTATTTGATTATGATTATGATTATTTACATTTCTTATTTAAGGATTTATTTGATTTGGTTATTTTACTTTAAAATCATATATGTAACAATAATTAATAGGTGTGTCCTGAAGACCAGGATAAGAGATATCCTGAGGATACCCCTAGTTTGCAGCGTTTGTAGCTTTATTACATAGTCTTTGTCTATTTACAGTCTTAATTTTTAATCTGTGTGTTTTAGTTTTTTTTATAACAACAGCTGCAAATAAATATTTTTTCATCTTTTTTTTCAGCTCTTGTGATTTTAAATAAATAAATAAAATATTTATGGCGATATTTTCAATTTGATTTTTTTTAGTAGGTACGTATTATTTCTGAGTTAAATCATTAAATTATGATAAAAGTTTTAACTTTGCATTATTATGGACCACAGGAACACTTACGTCCCATCAATTTACACAAAATCTAATGAAACAATTATCACAATACTTGAAATAGGTAAATGGCATTTACATCGGCCCTTTAACATTTTTATGCATGAAAAATGACCATACTATATCGCAAATCTTATGGTCCTTAAAGGGTTAAGCACTTTTAAGATCGATTGTCGTAAACAGCAGGGGGTTGAATATATCTTTACGACATAGTATCTTTTACGCACATCTACCAAATCCGCAGCAATCCATTGGGCCTAATTAATATTATTATTTTAAGTCAGCCGTTTAGACAACGTCAAATAATTATTCATTATTCTACAACAAACTCTAGGCCTAAATCGTGTATGGCTTTTCGCGGTCGCGGCACTCGTTTGGAATACAAAAAGAAAACAAAGCCTACAAGGCAATCGCCAGCGGGATTTGGACCCACTCATCTCGAGATTTCAACTTATCGTCCTCTGGTTTATAACGAGGCGAACCGTCTAGACGTCCCAACGTAACAACACAATAAACCGAAAGCAAACGCCACATGTCTATTATGACACGTTGAAAAATAGAGGTATTTCAATTTGTGCTTAAATTTAAAAGTGATTTACTTCGAGACGAGAAGTTCGTTGTTTGTGGGACACAGTCTAGACCAGAGGTGGCCAACTCGCGGCACACGTGCTTTTAATGGCGCGTGGGATGTCTTTGTGACACGGAAACCAAGTTTCTATTGGCTTTTACTTATCGCGTGACTATATGAAATATTGCTACATAATAAGTAGGTTCTGTCGTTCGAAGAAGAAAGCAAGGATAATCGCGTAGAAGTGAGCCGGCGCCATGCCTTATTTATTTTTATTTATTTAGGTACATAGGATTAGGTATACAGTTCATTCATAGGTCATGTAATCATATAATAATTATATAAATTATTTAATAATTAATATAGGGAGGTTTAACACATCTTACATGACCTTTACTGCCAATAGCACATCTAACTAGGCGATAATTTGGCCCGTCTCTAGATGTGCATATTTTTATGCAATTTTAAGAAATGAAGTGTTTTTTTTTAAATAAATTATTTGGACCCACCACCTGTATATATACATAAATATACCAATTTTATAAAAAATATAGCTATGTAATAAATATATATATATATATATTTATAGTTGTAATTTAATAAAATTTAATTAAGAAAAATAGATAAGTGATACTAAATAAATTGTCGTGCGTTGCAAAGAAGTTGATCAGATTTTACATATCCCTTGTTAAGTAGCCATCTATTAAGGTTTGCTTTAAATATTTTTATGTTAGGATAATTTTTCATGTCTTCACTAAGGGAATTATATAATTTTGGGGCTATGTAGAATATATGTCTCTGGGCAAATGTTGTCCTGACTGACGGAATTACATAATTGATACTCGCGGACATTCTTGTGTTCAGATTGTTTTAAGTTCGGGCGTGGTCATCTCTAGATTTGTAGAATGCAAGAAGCGCTTGCTTAATGAATAACTGTTTAGCTGATAGCACATGGGATTGGGAAAATAACAAGGCAGATGGATGACGTCGGTTTTTCCTGTGAATTACTCTCAATAATAATTTCTGCGCTTTTGTCAATCTATCCAGATTATCATTAGTAGTAGCGCCCCATGCCGCGACTCCGTAGGACAAAATACTCTGACACAAGGCCATGTATACCATTCGTATGGTTGTTTTGGACAGAATGTTGCGCAGCCGAAGAAATACGTAAACCAGCTTTCTAATTCTCGAACTCAAATTTGCAATCTGATTTTCCCAACATAGCTTCTCATCTACCGTTATGCCTAAGTAAGAGACTGTTGCAGATTTGCTTAATTTAGTACATACACATCTATTCTTATCCAAGCATTTGTCGGTATGAATGGCAAGTGTTTGGTTGAGAACCTGGCTGGGATTTCCCCGCAAGCTGAAAGTGATAAATTTTGATTTCGCAGCATTTAGCGTTAAAATATGGTTGTCGATCCAAGTTTTAGCCAGTTCCAAGTTACTTTGAGCTTTGAAGAATGTATCATTCCAATTATTAGTCGCAGTAAGGAGGACAGTGTCGTCCGCGAAGGATACAATTCTACCATTAACAGGTAATTCGCACAATTCGTTGATGTAGATTAAAAAGAGAATTGGACCCAAAACACTACCTTGAGGGACACCGAATGACACGTTAGTCGCTTCGCTTATTTGTCGACCAATTACTGTGCTCTGAGTCCTCCCGTCTAGGTAACTCCGAACCCATTTTAAGGCCACCCCATCGATACCGTAGTCAGTTAGTTTTTTTTCGAGGATTACATGGGAAACTGTGTCAAAAGCCTTTGACAGGTCAAGGAAAGTGGCAATTACCTTTTTTCCTTTGTCTATGTTTTCCACTATATATTGTATGACAGCATTGATGGCCTCACTGGTTCCCCGACCCTGTCTAAAGCCATACTGATTATTAGATAGCAGCTTCTGTGTCTCTAGATATTGTGTTAGTCTATGTTTGAATATTTTTTCATACACTTTAGAAACCACACTGAGGAGGGAGATAGGGCGATAATTTCCTATATCTTCTTTTTTACCACTTTTAAATATTGGTTTTATTATCGCTTTTTTCAGCCATGTTGGAAATATACCAGTCAAGAAACTGAGGTTTATTAGATGAGCAAGGGGCTCGGATAATGTTTCTGCAGATTGTTTGATTATCTTTGCCTGGATCCCATCTTTTCCTGGAGCACAGTCGTCTCTGATACTTTTTATAGTCTTTAAGACCTCTTCTTTATTCGTTTGCAATAATTCGAATTTTTCATTTAATTTCGGTTGCTTATGCATTGATAAGGCTAGCTCCCTCTCAGACATACCCTTTTTATGCAGTATAGAGTTAGCTAGGTCTTGTCCTATACCAGTGAAGTAGTCATTAATGTAATTCAATATATCGTTAGAGTGTAAGTCCATTTTTTTTAATTCCTTATGTATATACATCTCTTTTATATCTGAGCTATTATTTCTGTTGTTCACTAACCCTTTGATAATTTCCCAAGTTTTTTTTTTGTCCCCATTTACTCTATCTGTTTTGTTTCTATAATACTTATCTCTAGTTTTTGTTATAAGTTTTTTACATATATTCCTATACCTTTTGTAGTACATTAAGAGTTGAATATAATTAGGGCATTGTTTAATCTGCTTATGTATAATGTCTCGCTTTCTTATGCTGAAAATCAGGCCATCGGTTATCCAAGGAGATAGTTTATTTCGAGACCTGGGTATAGTACATGCCTTTTCGATTGTAGCCATTTTAATGCAATTTGCAAGAATATCATGGAATTGGTTGGCAGCAATGTTACTATCTTTACATTGTAATATTGGAGTCCAGTCCGTCTTTTTGAGGTTTTCTGATATTGATGCGTAATCGACTGTTTTTTTGGAATACGTCTGTTTAGGGCTGTTCTTAATTATTTTTTTAGATAGGCATAGACCAATTGCATAGTGGTCGGTGATGGTGGATTGGTAAATGAACGTTTGACTATGAAATTTAGTTTTGATCATAAAATGATCTATGCAGCTCTTAGTATTCTCATCAACTCTAGTAGGTCTATTAATTCCGACCTCCAGTCCATAATGCGCCATAAGGTTAAGATAGTTTTCCGATTGAGTATTTTTATCATTTAAGATGTTAATGTTGATGTCTCCAGTTAATATTATATTAGACTCGTATCTATAGGCCTCTAGCAGATTATCCAATGACTCAAGAAAACTTGTTAAATTGGACTTGCTCGGAGACTTATAGATAGCAAATAAGTTTAGGGAATCATCTATTACTAAATGTAGGCAATTTGCATCATTGACGGATACTTCAGTGCTGCTTACGTGGAAATGTGACTTTACGTAGACCACAACCCCATCGTTTTGTAGTCTGGCGTTGTTAGTGTGATAAGTTTCGAAGCCTTGAACAGTTCTGGGGACATAAAGTTCGTTTATCCAGCATTCCGTGAGGATGATGACATCAAAGATATTATTGAATTGCTGAATAAGGATTAAAAAATCATCTAAGTTTTTACTAATGCTCCGTATGTTCATCGATATTATCTTTAGATAGTTACCTTTTTTAACATAGCTTAAACAGCTTTTTGAGCAATAGAACTCTCGACAGTTGTACGGATTGTGCTCATCTAATTCTGTTGTGAACTCAGTCATTTCGGTCCGGTCTTACCAATAGAGGAGATTTTAGGTAGTGCAAACAATATAAGGCAACATCGAATATTAGCGCTCGAATATAAAGTAACATTAATTGAGGCTGTATCACTAGGTTTTTAGTGCAAGGGTATAAAATTGGGCTATTATCATATACACGAATATTCATTATTACATAGCTTATTAACAAGATATACTGCAATACTATATATAGAAGCAATAATTTATAAATACACCAATTTATATTCAGTAGCAATAGACACAGTTTAATAGCATAGATTATTTTAATAATAATAGTACTAATAATTAGAGTTAAATATGAGAGATTAAGAAAAATATGTAGTATATAACATATTTTTATAGACAAATAGTTAAACTTTAAACTCCTAGTGAGAAGGAGAATTCTGTTGCATGGTTTATTAAATATACATAAGGAAATGATTATTATTACAAGAACACGCGAGTTAGAAAGCATAGAATTTGGAGTTTGGTATATAATGATTTTATTGCTGGAGAAGTAAAGGTAACATTTCTTCATTCTTAATTTGAAATGTCTTCTCATTTTCCTTCTTTTTGAGAAAGATTTTTCCGTATTTGGTCCAGCAAAAAGCAAATTGGTTATCTTTAGCAAATTTTTTTGAAATCATAAGAATGTATTTTGCTCTCTGTGTTAGATGTTCGGATATATAAATTGGCTGAGTATCGCAGGACATATTTATGTGAGATGTGTTAAGCTTTTCCCTATTATTTCTACATTTTTTATTAAAGCTTGCAGCTGAATTTAGAAATTTATCACGTTGATCTTGCGTAACGAATTTCAAGATAACAGAGTTATTATTCCGCTTTGAAGGATTCCCTTTGTTAGGTTTTCGTTTGATGGATAGAATCTGACTGGGGTCAAATTGGCAGTCGATAATATTGCCAATGGCCCCAATCGTGCTGGAGAGGTTTTCTTGTGGATTTTCTGGCAACCCGCGTATCTCCACATCAGACGCAATACTGTTATAGTCTATTGTATCCAGCTTATCCTCCAGAAAAGTAACTCTCTTTGCCAGTAGTGTTGTGCGTTCTTCTAATTTCTTTGTAGCTTTTATCTTGTTCTCGACGGCAACTAGTCGATGGTTTATTTCATCGTATATCCCGGAGATAACATTGATTGCTTCCGAAATTGATTTTATTTCTGTTATTATTTCTTTATTTCCGTTGCTATACGCGAGGAGTTTGTCTTCCATCATGCCAGCAATATGCGCTTTAAACGTCCCGAGCTCCTTTTTGATGAGTTGAGCCGTCAGAGAGGCATTTATATCGCATGAATCCATTGTTAGTGGGATCGAGGATGTAGAAGATCTTATAGATATATTTGGATCGCTGCTGCACAGCCCTGTTGAACTTATAGAGATGGATTTCATCGTGCATGTGTTGCATTTCCATGTCTTGTTGTTGGCTTTGCTGATGCGTTTGACTGTTGCACAGCTCAAGTGAAGGGTGAGTTTGCACTCGGTGCATTTTAGTATTTCGCCCAAATCCAAAATCTCCTTCGTGCATATGACACAGGTCGGTGAGCGAGATTTCGGGGCCATATTTAGATATCAAGTATTCTATGTAGTAGTTCGTGGTCGATAAACCCCCGCTGCGTTGTAATACAGTTCGTAGTGTAATGTAGCGTAATGTTTATGAAATTATCGTACGATAAATTTCATGTACACATTCCCGTCCCTAATCTGGCGCGGTTATTTATTCGCCGGCTGCGCGCGGTGACGTATCTGCGCAGTGTATCGGCTGCCTCGGAGCAGCCGGGGTCTGCGCAGAGCGGGTGGGCGGTGCTACTGTTGCTGTCCACTGATAGGCGAGTTCTTTTTACGAAATATGACAGTTCAGATTGCCGAAAACGGATGATATAAAACTGATTTATCACTTCGTACTCACGGATCAGGAGTTTAAACCTCGTAGAAATAGCACTCAGTTCATGCGCCAAGGTCCTTCCGTGTATTGGAGTCTTTACAGGTATCGAATAGCTCCGCTTTTTTATGTTTTAAGCAAATATCACGGGAACGTCCAAATACGCGTATAATATGTACCGGTAGGGATGTACTATATGCCTTGCTTTTAGGATATCTATCGGACTAGCAGGGCTGCGCAAAACTAGCAGAAGATTAGCTGTGTCTACTAATCTTCTCATTAGGAATCTCCAAGGTCGTGCTGAGAGAACCGGTAGCTCAGCGGGATAGCAGGTCTTGGAAAATGTGCTTTCTATTCGGACGTTTGCCTGAACGTAGCACAGGAGCTAATGGGCCCTGCTACAGTTAGGCCACTAAGATCCATGCGTTTAGGGCCGGCCAAACTTACGGGTCAACACCCATCCGGCGAGCTCTACGCAGAAGTGCAAGCCTGGGTAGGACTCTGGCCTGCGCGCTAGTTTCCTCTAGGAGTCAACCTTCGGGCGCTCCTAAATGATTTGTGCACGGTGCGGTATCAGCCAATCGATTGTGCATTCCGGCTGACGGCCGAGGAGTCTGGAAACAGTGTTGTTTCCTATAGAGCGGAAGCGGTTGTTTACCTTGTGGCAGCGGCTATTGAAACGACCATTCGGCTACCTGATTCCGGGTGAAAATCGGGCAAAGGATGCCATGGTCCACGATAGATTCGTTATACACCAATCACCGCATGTGTTCAGGGTCGGTCACACTCACGGGTCAACACCCATCCGACGGCCTCCACGCATGGGGTGCGAACCTGGGTAGGACACTGGGTCAACCAGTCTCCCCTGGGAATCAAACCTCTGGCGCTCCTGGACGGTCTGCGCACCGAGCGGCGCAAGCCAATCGATTGTGCTCTCCGACTAACAATCGGGGGAGTCTGGGAACCGTATTGTTTCCTATAGAGCGGGGGTGGTTGCCTACCTTACGGCGACTGCTGTTGAAATGACCATTGGCCATCCGATCCCGGGTTAGAGGCGGGCAAAGGACGCCATGGTCCGTAATAGATTCGGTATTCACCGTTTCACCGCTTCGTAAGGGAGAGGATTGTGCGAGCGACCTCGAACTCGGAACCAATCGAGAGACCGGAGAAATCTGGTCACAATTGGTAGTTAGGACGCAAGTGCCGCCCGCCAGGTAACATACCTGGCTATCTCGCGGTAAGGCGTTGGTCTCTAACGGGTTGTGGCGTAGCTAGACGTCGGATTGTTTTGTCCAAAGTCTTCTACGCTCACTCCAGGGAGATAGAACGACTAATCGTTAAAACTCCCTGTGGTGACGGGCTCGCCCGTTGTAGTCGACACCTCAAGATGTCTCTAAGTCTTGTACGCTCATCTCACGGCTGAAAGAACGATCACTTATCGTTATACCACTGTGGTATTTAGCTTTCTAATATCGGATATAATCAATAGTAATATGAATAATTATACTGTGAAATATGAGATTCAATATATCGTACCTAATGTAACTTTTAAAGTAAAATTTGCCCGCGATACGTTGTAAGGTGGCTCACGCTCATTCCCTTAACCCAACATAACAGTGGTACACAAGGAATAGGATTCGAAATAATGGCACATTGCGCGATAAGGTTGGCCATCACTGATCTAGACTAAACTAATCCCAACGTCATATTTAGCCCTAAAATTAATGAAGAGCTTTTTAATAATGAGCCAGATTTGCTATGAATATTTATGCCTAACGTAGAAGTTTATAATAAATTTTAATTAGTACTGAAATGTATGTAAACTGTATAAATACGCATTAATTTATATGGAAATGGAAAATAATCTACAATGATCTTGGTCTGGGTCCCAAAAATATGTAATCTGTGATGCAGAGGAGGGGGGCGGGGGGTAGCAAAAAAACATACACCGATGAACTAAAATAACATGTATAATTGTGTTCCGAAATATTCCTCTATTAGAGTTTTCAAAATAATTTTCCTTAGTATATACATACTTATTATTTCGAAAAAAGCTTGGATAAATTTGCAAAAGCAGTTCCCGAAATAGACATTATACTGTCGTGTATTGGTATCTATGAATTACTATAGAGTCTCAAGGCGCCTCTTCTCAAAAAGTTGTTTGGACGTTTCCTATTTGCATTGTATACTGTTTTAATTACCCCAACGTTTTTATTATTAACGATCTACTATATTATTAAATGTAGGCATGATCTTGAAAAGCGTCGCTCCCAATTTACTTTACTATTTACTTTACTATCGGCTCATGGACGCCCGCTGATATCAAAAGATAACTTGCTACTCTCTATCACAGCACTGACTTCTTCTCATCCTCTTTAACCGTGCATGGAGCCCGTCTTTGGAATGCTTTGCCGAAGAATGTTAGAAACGCGCCAAGCATAACGAGTTTTAAAATCAGACTAAGAGATCATTTGAAATCTTCCACATAAATTTCCTTTCCCTTCCCATTCTCCTCCTTTTAAAACCTTAGCGTCCTTATAGGTGTTCAATTATTTTGGTGTGGCACATTCCGTGCCCACAAAGAGATAAATATATATTTCGTTCTAACCTCTTTTTTTGCTTAGTCTCTTTATATAGGTTAAGTTATGTAGCATCTACTCGCATATCAGGTTGTTGGGGGGCGCCAGTTTTGCATGCGGCAATCTTGCACAAATGTCACTTTTGACAGCTCAAATTTGTTGAGAGCAGATTTGCAGGAGGCAACCTTGCAGGCGGCAACCTTGCAGGCGGCAACCTTGCAGGCGGCATTTTTGCAGACGGCATTCTTGCAGAAAGCAAACTTGCATACAAACCCGAAGTTAGCAACGTTTGAGAATGGCGCATTAGGACATGATTACACGAATAAAATAATTTTATATTATTTTACAAACCAAAAATAAAGCAGTAAAGCGGTCATATGTTATTAATTTTAAATTTAGAAAAAGAAGTAGCAAATTATCATGTCAGGGTAAATTAAAGTGGTGAATATTTTTACCTCTCCACATTTAATTACCGGCATCCTTGTAGTGGATGATTCAGTACATCAAACTAAACATTTAAAAAAATGTTTTAAGTTTTTCTGTTAGGTTAGTTTAGGTTAGGTTTTTCTTTCCCTAAAATCGAAAGTTGATTTCTGAGATCCGCGATGGAGAGGACACTCAAAGAAATGGACTGGTTTCCCTACCCTGACATATGAAAGCGCGGCTTTTGTCGATTTCTACTCTGGTAACACTAAATTTTAAATACGATGTTTTGCTTCTAACTTCATTTTCTGCAAAAATGCCGTCTACAAAAATGCCGACCCTCGAAACGTTAGTTTGACATTTGCAAAACTGCCTTCTGCAAGATTGCCTTCTGCAAAACTGCCGCCTGCAAGAATGCCGTCTGCAAGATTGCCGTCTGCAAATCTGCCTTCTGCAAGTTTGATGGGACCCAGGTTGTTACAATAGTATAGGTTAGCTCTAAAATATCGCCTGCAGGCAATAAGCGCGCCTTTTCGTACGAATAAAGCATTTTATTCTTATTATTACCTAGACTACTGCCCTTTGCAACAACTTACAAGTACGAGACAGGCCTTTCAACTCTAGCTAAATGGAAAAACCATATGACGAAGCAAACTGCAGACGACCTAAAATGCAGCAGTCTAAAATAAAAACAACATTTAAAGAGACTTTAAAACATTTAAAAAACCAAACAAGGATCGCATTATATATATAATAAATAAATAAATACAAACGGAGCTGCCATGGAATTCACCGACCGGAGTCGGGCCCATCATAATACTATTTAATACTAGTTGGCTAGTTACAAAAATACAGTTGGTATAACACAGCACAGCCAGAGACAGACCTTCTAGGTCTAGTTGGTTGTGCGATTTCGCCTCATTCGGATATGCTAGCATATTTATATGCATAGAGCTATGTTTTTCGCTATAATAATGTTTGTTCTTAATTATTCCTCATGTACAACAGTATGCATGTCCTTGTATTTTTTTGTTCTTGTACGTTATAAATAAATAAATAATAAATAAATAATTTTTTTTACACTTCTGGGGGGTGAGCAGTGGATTCCGGACTTACGAACCGGCTGTGGTAGGTTTAGGACAGCTGTCTTGCCACATGTGAGCGTTCACCTTACCACCCATTCACTCGCCCTTCGAAGCCATAGAATTTGAGATGCGCAAATCGCAGTTTTAGATAATTTTTCTAAGAAAGAGTTCTTTATTTTTCTGGAAAGGCCAAGATATTTAAAGAGGTGAAATAGAGATTTAGGTGGTAGGCCACGAGCGCCAACTTCCACCGCGTGAAGGTGAACAGTGAAGCCGTTCCGGGTTACGGCATTTGCAAGATCATGGTATTTATTTAATTTGTACTCGTGGTCTTTTGGGATATTTGATTCCCATGGAACAGTCAATTCTACAATAAGGGCCACCTTCCGAGATAGAGAGTAAAGAGTTATATCTGGATAGAGGGCTGTGCATCCGAGACTTTCAGGAATTTATACTGCTTAGAGACCGAATCAACCTCCAGAATCCAATCTGTAGCTTTCTAAATTATTGAGAAAGGTTTTGTAGTTAAATGTTTTTGGCCTTTAGAGCCATCCCGCACAAACTGTATTGGGGGTTTGGAGGATACTTTCAAACCCTTGTTGGCACGAGCCACTGAGAGACTAATTACCTCGCGAATAACAGCGATAACTTTGTCATGGCGGTAAGTGTACCGTCCTTGATCTAAGGCCACCTTGCAGCCAGCTAGAATGTGTCTAGCTGTGCAAGGGGTATTGCTACAGAGGGGACAAGAACTATCCTCGGCAAAGCTCCAACGAGCGAGGTTACTGGGGTCTGAAAGTGTATGCTGAAAGGCATTCAAATAAAATTTCAGCATCTCTGGCGCCAGTCATAGAGCATTACCTTCCAGTGCATTGGAGGCGGAATGCAAAAGTCCCCAATTGTTGTCCAATCATTCTGGCATTGAAGGCCAATAGCATGAGCCATACTGTTGCTGTCGTAATCTTCCCGCAAAAGAGACTTCTTCAAGTCCACGTCGCTCGTGGTTGTACTGCCATACCCCAGACCAGTGCCATTCTGGCTGATTCCAGTAAGGAACTTTTTGTGGAAGTCTACGCGGGCTTGTAGATCATTTGAATCACTACGGCCACTTATTACGTGCTTCGATATTGCCGGATCTTTGGAATTTCACAGAATTGAATTTTTGATTATTCTGGAGTTGGCGTAGAGCAGAAACGGGCAGTTTTAGCGCTAGCCCAAAATTTTGTTTGGACCTGAAGAGAGTCGAGGGGTCAGCTGGTTTGGCTTAGGACAGCCAGGATTTTAAACTAGCTGTCACCAGCGCATCTAGACGGGACAACTTGCGGTGTCAACTACAACGGGCGAGCCCGTCACCACAGGACGTTTTAACGATTTTCTCGTTCTGTCGCCCTTCAGTGAACGTAGAAGACTTTGGACAGAAACAAATCCAACGTCCAGCGACGTCACAACCCGTGAGAGTCCAACGCCTTACCGCGAGTTAGCCAGGAATAAACCCGGCGGGCTCGAGATACTCGCGCCCTCACTTCCAATTGTGACCAGATTTCTCCGGTCTCTCAATTGGTCCCGAGTTCGAGGTCGCTTGCGCGGTCCTCTCCCTTATGAAGCGGTGAAACGGAGTGCACCGAATCTGTCGCGGACCAAGGCGTCCTTTGCCCGCCTCTTACACGGGATCGGATGGCCAATGGTCAATTCAAGAGCAGTCGCCATAAGGTACGCAACCACCCCCGCTCTATAGGAAACAATACAGTTCCCAGACTCCCCCGACTGTTAGTCGGAGAGCACAATCGATTGGCTTGCGCCGCACGGTGCGCAGACCGTCCAGGGGCGCCAGAGGTTTGATTCCCAGGGGCGACTGGTTGACCCAGTGTCCTACCCAGGATTCGCACCCCATGCGGGGAGGCCGTCGGATGGGTGTTGACCCGTGAGTATGACCGACCCTGAACACATGGGACATCGTGGCCAACTCATCATGGGCCCGTTAGCCCCCAGACAGCCCCCAGCCTCTAGACGGGATAGTTGGGTTTTGGTAAAATCGTAAATAAGAAAGGGCCATGACAAATGTGACGTTAGATAATTGTCACAGATCCAGGCCTTACGAGGGCCAGAAATTAGCAAGGCATCTATTTTTGCCAGGCAACTTTTGAAATGCTCTATAACATGATCGCCCGAGACGTCTTTTCCCTATTATATCTTATTAAACTCTCCGTAATTTTTATTAATAACAACATTTAACCTCGAAATAAGTACCTACATTTATTTATTCGAGGAAATAAATAAATTTATTTCGAGAAAATAAATAAATTTAACATAGGAATTAATAAATTTAACCCCGAAATAGTTACAAAAATAAAAGCCTAGTATAATTTTTGTTACTTGAATTCGAGGTTAATTTTCTGTAATTTAAATGATATTATTAGGTCGCAATGTCATTAAATTTAACAAGTACTGAAATTCGTTTAATTTTACCTTATTATTATGCCAGCTGATATGACTTCTTACACTTGATAGAGTCAAAATTAATCAAAATTACTACTAAAACATGTGTATATGTACCTACATTATAAGGTATAATAATATAAAGGTTCTAGGATATACTAAACAAAATTTCCGTTATTTTCAATCAAAATTCTTCAATGATTTGACAAATTATCATATGGACAGTAAAAAAATATATAAAATACAAATAGTAACAACTTGGTAATAATAATAAGTCGATTGCCAATGGTCAGAATGAAAATTATTCTGATCATAATTGTAACTAATAGTAATAGTAAAGAATAAAAATAATCAAGGAAGTTAAGAGAACTGATATAATTCGTTATAGTCGAAATCCTTAATGCCATAAATTGGGTTTTAAATTGAAATATTCTGTACCTTTTCCTTAAAGTGAAAAAGTAACATTGTAAGTAACATACAGTTCACATATAAAATCGAAGACTGTCGCGGTTGTTTGACATTATGAATAAGATAGAAAACGAATTTACCGCGTGAAATTTGTAGCAACCGACGTTTCGGTGACGTTGCAACCGCCGTTGTCCAGGGTAGACTGACTGACAGGACAGACTTAGTCTACCCTGGACAACGGCGGCTGCAACGTCACCGAAACGTCGGGTGCTACAAATTTCAAGCGGGAAATTCGTTTTCTATCCTATTTACAATACAGTTCACAGTTTATTTTCGTATTAATCTTACGTCATATTTTCAAATATGCATGATAATAGTAAATTACAGAATGTTTTACAAAACGTAGTATTCTGTATATCGGTGTGAACTGCAACTTCCATGATGTGCATAGCGGGGATCTTTAATATCCAAAGTTCGCAGGAAAAGTCCTATAGAGTGGCGCCTGGAGCACTCCAGCTATTGAATGCAAAGCCCGTTTCTGCATGATGAGGCTGCTATTCGAGTCTGGCGCTAGACCCCACAATTCAACTCCCTATGATAAAAGTGCGTATACACACTCAAAGTAGCATACTGTAAGCGCCACTTGCAAAAAGCGTTACTAACCTAAAGAGTGCGTAGCGGTTTATCACAAAGGGCAAAGATGTGTAAATTTTACCGTAGACTGCTGTCGATAGCGAAGCCCAAAATATTGGCTTATACAACCGGATTAAAAAGTCGTTTTTTGCAAAATAGTATTTATATTATCTGAGCAAAATACTCGAACATTAAAATGAATAAGATTAGTTTAATTCAGAACAGAGTTTGTGATTCATTCTTACAGCGGGAATGTCTTTCATATTATGGATGATGAATGAAGTATTCCCGAGACAATACTCTTGGCGGATTTCCGGGGACATTTCTCCGGCGCTCCGGATGCTTCAAAGGAACGACTGTTACCAGTATTTGCCAGAAAACTAGAAAGCAAATAAAGCGTTTAATTATTATTATTATTAGTGGGTAAATGTACCTAGGCTATTTTAAGTCGCGGAATTAATAACAAACGGTTGTGTCACCCCAAGACCTTCCCGGCAAGTAGCAAAGGACTGATTTCATCTAATATTATGTTTATAAATAAAATCGAGGAGCGCCCTCTCTCAGCCGGCAGACGAACACTGTTGGTTTCGTTACATAATGGCCCCGGGCAGCGCGATTCATTTCCCGGCTAGCCTAAGGCGGCTCGCATTAATATTTGATTAAAATACATGGCGCAACGGTTGTTTTTATTCCACGCACGTCTATCATATCCGCAACGAAACGCCTTGTTCGGTGTAGTTATTGTGAGGACACTCTGTTATATTTAAACCGAATAAAAATCAGACAAATGTTAAATACAGTTGTTTCTTTTAAGTAGTACACCTAACTCTTCAAAAAGTTTATCCTAAGGGTGTCTGTGGTGTTTATGGTCAATAATTTTGATTTTTTTTAATTATGTAGTTTGAAGTATGCACATGCAATTGTTTACTTGGTACGCTTGTGTTAGTGTGGGCCTAGGCCTAGTTAGGCGGCGTTGATCTGAAAAAATAATGGGCTGCGGTACTCTCCTTTTTGCCACTATTTACAATGGAAGTACTAGTGATAATATAATAATCTTAGTTTTGAAAAATGGTCTTTTTTTAATTAATAAAAAAATAAATGCTATTGGTGTATCTTGTATATGAGGTATTCCAACCATAATTTCACAATGATTTCGGCCCAACAAGGTCTCTGTACCAAATTTCAAGTGTCGAAGTCCAATATTTCGAGGTTGATATATGACTGGTGCGCGGACCGATTTCAAACACAACGTTTGGGAGATATCGTAGAGATATACACACAGACACACAGGCAGACTTCCATCTGGGTGAATACACACACCGTGGAGGAATACACATTTAGCACAGAGAGACTTCCATCTGTTAATGGTCTTAAACGTCTCAGGGGTGCTCAAAACGGACATTTCCTTCATTTCAAAAAAAAAATAATTATGCATTCACAATACTTTTCCTTGTCGTCGGTTAGTGGGCAGTGAAAGTAATATTACATAAGCTAGGTCGCGGCTCAAAAAGGTGTAGAACCGCTGCTTTAGTTCCTCAGCAAGGGTTCATTATCTGAGACAGAGCAGCGCCCTAATTTAAGGCAACCCGGATGGCAAACTAAGAATTCGGTTGTCGTAAGTTATCTTGCGGTTTCGTCCCAAGTCACCCTGCGTTGTCCATCGCCTTGCCGCTTACCGCGGGCCAACAACGAATAGACCGCAGGATTTCGCGGACTTCGTAACTTCCGCAACGCGCCGAGAGATACCTAGAATAAACTAAGCGTCATAATTAATTCTAAACAATTATAAAACAAAGCTTCAAAAAGTGTCCGTCTGTTGTCTTTTTCGTCTCTATAAACTCAAAAACGACTTTTTCTTATTTCAAATAAGTCCATTGAGGTTGTTGCTGAAAATTTTAATGCTGAACTCAAGTTATTTCACTTATGGTTTACGAGCAGCAGGCTGGCATTAAATACAGAAAAAAAACTGTCTATATAACGATCTCAAATGCTTTTTGGTGAAATGAATTAGAATTTAAAATAGTGGATACAAAACTCAAACAAGTAATCGAAACATTTTTTTTGGGAATCACAATAGACAGCAAACTTGAGTGGAGAGAACATTGTGGACAACAGACAGCAAACTTGAGTGGAGAGAACATTGTGGACAACTGGCAAGCAAACTTTTTAGCGCGTCCTATGCATTAAGAGCCGTATTACAAAATAGCGTAGGTATTCTTTTAAAATGAGTTGAAAAAATGAACGCATTTTTTTTTGGATGTAACTATAAAAGATAGGATAAATAAATAAATAAATAAATAAATAACTATTCAACCCTGGGAGAAAAACCGCGGCACTGAGCGCTCTTCTCTTGCGCAAGCAAATATATACACAATTTCTAATTGTTTTTTGCAGTGTTTTCTCCTTTCTAATGACAATAATTTATATTATGTCATATTGCTAAAAGAGTGAACTTTAATATAGTATAAGTATTATATAAGAATCTTATTTTATTTCTGAGAAAATTAGAATGATACAGGAAGATTTTTTTTTAATTTTGTGTAATTGTAAGTAATGTATACCTTGGATATGTGGTCAAAAAACGAAAAAATAAAGCCGTAGTGTACATCAAGAATACATGACGGACATAAAAAAAAATAGTATACGGTTTTCGTTGTAGTGATATTACTGTATTAAGGAGCTCAAAGTTTGCCTTCCGAGCGTTTTACGAATTAACGACTTTCGGAAAATGGGCTGAATAAGTAAATAATATTCGTTACATCTAAAATTAAAGGCCGCTATGGTCAACATCAAGAAATGGTCCAGGTAATTCAGTAATTAAAGTTTGTAGAAATCTCTTTATTTCTTGGAA
This sequence comes from Micropterix aruncella, assembly GCA_944548615.1. NCBI lineage: Eukaryota > Metazoa > Arthropoda > Insecta > Lepidoptera > Micropterigidae > Micropterix > Micropterix aruncella. The sequence continues at coordinate 5,704,381 of OX155952.1, forward strand.
TTAGAACGCCAAAAATCCACTTTTCTTGCCTTTCTGGAAAAAATATGTGAACGGGCTCTTAAGAATCTTACAACGTATTTTGGATGGAAGTCAAACTAAAACTGCATGCTACAGCTATTTTAAGTCAATATTAAGATACGATCTAACCTGTCTGGGAAATTGTTTTGACCGCAACAAATCCCAGATATTAATTTTACACAAGCAAGTAGCAGTGATTCATGTCTGTTTTTCAATCTGAATAATTACAAAAGCAGGTAGCAGAGATTCATGTCGTCCACTCTTTAAGCGCCTAAATATACTAACCTTTACATCTTTGTAATTACATAAATTATTAGTAGGCTTTTATTCATATAAATATAGCAAAGAAAGAAGATCTGAGTACACAACTTCAATACAAAAAATATACAAAATTATAATTTACCTTTCATGAAAAGTAGTAAACGTTTGCAAAGTTTGGAATATTTTAGCATCAAATATTATATAATAATAATAATAATAATGCTTTATTTAAGAGAAAGTATTACAAAAATTAAGTATTAAAAACTACCCAACTAGGTTAATGCCCGTACTAGGGTAGATTCTTTTCTTTTAAATTAAGATGCGCACGTAATTTTATACTGCAATTATAGAACTATGGTGATATTTACATGTTTATATAATATTAAACATTATACATATATTATTCTCATTTATATATAAATATATACATTTACCTACTTGTAATATTTACATACTATTATTATTTACATACATTTGCATTTACATACACGTATTTATTAGTAATATATAATTGTAATATTAAATTAAATTGATAACGTCGTTTTAAACGAGGATATGTGTAATAATTTCAGCTACCTTTTCCCTGCCGGTCTCAATATACATTGCCCAAAGTGTTAAAAAACAAAAAAAATAATAAACAATCAGTTTAGTGATGCCGTGAATTTGTAACGTCCCTTCCGGGATGATAGCCGACCCACGGCTAAATGTGTAACGTCCCTTGTGGGAGGCAGCGCTCGCCGCTGCGAAAATGCCGTTTAAAATTCGAAATAATGTTCTATGCGCTTCTGCATGCAGGGCGAAAAGGCCAAATAACGCTTCAATCCAACGCCGGTAGCGAAGAATAATTTAAAAAATGAGAAAAAAGGTCACCGCCCTCAGCATCTGTCAGTTTGGTGGATGGTATTTACTGCGCGCGACTCTGTGATCAAAATTGTGATTATGAAGTGTTTCTGTGCGATTTCCTGCAAAAACGTGAACAATTTGCATTCTAAAAGAGTTTATGATTGAGCATTATTGATTTGAGACAGCCCATCTGCTTTTTTTCACGCATTTTTAAGCAAAAACCCATGCGTCAAACACATGCGTTGCAGAAAATGACAGTTTTTATTTGTTGTAAAACGGCCGAAATATCGCGAAATATGGCGTAATATTGGTTTAATTCGCTTATAAAATACCTATTATTTCATTTACATCTTATTTAATCACATAATTTGCCGAATTTTGCTCATTTCAAATTGTTTCGTAATATGGGGTCGCACATAGTGTGCGACCTTCGTGTGCACATTTTGTGTGCGATTTTCTATAGTTTTTCTATGAAATGTGACTCTTTGGAGTATAATAATTAGTTATTGGACATATAATAAGCATATAATGAGACAATATACTTGAAAAACTCTAATTTTATATTATGAGCCTTCAAAATTTATTATCAAGTTTCGGACACTAACTCTCAAAACTTTAGATTTTTCTGTAATATCAGACAAAGCTGAAAGTTCTGGTGTGATTTTCTAAGAAGTGTGATGTAGTGGTAAAGTTATTTTGAAAGAATTTCATATAAAAAAAGACCCTAAGTAGTCACAAACAAAAATATATTTTTTTTTACGAGAATACATCAATTTTTTCTTGGCTTATTAACTAAATATTTTTGTACGCAAATAAAAAAAAGAAAATAATAGTTTTGGTAAAGAATTTAATAAAGAACATAACTGTATTTACAATTTTTGATATTTTCCGTATTTTGTGATAAAAACATCGAAATGATTTTATAGGCGATTTTTTTCAGTTCGCCAACTATCTAATATTTATTCATTATTATCCTAATTGCTTTACGAGATAAAGTTATAATGTTTTATATTTCAAATTTCAATGTGGTCATTTTACAGTTATACTTTTTATGATCAGTATAGTGGTTTATAACTTATGGTCGTTTTTCTCAAGGCCGTCGACTCGCGCCAATTTCATGCGCGAAACTGTCGTGTACAAAAGGGACGGCCGAGTTTTTACTTCGCGAGCCAGGGGGTTAAAAATGTATTAGAAACGGCATTTTATTCCGTAAAAGAATTGAAGATTTGTAGCAGACTGAACAAAGAAACATGATTAGGAAAATTAAATTTATTTCACCATAGTTTTAAAGTTAAATAACCTTTAAATTTTCATTGTTTTATTGCTAATAGTATAAATTATTTCTTTGGTATTCTGTTTTTAATTTATATAATATATTTTTATTTTCATATCTAATTAACATATGTAGGTATTTTGATTTTAAAGACACCTCATTTTGTTTTATTTACCGTGTTTTTGTTGTTGTTATCTCTATGCAATCATTGTACGCCTACAGGCGTACAATATTTTTTAGGCAGGTTTTTTAGGCAGGTTGTACGGCAGGTTTAGGCAGGTTATACGGCACTGAATAATTGTAATACACCACAATCATAATAAAATAAGTTGAAATTGAAAATTAAAATATTCATTAGAGCGTCTTTCGAGAGAGGTTTACAAATATCGAATAAGAGAACTGATTAGTGACGAATAAAAAATTAAGTGGTTGACAAAAAGCCGTGCGTACGGTTCGATGAATATACAAACCGTAATCAAAGCAAAATATTTCCAGGGTTCGCATTTGTCTGGGTTTCGACATTTAATTTATTCTCAAGCTTTTCTTCCTTATAGCAATAAGAAAAAATAAGTACACGGTCTCCTAAAGTAAGTAACGATCACCCTAACTGCAATTTTGGCCCAACAATGACACCATTTCACATGGACGCTACGCCCTGCTTTTATGTATATATGAATATACGAAGCCTAATAGTGTAAGACCATTACTGGTACCGAATTTGCGCTCCTGCAGTGGTATGAGCACTACATGTCTGTAGCAGACCGAAATCAAAAACGCTAAAAGTATTCAGTTGTATTGTTGTCAAAAGCAACGATGTGGAAATAATACCTAAGATTCATAATATCATTAATTATATAGGTTATTAGATATCTCAATGCCATACTACGTTTCGGCAGTTAAGATTTTACTACGAAACACAACGTGTAGATGGAGGAATACACACTTATAGACACACAGACAGTCTTCAATCTGGAAATGGTCTTAATCGTCTCAGGGAGGTCACACTGGATATTTCCGTGTCCATCTCGTTTTTTTAGCGCGTTCACAATACTTTCCCTTAGGCCGGGAAATTAAAAACCGTTCCATGGACAAGAACTCACGTTTTTTAACGGCGTGTCGAACACACCGTACGGTGAAAAAACCGTGCCGTGTACAAGTGGCCTTAGGGGCCTCTCATCGTCCTCCCATCAGTCAAAAATTATCACGGCATAGGTGGATGCTTATATACCTTAACTCCAAAGGTAATGTCACCTTTGCCTGGAAGGAAGCATGGATATATTTACGAAATTAGCGCCTAATTAGAGTACTTCGATTTAATTGCTTGTTTATTCAGAAATGTCAGCGGGTGGGACAAGGAACAAATGCGTTTCAGCGCCCCAACGCGTCTGTCAAACAAAATAGTAGATAGGACACGACCCTCTACTGCAAGATTCTATAGCCAAGTTATTCAATAATCTATACTAATATTATAAAGAGGTAAAGTTTGTGACATTGTAGGAAGTAATCTATGGATCTACTAAACCGATTTTGAAAATTCTTTTACCAATAGAAAGCCACGTTATTTGTCAGTGTCATAAGCTATATATTAATCCGAAAAATGTAAAGACTTTTTCGTGGTAGTCGGATTTGCAAAATAAGTCGGAGAATAAGCGGTTGAACGAAAACGTTTCTAATTAACGCTGCGTTAACGATGAGAGATATATGATTAAGTTCTAGTGAAAAGTTGTAGAGCTTGATAATGCCTACAAAAAAGTTAGCGACAGCATATGTCCAACTTTATATTTAAGTCACAAAAAGTAGTGTTTTATATTAAAAAAATAATTTAAATCGTTAGGTCATGTTTATTGGTTATATTATCAACAATTATGAATTCTTATCAAAATAAGTAAATTTATCGTCTCAAGTGTTTAAAACAAAAGACTTTTCCCTTTTACTGCATATAATTTCCCATTTACTGCATAAATAGTTAAAGAGATAATACGCTCACAAATAAGACACTCACAAGAAGACACTAACAAATAAAGGTGTTATAGTCAAATTGGCATGCAAATACATACATACATATGCAGCAAAAATATAACCCTTCTTTTTGCAGTCAGGAAATAAATCATGGCACTCAGTACTAACCGAACCACACTCATAAGTTCATTAGAGGTAAAAAGATTTACCGCCCAACGAAGTGGGCACGGGTCAGCTAGTAATGTATAAAATATAATACATTACTTTACGCAGATGACCCTAGTTTTTTATTCCAAGGTACAACTAGCGATGAAGTACAACATAATGCCAACAAATGTCTCTCTGTAGCTAGTAACTGGTTTAAAACGAACCAATTATTATTAAATTCCACCAAAACCGTAGCCATGAATTTTAAATTTTAAAACAGTTAACAATATCGTAGCATGGATTACAGTAAATTTCAGGTCGTTAACACCGCCAAATTTCTACACTATAAAACTGGGTATTTCTGGACCAGAAATTAAACTGGAGTCCACATATCGAGAGGCTATCGAAGGATCTGTATTCTGCTATTTATGCCATACGGAAAATCAAATTTATCGGAGAACAAGCCGAAATGAGCACATACTATGCATGCTTTCATTCGAAGATGGGTTATGGTATCTTAACATGGGGTAATGCACCAGATAGCCATCGTATTTTTATACTTCAAAAGCAAGCTCTCAGGACGTTATTTGGGTTAAAAAGAGATGATCCCTGTGCTTCAATAACGTCGATATCTAAAAAAGTATTAAATTTTAAATCTGAATTTATATATCAGTGCTTAATTTATGGAAAAGCAAATTTGAAAAACGAGGAACAGCATTCGAGTCTACATGAACATAACACTCGCAATAAAAATAATCTAGTAATTCCCAAAATGCGGCTTTCTGCATACCAGAAATCAATTTTATATTTGGGGTTCAAATTTTTCAACTCGTTAACAGCAGAAATTAAAATACTTTAAGAGGTTGCATTTAAGAAATACATAAAAAGAAACCTAATCATTCATGCTCTCTATAATTTTGATAAATTTGTCAAGGCCGACTTAATTTTTAAAAGATAATTTACCATTTATCAAATCTATTTTGTTCTGTATAATGCTACTTTAGTGTTGATTTTATTGTAAAACGTATTGTTTATTAACTGACTATTTAAACATTTTTGATTGTTTATTTTTAAAAACTTTTTGATAGATAAAAAAAAAAGTTTATATTTTTTTGTTATTTGAGTCTGTTTAATTTGATTTTCATAAATTATCCGACGGTATAACTGCAGTATAGGAACCTCTCCTGGATTTTTGATTTTTAAACGTCACCGGACTATATTCGCTACGCAGATTCCGAATCTGCAATAATCTTTTGTCGCTCTCAATAAATAAGCGAGATATAGGCATTTAAAGTTTGCATACTAAACGTCAAAAAGACGGCCATATTGCTTCAGAAGTAGTGTCGGAATATACTTAGTCGACTTATCGCGAATATACTTCGCGATATATCGCGAGTTCTCTAATATCGATAACAATTCGCGATATTACAAAAATGATCTTGAAAAAACATGTGCGATATTAAAAAAAAATAGACTATTTTCGAGGGTTTTTTCAATGACTTTGCGTGTTGATAACAAAAGGTATCCTGAAACAATAGAAAATTCCTAAATATCTGAATGATTTTTTTTTCGAATTTCGCGCGAAATTCGAAAAAAAATTTTAGCCTGCGTGTGATGCGATGCGGCGGTTTGCGGCGAGAAAAAACGATCTCAACTTTTGTTGCAGAGCGAATATATTCGACCACGCGCCCAGCGAAGTCAACATATAATATATCCTACCCGTAGTTCAGACGGGACGATCCGTAGCGCTGGGCGGTTCAGATCGGCGCGGCGTCGCGGCATGTTTAAATATTGAAACGACAATATTTGATTGGAGCGGAAGAATTTATAAAAGGGATTTTCTTTGATTAGACAAGTGATTAGGAGACGAAGAATTACGCTAATTCTCACACAAACCACACTGGCGTGAACAACATGTATGAAATGAATCATAAATGTTATTATAAGTACAATAAATATTAAGTGTGAAATAGGCCCTAAATATGCAAGGACAGTTATGTACCTAAAGAATAAAACATCCGATCACAATCTCAAACGAATAAAGGCACTGACACACATGATCATTAATAGAACAAGAGCATGTTACCATTGAGCAATCGGTGGTGCCACCACAAGACTTTCCCGGTCTTTCAAGAATCAACCGTAACTGGCATAGGAATGTCGGAAGATGCGTTATCTCAGTAAACGAAGCTATCTTTTTTATAAAATCAAGTAGCGCCATATGTTAGTTGAAATGTAGTAGCGCCATCTGCCGACTAAAGAGGAAGCTATGCGGCATAATTTGCGCCAAAGTGTTTTGCATGCGGTTCGCGTCGTTGCTGCCTGATGTTTTTCTTCATAGAAATTGTCTTTTCTATTGTAATATCCACCAACCCCCCTACCCCTGAAACTCCCTCTTATTCAACCCTCCCCCCTCACATCCAACCCCCCCCCCCACTCAATTACCCCGATGAAGCTTTTGGGCGCAATCGTGGAGGAATACATAGACACACAGACACACAGAATTGCGTTCACAATAATTCCCTTGCCAGGAACGTAAATGTGTGGTATATTTTTTCCGATTTACACAAATTGGTTAGATTCCATTCTTTCAATGGACGATCAAGTATAATTTTATTATCAGTGTCAGTGCAACTGTCATAATATAATTTTGACCATATTCAAGAAAATATATATTTATATTGTTTAAACAGCTAACAATTATCTGTTTAGTTAAAAACTGCTAAAAGTGTTATTTTTACACATCCTGCACAGTGTTACACATATTTTATTCACTTTTAATTTAATAAATATAACGTATAAGAAAGCTGATGATTTACCAAAAATACGGGCCATGCCATGAATTGGTGACCTTATAAACCTGGACCGCGAGTAAAAATATAAATTTATGAAGATACTAACACACTTTTATTATGTCCAGCTTTATGTAGGTATGTATGAATGTGGTTTGAGATATCAAAATTCTGTCAACCCCCCCCCCCTCCCCCCACCCTCAGCTCGCTCTTGCACTTCGTAAGCCTAGTATAAATCATATTCTGAAAAAAAAACATATGTACCTAATACTATTTTTGACAACATTTTGTCTGGAACAGTCCTTGCTGGTACTCTTACAATGGCCAATAAATTAAAAAAAATACTGCTTGACGTGTTATATATTGAACTACCCTTCTTGCGTCATTGGCGCTGTGTCAATGTCTTGGAAAGAAAGGTTTTGTCACACCAAGAATTTCCCGGTAAACAGACAAGCCCCTCCCGCGCGCCAAACCCCGAAAACACCACTCCCCCAACCTGTAAAATTATATTAAAAAACGGCCCATTGACCACCCAATTGCTATGATCCCTTTCTTATGATTCACACCGCTTACTCCGATCATCACGAGCCTATGTTTCAATATTCAAGTCAATCGGCTATGGTCACCTTCCCTTAAAAACGTCCCGTTCGCCACCCGATTGCAATAATGCTTTTCTAAAAATCACACCGCTCACTTTAGCTCTCAAGAGTCAATGACAATGTTTCAACATTCAAATCAATCGCCCAAGGTCGCCATCGCTTAAAAACGGCCCGTTGGCTACCCGATGGCAATAATCCCTTTCTATGAATCACGCCGCTTACGTGACCCCTCACGAGTCTACGTTTCAAATTTCAAGTCAAGCGGCTGAGGTCACCTTCTCTCAAAAACGGCCGTTGGCCACCCGATTGCAATGACCCCTTAGTTAGTTCGTTTGTCTGGACTTTTTTCTCGCACTTGGCCTCTTGATTGGGCCGTTGTGCGTGGCTCATATTTCTATTTGTGTTTATGTTACTCCAGCCAACCCAGGCTGTCCCAGAAGGTTAGCAGCCTGTTTGGGTTGCTACAGGCCTCCGGGACAGATGCTGGAGATTGTAGTATTTTTGCCCGTTGCTCTGCTACGCTCCTGCATTCCATGAGCACATGCTGTGGCGTTTCTTCTTCCTCCATGCATCCTCTGCATAGAGGGCTGTCTGTCATACCTGTAGGAAACAGGTGTTTGTTTAGGGGACGGTGGCCTGTCATAGTGCCATGACTTTACGGATTTTGTCCCTTTTTAATCTAGTGAGGTTGCGGGCAAGTTTTTTTGACGCTTCTGGAACCGCTTTCTTTGTTTGTGCAATGACCCCTTTCTAGGAATCATACTGCTTGCTTGACAATTTCATAAAGTAGTTTCAGTCCATCAAGGCACCTGTGGAACGAATTTCAAGTCCTTAAGTCCAATATTTCGAGATTGAAGTATGAATACAGCGCACTCTTGTGGATCGATTTCAACCACAGTCTTTTCAACTCTTGGAGGAATACACACACAGACAGACAGACAGGCACACAAAAATGCGTTCATAATACGTAAAATCCAAGATCCCTATGCATTCTTCGATTATTTTACTAAGCGATCGTAAATTACATACATTTCGAGTGCGACACGATCTTCAGACCAGATTGATGTAAATCCAAACAACATTGCGTCATTGCATCACTACGAAATTACTTCTCGTCGCATGAGGTGCAGTAGTGCGATCTTCTCTCCAAACCGTACCACATCTTCTTTTATATTTAATACGATGGTCTCGACTCCTTCCCTAGGAAGGCAGAGCGAGTAAGCCGCGTCACAGCCAGTAAAACATTTCCTCGCAATTACTGCTTAATTGCCATTCTGAGACGTGGGGCTTCTGCCAGTGCGGAGTTGCGGAGGCGGCCTCCGGATCTTAATGGAGGTGTTCCACGCTTTGCACGGGACCCAATAATATATTGAACGCTGAGGGACGATTAACTCGAGCAAATTGCCATTCGACCGCCGAGAGACGGGGCCTCTCCTCACTTACGCATAATAGTATCTTCCCACGAATTCCATCGGATGCGTGCAATTATTCAAATATCTACCTGATCCAAATATCTGGGAGCTAATGGGCCCTGTTGGAGTTGGCCACGAAGACCCATTTGTTCAGGGTCCGTCACACTCACGGGTCAACAATCATCCGGCGGCCTCCCCGCATGAAGTGCGATCCCGGGCATGACTCTAGCCTGAGGGCTAGTATCCCCCAGGAGTCAATTGTCTGGCGCTCCTAGACGGTTTGCGCACCGTGCGGCGTAAGCCAATCGATTGTGCATACTGAATAAGAATCGGGGGAGTCTGGAAACACTAATGTCTCCTATAGAGCGGGGGTAGTCGTTGGCCTTACGGAGACTGCTCTTGAAACGATCTTCGGCTACCCGATTCCGGGTGAACAGCCGGCCGAGCAAAGGATGCCGTGGTCCGCGATAGATTCGGTAGACACCGTTTCACCGCTACGTAGGGGAGAGGACCACCAAGCGACCTCAAACTCGTAACCAGTCGGGAGACCGGAGTAATTCTTCTGCGCTCACCTCACGGGAGATATAACGATCAAATTTCGTTAAAAGCTTATAAGGTACGGGTTTGCTCGTTGTAGTCGACAGCTTTGGTTGATCCAAATATCTACCTAATCCAAATATCTAACTAAGCGGGTAGGTAGTAAGTTATATTCACAACTAATATGATTTTAATTATCATATACATAATAGCACGAATATAACCTAATCTTTTTTCAAAACAAATCTATTAGCATTATAAAATCGAAGACTATCGCGGTTGTTTGACATTATAAATAGGATAGAAAACGAATTTACCGCGTGAAATTTGTAGCACCCGACGTTTCGGTGACGTTGCAGCCGACGTTGTCTACCCTGGACAACGGCGGTTGCAACGTCACCGAAACGTCGGGTGCTACAAATTTCACGCGGTAAATTCGTTTTCTATCCTATCTATTAGCATTGATCTTAATCTTTTCATTTAGGAGTTTATTACATAAAACATTGATTTTGTTTACAGAGAGAAGAGGAACCGAATAGCAGAACCTTATGATTATTTGCTTCTGTTACCCAACTGGGACAAGCCCGTTCTAGGGTGGACAGGCCTCTAATATTAAAAAAAATATGTAAAAGTTTTAGTAAAATTCAATTGCCTTAAAATGTGGTCCTCAAAAAAAACGATATTCTATTATAATATCGGCATTAAATGGAACATAACATTTCGTGAAATAGAGTGTAACAAATATAATAGACCTAAAACTAAAATAAATGGAAAAATAAAGTTATAAGAAAAAAAAACAAAAAAGAAAAAATCATAAGAGGAATATAAAACAGTCATTAATATTTTATATATGGTAACATAAAATTAAATCTAATAATATCTAGTCAAAATAAGTAGAATAAAAATCTATTAGCATTGATTATATATCGTACTAGTGGGACGTTACCCGGCGATGCTCGGGTATCCGCTTCTTTCCCTCCTACCCTTTTTCTTCTCCCCCCCCCCCCATACTAATGTAGCTTAGTATGTTACTCACCGTTCCTTTAACTATCTCTATTCAAAATAACATATCGGTACACTAATCTTTTTCAACTGCCTATTTCGTATGGCACCCTTAAAAACAATCATGGCGATCGGTTGATCAGTATAAATGTTGATGTACTTCAGTAGTGGCGAGCGCGGAAATAATACCTGGTCTAAAATACCAATGTATACCAATTTTCATAGCGATCGGTTGCGCGGTATATAAGTTGATGTTAAGCAGCGTTATCTAGTGGCTAGTTAAAACAAAGCAAATAGCGCGAAAATACACGTTCTCAAATACCAATGTATACCAATTTTCATGGTGATCGAATGAGCGGTATTCAGTATTCAGTATTCAGTATTCAGTTTATTTATTCAGAATATACAATAACAGCATGAATTAGGAATTAAAGCTAATTATCGCATATTAGAATTCGTCAGTTTATATGTAGATATAAAACTATTTAAGCATAAATATTAATTCAACAATAGCATTGACTAAAGTCGGCTTTACACGACAGACAAATATTTAAAAAAAAAATAAATAATAGAGCTGAATCCATGTACATGAGTATACATATAAAATAGGTTATTATTATAAGAATATTAATAGTCATCAAGCACTTTATACAAAAAATAATCACACAATTGGAAGTATCGAAACAAAATTGGAAAAAAACAACGTATGTATATGATCAGGTATGTTACATTACACATTGTAATCTACATATTAAATATTAAATTCATAATATTATAATTAAATAATAAAAACTAAAATGAGGTACCTGAAAGTTACATATTAATCTTATTCCCATTTCAAAGAATTGGCATGCTCAAAAAAATCACCCAGCTTATAGAAAGCATGCGTGGATTGCAGCTTTTGTTTTATAAATCTTTTAAACGCCTTTGTTTCCATCTTCCTTGTGGAGAGTGGTAGCTGGTTAAAGAGCTTATAGCTCAAATATCCAAAGGACTTTTGTGTCTGCGTAAGGCGTACTTTAGGCAGGATAACGTATGGATGTTGATGTGCTGCAGCTCTATCTGGTGGCAAGTTACAATAATGTTAATAGCGCGAAAATATTATGAGTGTTCAAATGTCTATGTATACCAATTTTTATGGCGATCGGTTGAGCGGTATAGAAGTTGATTTGCTGCAGCGCCATCTGGTATCGAATAACATTAAAGTTAATAAAAATAATAAAGTTAATAAGTTAATGAAAATATTATGCGGTCTCAAATGTCTATGTGTATACCAATTTTCATGATGATTGGTCAAACGGTTTCGAGTCTAAGCTCCGACAGATATACCAACATCTATTTGTATATACGAGTACATACATATAAGATTTCATTGGTCGGATTTATTTTCGTCATCGTACACAAATTGTCAACTCTGCGGAATTTGGTTATTTTTATGTGCTTTGGTGAATCTGATTAATAATATTTTAGGCTTGTAATGTACTAAAATCAACAATCTAACGAATTAAGTAATATCATAAATGAGCAAAATACCGGCGTTACCATGAAGTAACCAATTGAAGTTACTTGAAATATCAAATTATTTAAAGGTCGATCATTCAAAAAGCACAATAAAAAATACTATTATTACAGATAAAAATGTCCTTTCTGAAGAAAACTCCTACGTTTATATATGTATTTGATGATCAGCAATATACATTTTTTCTGCGCATGAAAATGGTATACCTATTTACTAAAAGACGTTATCAATTTTAAAAGGTTTTTAATACAATAAATATAAAAATACGTCTTTTTTATGTAAATTTGTCTAAAATTACATTATAAACAATTCTGTATATTCATCATTTGGTAAAAAACGATGTTTCGGTCTATTTTCTTAAGAGAGCATCATATATGGTTCATCATGTATGGTTTACTATAAATACACGTAAAACGTTTTACGTATAGGGTATTATATATGTTTAAGTATGGGTATAAAACGTAACGCCAATTACGTATATTATATAAGTATATATAAATACAAACGGAGCTGCCATAGAATTCACCGACCGGAGTCGGGCCCATCATAATACTATTTCTTTTACACTTCTGGGGGGTGAGCAGTGGATTCCGGACTTACGAACCGGCTGTGGTAGGTTTAGGACAGCTGTCTTGCCACATGTGAGCGTTCACCTTACCACCCATTCACTCCCCCTTCGAAGCCATAGAATTTGAGATGCGCAAATCGCAGTTTTAGATAATTTTTCTAAGAAAGAGTTGATTATTTTTCTGGAAAGGCCAAGATCTTTAAAGAGGTGAAATAGAGATTTAGCTGGCAGGCCACGAGCGCCAACTTCCACCGCGTGAAGGTGAACAGTGAAGCCGTTCCGGGTTACGGCATTTGCAAGATCATGGTATTTATTTAATTTGTACTCGTGGTCTTTTGGGATATTTGATTCCCATGGAACAGTTAATTCTACAATAATAACGTAATTCATACGTTTATCTTGCTAAAGCCGTAAGTTCGTATAATAATTACGTATATTATTTAAGGATTAAGGATTCCTATGGCTTCGAAGGGGGAGTGAATGGGTGGTAAGGTGGACGCTCACATGTGGCAAGACAGCTGTCCTAAACCTACCACAGCCGGTCTTTAGTCCGGAATCCACCGTTCACCTCTCAGGAGTGTAATAATTATATATGATGGGCCCGATTTTTGGTCGGTGAATTCCTTGGCAGATCCGTTTGTATTTTATTTATTACGTTTATCTCGCTAAATTAATGTCGTTAGTTTAATGAGAATTGTAGGTACTTAAATTGACCAAAATACTTATTCTGATAATCTCGAGAAGTCAATTTAGAATTTAACTAACTTCTGGCTGATACTGTTCAAAATCTGATTATGAAACTCAATTATAAACAAGTCTCAATCTGTCAAAAAGCGTCTTCCTGTCAGTCTGTTTGATCGCGATAAACTCACCGTTGGATCGCTCTTGACGGATTTTTAATGCGGTTTTCACTGTTCGTTAGAGCGTATTTTGAGAAAGGTTTATGTATAATATCTAAAATAAAGTATCCAAATATCAAATATTATATATAAAAAAATATATGACAAAGGGGGTTCAGCAGCAAGAAATTAGGTTTTAAGGGGCTAAAAAATAGCCGAGTATGCGGACATTCTTTTCGATGTTAGATCGCGATAAGCTCAAGAACATCTGAATAGATTCTAATTTATTTTTTACTATTGCTTAGTTTTTCGAAAAAAAATAACTATAAAATCATCAATATTTCCAAAAAGGGGACTGAGCAATGACGATTTAAGTTAATTGAATCGATAGAAAAAGGTCATGCATACGATTTTAAAACATTTATAATTTAAATGAATCAAAATATATATATTAAAATTAATAAAATATAAATGCTTTTTCTATATCTTTATGCATGTTGCTACTGTTACTGTATCTGATATTTATATTCAGGGAATATCGTTGCGCCGGCAGACCATTAAATAACAATAAACATCCGACTAGCAATAAAGACCATTCACTCGAAAGAGACACGTGTAGCATTGAAGCATCCGCGAAGCCTCCTACCATGAGGTGTGAATATCAATTATAGATTCGGCGGACAGTAGTTTCGCCGTATTCTATTGCTATTTTATTTATTATCTCTAAACATCTAAAATACTTCTAACAATACAATAATAATAAGCCTAATTTACATTGAGTAAGCTACTGACTTCAAATTTAAAACAAGTAAGTGCTAACCCGGCACTGCCATCGTTTAAAATGATTTCAAGTCCAGTACAGCGCTGTCATGTCAGTGCCTTATTTCAATATTCCAGAAATATACTTTGATGTCAACCCACCATAGGCGCCAGCGGTACTGACCTTATCTAAACGCCGAAGTCAGTAGTTGGCCAATCGCTGGCACTGTACATCGGGTGAGGTCGCATTGGGTGAAAAACAATAACTAGCTAAAATGACCCCACTGACTCTAATAATGTGCGTATACCTTATAGAAATAACTACGACTGATCGACTGTATCTGTGGGTCAGTGTGAGTCAGTTCTCACTCTGAATCCCAATATGATGCCTGCATGCAAATTTCAGCACAGTCAAGGTGTTTGGGACGCTATCGTGGAGGATTACACATACACAGACACACTGTCTTACACATATACAGACATACACAGATACACACATACACAGACACACTTCAGTCTGGAAATCGTCTTAATCGTCTCTTAATCGGGGATCAAGGGGAGGGGGGGGGGGGGTCAAAATACATTTAACCGTCCATCGAGAAAAATAATTTTAGCGCGTTCACAATACTTTAACTCCACGTCGGTTGGTGGACCGGTAAAGTAATGTAGCGCACTTAAATTACCCATTTATTTTAGGAGTGGCAATCGTAGCACTGGATTGTTCGCGCAGCATCAGTAGGCATTTACTTCTGTGACGGGCCTGAGTTGAGCTACTCTCTACACATATCTTTTGACCATGGTGCGACGTAACGTAGAGCGCGTGAACTCGCTAGGAAAATTTGCATCGAAAATAAAATACTACGCCGGATGCAACTTTTCCGCAAATACATTGACCAGGCGCCAGCGCGTGCGATAAACGCTTTTAGTATTTAAATTATAAAATGGAAACTTAAGCGCGATATTGCACTTCGAGCCGGTTTAGTTCGTAACGAGTTTCTGTTGTCGTTTATAAATTATGCAGAGAGAGAGAGAGAGAGAGGGAGAGAGAGAGAGGGAGAGAGAGAGAGACGGAGAGAGAGAGAGAGAGAGAGGGAGAGAGAGAGAGAGAGAGAGAGAAAGAGAGAGAGAGAGAGAGAGAGAAAGAGAGAGAGAGAGAGAGAGAGAGAGAGAGAGAGAGAGAGAGAGAGAGAGAGAGAGAGAGGGAGATAGAAATACATAGTTTATGTTTGTCGACACATTTTCGCAGCTCCATTCAGTATTGTCTAAGGGCCTATTCTTAAAAAAAATAGCAAGCTAAATAGTTGCAATCTAGTTTGGCAAGCTACGTAGTTGTTGACCTAATGTAACCTACTCTTGAAATGACCCGTTGGACATCCGATCCCGTGTGAAAGACGATTAAAATTTGCCACGGTCCACGATACATCCGGTCTGAGTTACCCCGTTAACATTACGTAGAAGCTGCGCAAGCGACTTTAAATCCGCGACAAGACTGGAGAACGGAAAAATCCGACCAAATCTGGCAGTAACAGCGTGAGGTTGGCCCGTTGAGTTCACTCCGCAGTGCCTCGCGGTAAGGTTTTGAACTCTCATTATCTCGTCGAAGGAGATAATGAGAGAGACAGTCCTCCACGATAGCGCCCAAACGCTTCATCCGATTAAGCTGAAATTTGGCTTACAGGCATAATTTGGTCATGGCAAAAGTTAGAAAGTGATTGAAATCGGCCCATCAGAGGATGTGCTAGTCATACCTCAATCCCGAAATATTGGACTAAGAGACTTGAAATTCGTACCCAGGTGCCTTGATGAGTTGAAATCACATTATGAAATTGCCAAGAAAGTAGTGTAATTGATATAAAGGGGTCATTGCAATCGGGTGTAATCGGGTTTAGGAGAAGGTGGATCTTAGCCGATTAACTTGAAGTTTAAAACATAGAAAATGATTCGAGTAAGCAGTGTGATTAATAGAAAGGGATCATAGCAATCGGGTGGCCAACGGGCCAAATAATATAATTGTCATTGGGTTTGGGAGGGGGGAGTGGGGGCTTGCCTGCTTGCGGGTCTTGGGGTGGCACAACGGAATTTTTAAAATATAAATATTTATAGCAGAATCATTTGTAAGAATGCCAATATCACCCTTCCGGATGTGCCTGTTGCTTCTCACTGGGCTTTAATAATCCTTTTTAGGCGCCATTTTTATTCGAAAATGAAATCACCGTAATCGTCACCCGCACTGCGGGGGAAATAATAGCATGAACATTTGCGCAGATAGCAACATGAGCGGTAAACGACGTCGCTTTATTCAATTCACATCACATAACGATGACATAAACGTCGAGCTGACGACGTGCTTGTAAAAAGTTACGGGAGCGGGTGATTTTTTCACTCTTCTTTTATCCGAAATAGTGCAGACAATTTTATCACATGGGCCTTCAGGTGCTGCCAACTTGTTGGATTGACACGGCGATGGGGAGCTAACGGGCCCATGATGAGTTGGCCACGATGACCCATGTGTTCAGGGTCGGTCACACTCACGGGTCAACACCCATCCGACGGCCTCCACGCACGGGGTGCGAACCTGGGTAGGACTCTGGCCAGCGAACCAGTTTCCCCTGGGAATCAAACCTCTGGCGCTCCTGGACGGTCTGCGCACCGTGAGGCGCAAGCCAATCGATTGTGCACTCCGACTAACAGTCGGGGGAGTCTGGAAGCTGTATTGTTTCCTATAAAGCGGGGGTGGTTGCGTACCTTACGGCGACTGCTCTTGAAATGACCATTGCCCATCCGATCCTGGTTCAGAGCCGGGCAAAGGACGCCTTTGTCCGCGATAGATTCGGTATACACCGTTTCACCGCTTCGTAAGGGAGAGGACCGCGCAAGCGACCTCGAACTCGGAACCAATCGAGAGACCGGAGAAATCTGGTCACAATTGGAAGTAAGGGCGCGAGTGTCTCGAGCCGCCGGGTTTATTCCTGGCTATCTCGCGGTAAGGCGTTGGACTCTTACGGGTTGTGGCGTAGCTAGACGTCGGATTGTTTTGTCCAAAGTCTTCTACGCTCACTGCAGGTCGATAGAACGACTAATCGTTAAAACTTCCTGTGGTGACGGGCTCGCCCGTTGTAGTCGACACCTCAAGATGACACGGCGATGATATCGCCGATAATTCCGATGCAATAAAGCTGCTACAAGTGATGGTTGGACTTTTCATTATGTTCGCTTTAGCTAGTGGTAAATACTACACCATTGGACTAAAGATCGTGAAGATAAAAGGAAAAGATAACATAAAGATAAAAACAACCTTTTCCTTTTCTGGCAGAGGAAAGTATTGTGAACGTATTGCTGTGTGTCTCTGTGTCAATGTGAATAACTCTACGATATCTCCCCGGTTGGGAGGGTTGGGGGTTAGGGGGAGGGGGTTAAGGGGGTGGGTTGGGAGGTTGGAGGAGAGGGTCGAGGAGGGTGAGGTTTTGGGGGAGGAGGCGTTAGAGGGGTGGCGTTATAGAGGTGGAGTGGGGGTCGGTTGGCGTTGGAAGATGAGGGGTGGGGGGGGGGGAAGGGAGGAAGGGGTAGGAAGGGGGGAGGGGGTGTTGATGGGGGTGAGGGGTTTGGCGCGTGGGGGTTGTCTGATTGTAATAGCATTACGCTAATCTGAAAACACAGTTTTTAATATACACTTTTATTTAATGAAATAATATAAGAGCAACTGTATATATATTTCTAGTGATCTCTTTATATAAATTGTATTGGACTACAGTCTTCTTCACACTGATACACATTAAAGTTAAAAAAATATATACATTCTTCTACAAAATTAACGACGAACAACAAAGTGTCACCACACCGAAAAGGTGTGATAACGGCCTTAATGAATCAGTCTTTTACAAGCTTGTAAGCACGTCTCACAAGATCTTATAGCTCAGTAGACACCGTTAGTATTAACTATGAATAATATTATTTTTAGATATCAGAAAATGTGAGCACTAAACTCAAGAACCGCTATCTGGATCTCTTGCAATTTTCACTGTTCATAAAGAATATTTCTTTTATACTTTATTACATACAATACCACCAATATAGAATTATGTGTAAAACCAACAATTATGTGTATCTAATTGGCATCAGAAGGTATCATAGCCAATCAGAGAAACCCTATAAAGTAACCAGTAATCCCAGAACCTTTCACGGATTATCCCATGGGTAATAATATTTTTTCGATGCAGTGGTCCTCTCAATATAAGCTCCTACCTGTCCAAAAATATGAGAAGCCATTAAAAGCCAGGTCGTAATCCATTAATTTGACGAACCTGCTCATAAAGCTCTCCAAATTGCTAGCAGTCATAAAGCCGCTGTTATGTTTGTGGATGTATACATGTTTAATGTATCATTTCCAAGACACGCAGCTCTGCGCGGTGAGGTTGTCAGGCATTAAAATGACGTGGCAGTAACAGCAAAAACAATTATTTTTTAACACTCTACCTACCACTTTCTTTTATATGCGTCGTAAAAATGTACGGTTTTACGAGTTTTCGATTCATTGATAATATACAGTGGATGATATCATTGTCATATCACACACGAGATTTGATCAATAAACGCGGGAAATTTTCGTGTTTTAAAAAAAAAACATATTTCTTTAATCATTTCCGAAAACATACGGCGCATACAACAATCTAGCGTATTATACATAGAAAAAAAACATTTGGCCGTTAATCGCTTCCTAAGATAAGTAGAGTTTTAAGAAATTGAAATTAAATATTCAGTAAAATATATTCGTCGCCGCCACATGAATACGGACGGTCGCAAGATGCTGTCCCACGCAAGAACACATCCGTGAGGTCGCTCGCGCATCCCTACGACGCCACACCCAGAAAGCCGAGTCAATTGGCCCGACTCACTTGAAGCCCCGCTAAAGGGCGATTGTCCAGCGGAAGGCGTCACGGGCCTTGGACAATGTTCGTTGACTGAATCACAGAATGCTGCCGCCCTAGTGTGAAAAAAACGCGGCGCGGAGCCCACGGTCGACGACAGTCCAAAATAAGACTCCTCAGAAAGGTTCCTCGCTCGTCGTGGAAACTTGGTACCCATGATGGACGAGATCCAAGGTTGTCCTGGTACTCTCCGGCAACGGAGTATCTGTAAGTATTTGTGTTTTACCATATTTGTGCTCTTGTTTATCCTCGCGTAAGTCCGTCATGATATATTTTCGATGGCGTTTGAGAACCAATCAAATATATAGTTGGCCTACATTAAAGTCTCTGTAAAGTTCGTTTAATGTGGAACGTATTTATTTATTAATAATGATCTTTTTTTTGGACCTTGGTCAAATGCAAAGTTTTTTAAAACCTTGGTCAAAGGATCAAGAGTTGTTCTTACTATGCCCCCCAGCCAAACACATGTGCTTGTTATGCATATGTGTCCATATTGTCCATAGTATATAACCCATAGTGTCTATATTTTCAAACCGGTCCATATATGTAATTAAAATTGTCCATAGTCCATAGTGAATATATGTGAAAAGCAGTCCATACATGATTAGTGTCTGTGCAAGTGCGTAGTAGACCGTCAGTTTAGTGAGATATTAGAGGTATTCCTTATACTTTTAGAAAGGTATAAGCATTTCTAGTACGTTTCGCTACTGTCTCAGAGTAGTAGCGAATGGTTTCGTGCAGCTTGGGCCTCGAGGTTCTGGAGTCGGCTCAACTCACGATTCAGCTCCTGTTCAGCAGCATCCCCGTGTGAGGGACTACCCCGGAAAGGAGTCTCGCGTCTCAGGCGTAACGGATGGTGGATCGGTCTCACCTGGGGATTGCCCTCCGGCACTACTGGTCGGTTTGCGCACCATGCGGCGTCAGCAAATCTTTTGTGCACTCTGACTTATTACTAAAGGAGTGTGGGGAGTATAGAAATATACTGTCTCCTGAGCAGCTGGGGTGGATGGTTGACCTGTTGTCCTGCCACTCTTAAAACGACCTATGTGTAACCTGATTCCGAGCGGCATCACGGACAAGGACGTCTAAGTCCGCGATAAATTCATATCTAATTACTGCTACAATACAACGGATAGAGGCCGTTCAAGCGACTTCGTTCCATTAACCAGTCGGGAGGACGGAGGTATCCTGAAGGTTCATTCAAGATGGAGATAGTCTGACAAAACTAGTAGCCAGGTGACTAACCTATCTAGTGCCTCCTCGTAAGGAGTTGGACTCTGGCGGGTTCGGGGCTTGGTGGACAGAAAATCTGTATCGTTCCAAAGTCTTCTACGATCACCTCACGGGAGACAGAATGATCATTATTGTTAAAACTTCTTGAGGTTCGCCCGTTGTAGTCGACATTTCAAAATGTCTCAGTATACTATATGATATATTAAACTTTAGGAGCTTCACTTGTGTTTTATAGACTATGCAACTAGAACAATGTCTTTTCTCTTCATTCAAGAGTATATGTAGAGAGTTGAACTCACTGCCCTCCATAAATAAAGCGGATTGTGATTCCGTCCTCGCTCAAGAAAGTGCTTACGAAGTGTAAGCGATCGTGTAACTGCATATAATAAGTTGCAAGCTGGGAGCGTGATTCGTTTGCGCGGAAACGGGAAAACGTGCCTCGATCCGGAGGCGAGGGATTTCAACGGAAGCCCTCCCGCCATCTTATATTCAGAAAATTCACGAACCAACCTTGAAAATATTCACCCACTGACGCCAATAACCTGTCGTTAATACCCAACCCGGTACTCTCAAACTTCAAGGAAAACATTTAGTTACATAGATCATTTACATTCCTACGAAAAAAACCCTTGTCTACTTTTCTGTAAGGCAAAATAGGTGAATTGATTTTTACTTGAAAAAGGTTTACAGGATGAGCTTAAATTAACCGTTATCCTTGTAGGGGGTTAATTAGTACGAGCAAGGAAGCAACTTTTGATAAACGATTGTGCAAGAAACACATATTCATTTTCGGAAATGTAAAAAAAATATAATTTGAAAAATAGTATAAAAAGCTTTGAGCACGATGCGTTATCTTTCGGTAGGTAAAATAAAGCTAATATTGGGCTCGATTGCGTTTCTTCGTGAACTAAATTCGGAAATTAGTCCGTGTGAACGAGACAGGGCAATACGCTAGAGCGGAGTGTGAGATGACCGGTTGTCACTTTTTTGCATTAACCCTTGGAGTAAATGGGTATTTTCATGGATGCATCTGTCTCTTTTGCAGGATTTTCGGTGACATCGACTTAAAGTAGGTACTATAACTACGAAACTACTACACCAATCATAAAAAGAACAACTGCACAATGATTGCATTGAAATTTCGAATATAGAATATTAAAATATCATTTTGTAAAACTATTAGATTATTAGGAATAAATATGAAAACGTCAAAGAAATGAAAAAAACGCGGAACCAGATCTGGTCGTATCATACTCAACGGATAATTGTTTCAGAACCAGATTTGGTCGTATCATACTCAAGGGGTTAAAACTGAGGTCAAATCTTACACCGCACGAAATATGCTCGAATTTATTCGGACGAGTATAAGTTCGGCAGGTAGTATTTATCGTAGATCGTTCGTTTCATATTCCGCTCTAACGTATTGCTCTGTCTCGTTCGCTTGGACTAATTTTAGTTTTAGTTCACAAAGAAACGCAATCGAGCCCATTGTATATTAGCGATATTTATTTTTTTTGGTAAAAAAAAAAAACAAAAAAAAAATTTACAGAAAAATAAAAAATATATATATATTTTGAAAAACAGTATAAGAAGCGTGGAGCACGATGCGCTAACTATCCGTAGGTAAAATATCGCTAATATTGTTTATTATCGATATTTTACCAACCTCTAGATAACGAAGCGAGCTCAAATGCTTGTCAAACTTTTATTTAACAGAAAGGTTCTTTTTCATTTCCATATTTTTTAAAAATAAAGTCAAAAATTGCTTACTTGGTCCTACTGATTCACATCTTTGAAGGATGCTGGTTAATTAAAACTTATCCTGTATATAACAATAATATTCAGTGAAATGTATTAAGTTGATACTAAACATTAAAAAAAACAACATAATGTTTTTATATACCAAGTCGAAATACTGGTACATATTATGTAGATCGTACAATAAAAGCCGTTTTACGTTAAAAATCATTTAAAACTGACACCGCCCATACTGATATTGGTAATAATATTACATAATTAATTAGTGTAAAGTATATCTTTGGAAATAATATACACCTAAAAGTAAATACCTACTATACACTTGAATGAAAATACTATACACTTGAATGTATATACTCTTCAAAAGTTACAAAATATTTAAAAGTGTTAATCAATACTGAAATGCAATGTGAGCCTTATAATATGGCTAGGTATTTCACGCCAAAAGTAGCTAGTCTGCCATGACAGTCCATGGGCAAGCGCAAATCCTCTATTATTTGCTAAGAAAATTCCACCGACGTTTGACAAAATTTATGCTAACTTGCGCTAAATTTATGCGAACGAATGGATGATTTTCGATGACGTCACGTGTGAGATTTCGTTATACGAGCCAATTGCCTCTCCTTCCCATTCCTCCACGCCTACGATTGCTGAATTCGGTAGATGCGATCGCGAGCGAGAAACTTTCTGAAAAATGCACTAGCATCCTTTCAACGCAGCCATGCCGAGATGAGGTTACGGACGCCATGAAATCATAACCTAATCAAATTAAAAAGGCGTACTAGAGACATCGGCTATACACGATGAAAATATTTATGAATTAGACAGTCAATGAATTTTTCATACAGGGAAATCGCGGTTTTAGATATTTTTTCTAGGAAGGAATTGATTATTTTCCTGCAGAGACCAATATCTTTAAAGAGGTGGGATAGAAAATTATCTGGCAGACCACGAGCGCCAACTTCCACCGCTTGCAGGTCAACAGTGAAGGCGTTTCTGGTGACGGAATTTGCGAGAGCATGGTATTTATTTAGTATGTACTCGTGGTCTTTTGGGATATTTGATTCCCAAGGAACAGTTAATTCTACAATAAGGGCCATCTACCGAAATAGAGAGTAAAGAGTTTATCTGGACGGAGGGTTGTGCTTCCAAGAATTTCAGGGAATTTATACTGCTTAGAGACCAAATCGACCTCCAAAATCCAATCTAAAGCTTTCTTGATTATTGAGGAAGGTTTTGCAGTGAAAAGTTTTTTGCCTTTAGAGCCATCCCGCACAAACTGTATTAGAGGTTTGGAGGGTACTGTCAGATCCTTTCTAGCACGAGCCACTGAGAGGCTAATTACCTCGCGAATAACAGCCAGGACTTTGTCGTGGGGGTAAGTGTGCCATCCTTGATCCAAGGCCACCTTACATCTGGATAGAATATGTCTAGCTGTGCAAGGGGTATCGCTACAAGAAATGCTAATTATTTTATTTCGAAATTGAAATTATTTGAAATTGAAATAATACGATGTGATTTCCGGCGAGTTGGTCGACGCGTCAGGGCAGAATGGTCAGCCGCCTGTTGTAGTCCCCGGAGTCCAGGTTCGGACGGTGGTGTAGGCGCTGCAGCTTCTATTCGTTCCGATCGACGAGTCAACGGCGGAAACAACAGCCTGACGGGTGTGATGCACCGTCAATCGACTTTGCTGGCAGAAAGTGGCAGGTGTTTGGTACCTATTAGTATTAATAAAACTGTTGCGAATTACGGGTAGGTGGCATACTGCTACTGCGCAGAAAGGCTTGGTAGGGGGGGGGGGGGAGGGAGGGGTTGGAGGGGGGGGGGGGGTAGGTTTAGGATTCATGTATGTATGTTTTCCGTTTCCTAATTCCACCACAACTTCTAAACGCTTAATTCGATTTTGAAGTGCTTGAAAATGTTAAAATCATTATGTTATACAGTGTAATAGGGTGCCTAAATTGTTCAAATGTCAAATAAATCATTATCTAAATGTCTAAATGTCCATAAATTAGGATAAATATTGTGTTTAGTATCAATTGAAAAGCCTGATGGAGTACAGTTCAAAAATATATATGTGTATTTATACAAAAAACGGTTAAATACACAAACCACACATATTTCATAGAAAACCTTTTTATTAGTTGAGCATCAAGGGCAACCGACTAAAATGCGGCGGTGGCGTAGCGGTAGGCGATCGTTTTAAGATACCTGCCGCTGGGCGCAGGCCGAACCTTATTCTCTGACAAAACTGGCTTTCCAGTGCAAACAATTGTTTTGTAATAATTGTAAATACAACAGTTCACTTTTTTTAATGGCAGTCACGTTTTGTAATTCGTTTTTAATAAAGTTTGTAGTTCTTTTTATTTCCATAGCTTCCCGGATCATGCAGAGGAAAGAGAATTGGATTTCGAGGTTGGAAAACACAATGGGATTATAAAACTACCCACAGTGGTTCGTTCTGCTCTCCAAGATGTGTTAGCAGGTCGCCAAATTTATACGCTGAAAGTTTATAACAGCCTTTATGTGTTCCATCAGTCGATTCGCTATGTATTGCTTTGTTTGTCCAACGTAAGTCAATCCACAGCTGCATTCATTTATTTAAATTTATTTATTTAATTATTTATTTATTTGCAGCTGTTATAAAAAACATATACAAAAAAAAACAAGAACACACAGATTAAAAATTAAAACTATAAATAGACAAAGACTATGAAATAAAGCTACATACGCTGCAAATTAGATATCTCTTATCCTGGTTTTCAGGACACACCTATTAATTATTGATACATAGGTATATGATTTTTAAAATAAAATAACCAAATCAATTCGATGTTATACATACCCGGAGTAGCGGTATTATATCTTTAAAGGTCTCAGAGGCCGAGCTAAACTTTGGATCGCTTTCAAATCGTTGTTGTATCGAATTTGTTCAGCTCTTTTTATTTCATCCGTCATGCCATAGATAAGTTTTAGCGTAAAAATAATCGGCAATAGCTGGTCTACAATAAAATTATTTTCATGCTGTCCATTGAGGTAAAGCTCTGAGTGAGTATTCAGTAGGTATTCAGTATTCAGTATTCAATTTATTCATTCAGAATATATAACAAAAGCATGAATTATCAATTAAAGCTAATTATCGCATATTAGAAGTCGTCAGTTGCTAGTAATATATTAATATATGTAGATATAAAACTATAAAAGCATAAATATTAATTCGACAATAGCGTTGACTAAAGTCGTCTTTACATAGTAGACAAATTTATTATTAAACAATAGGACCTAAAATGAGGTACCTGAAAGTTTGAAAGAATTGGCATGCTCAAAAAAATCACCCAGCTTATAGAAAGCATGTGTGGATTGCAGCTTTTGTTTAATAAATCTTTAAAGTAGTCCTGTTATAATAGTGAATATGCGGTATTATAACAGGACTACATTAAATAAACAACCAACTCCGATTTGTTTATTAAACATCCCCTCTATCATTTTAGAATCTTATTTTGAAGTATCCAATTTGTTGTCCTTTCAAATTCATTGTTAGAAGAAAACCATGGTCGCTTTAGGACTTTTCCGTCTCGGTGCTCGTGGGTCCTGTATAAATTACGTTGCTCTTTTATACGCGCCCTGAATTGCCCCTGTCCCTGAAAAGTGCGGCCAGACGTCGACGATAAATTTAAATATCTTGAAAAGAGTGAATAAATTACTTTATATTTGGCCGCGCTCGTAATGTTATTAAAGTAATTTTCTGCTCATGAATCAATTTTTTTTTCAATTTTTTTTTTTTTTTTTTTCAATTTCAATTTATTTCCAAAAAATCTTAACAGATTGTAGAAACTTAATATTTAGGTACATTTAAATTACAGTATATTAGTTCGTTTTTACAATATTTAAATTTATCACCACGTACATACAGTTACTTCTTTATTGCTTTTAGTATATTAGTTCAGTAATTAATACAGTATATTAGTTCGTTTTTACAATATTTAAATTTATCACCACGTACATACAGTTACTTCTTTATTGCTTTTAGGGCATCCAAATCATTTTTAAGATTTATTTACTAAAACCACAAATTAAAATAATTGATAAAAATAATCAAGAAATTAAAATCAGAAAAAGTCAGAATATTTAAAAAATACTACTTAAAATTGTCAAAAAAAATGACCAAAAAATTTGAAAAATTATTTAAAATTAACAAACTCATCGATCGAGTAAAAAGCTTTGTCTAATAAGAATTCTTTAAGTAACTTTTTGAATAAGCTTTCCACTTGAATAGTTTTTAAACTTTCTGGTAGCCTGTTAAAGTAATATGGCCCTGAGTATTTTGTGTCTTGCCTTGCTGTAATCATAGCTAAACCCCTCCCTCGTGTAATCGGTGCCGTAGAATTTGCTAAAGACCCGCGTTCATTGTTAGTAATTGGGGTACCCAGACTGAAGAGGTAGCCAATGTGGTCGGAAATTAGATTCAACAACAAGTTTTAATTAAAATCTAAATCCGCCGGTCTGTTAGCATAAGGGGCTCTCTAGACGATCAAGCATGCTTGTGAAGCATCGCGTCGCGGGCTGGGAGGGGATTTAAAACCGCAGGAAATATGCAAATATTTTTTTAAATATTTACCAATAATGCTTAATTTTGTAGTTTTATACCAGGGAGTCACGTCAGTCATCAATCAATTACGTCTAATTAACGTGACTCCCTGGTATGAACTACAACATTAGGCATTTTTGGTAAATATAAAAAAATATTTGCATATTTCCTGCGGTTCCGCGATCCCTTCCCAGCCTGCGACGCGATGCTTGACAAGCTTGGTTGATCGTTTAGAGAGCCCCTAAGTAATGGTACCGCTCTGAATGTCTCATCGAGTTATCGAAATATTAGATGTCGTTACAAATGTTGTGCAAATAATTATATATTATATAGGTTCAAACTTCCATTTCAATAAAGTTTTATTTAATAGTCTTGTATAAATACGAGTTTTTAATTAGTGACATCCTTGAAGTGGGTTAATCAGTACGAGCAAATAAGAAACTTTTGTTAAAAAATGTTACAAAAAAACGAATTAAAATAAAAAAACAAAAAATCTTTTTTTTTTTTTGGTTACGTTGTAAAACTTGACTGATTAAGAAAAGTTTGAAAAGCGTTGTCGCATGATGTATGACAAGCGTTGTCGCATCATCTCAGCTGTCGTCGCATCATGAATGCTTCTATTCCGCAGACTTTAGAATGTCGAAGAACTTCCGTGTTAGTACATCATTCCATCTATGAATAGCGCTATAATATTAATATAGCATCAAACGAAATCTAATATGTTTGTCAATAAATAGTAATAAATATTGAATAAATTGTAAATGTTCACCAATAAATAGTAAATGTTCACCGTATTATAACTAGATACAGATATCGGATGTACGGATATTATCCATTACGCAGGACAGGACGAATATACGAGGTAGTACGGATATTATCCATTTTTGTATCCGACTGCATTTATCACAGTCATGGTTGGCTATAATTCTCTCTGTCTCCGAAGAGAAATGCTGACCATGTCCTATGTTTTCAATCTAATTCGTGGTAAAACTGATGGCTTACTAGCCAAGGTGGATCTTTTCATACCAAATAATTATCTCCGTGCTCGATCGCACCATCTTTTCGCGGAGCCGTTTTCGCGCGCTAACCTTACGAGGTGGAACTTGTTGGCGCGTGCTTTGCGGCGCTTAAATGAAATTCACTCGATGGCACCAGATTTCGATATTTTTACCGCCAATCCTCACTTGTTTAAATTGCAAGTTATTAATTATTTATTCTTATATGATAGCTAGTATTATAAGTGTCATTCTATTTGTATAGTTACGGTAATACCTTTATTAATTTTACTTCTCAATGCCTTGGTTTTACTGTTATGTTGATTAGTAATAAGTGAATAAACAAAATAAATAAATTAAAAAAAAAAAAAAAAATATCCGTTGCTCTGCCCGAGACAAGTAAAATAAATATAGTTTATAAAATAAGTACTTACCTATATAATATGAATATCAGCTCAGTGACGCAAATTATTTTCAGTAGGATCCTCTTTCGCCCGCTCACAAATTTGTCTGACCGTAGAATATTACATTCTTAATAATAATAATCTTATTTATTTATTTTTATTAGCTAAATGTATACAGCATATTCATTTTATAAAAAAAACATTGTAAATTAACATTAATATAGCCATTTATATATTTCAAATTAGCAAATAAGTTATTTTCTAGTTTGAGCCCCACTGAGACGAGATGGTTAAGACGTTTAAGACGTAAGTAACTCTGTTTGTCTGTCTGTCTGTGTGTATTATACGATATATAATACATGAATGTGTTTTATTACATGATGTATAAACCGACTGACCTGAAATATGGCATACAGGAATAATTTGTCCATGGATAGAGTCGAATTGTTTTTGATACTTTCTATTGTGTGATTATTTTTTGTATAAAGTGCCTAAGATGACTATTAATGTTCTTATAATAATTATATATTTTATATGTATACTCATGTACATGGATTCAGCTATATTTTATTTTTTTTAATTTTATTTGTCTGCCGTGTAAAGCCGACTTTAGTCAACGCTATTGTCGAATTAATATTTATGATTTAATAGTTTTATATCTAAATATATTAATATATTACTAGCAACTAACGAATTCTAATATGTGATAATTAGCTTTAATTCATAATTCATGCTTTTATTGTATATTCTGAATGAATATACAATACAATTTTTCGAAAGTTTTATAAAAAGAAAATTGGCATCCACACATGCTTTCTATACGTTGGACGAGTTCTACAGCTGTGCTAAATCGTTTGTAGTCTAAATACTATTTATATATAAAGTTTAGGGCATGAAATGCTATTATACAATATATTTATTTATTTATTTATTTATTTATCCTATTTTTTATAGTTACATAAAAAAGATTGTGTTCATTTTTTTTTAACACATTTTAAAAGAATACATATGAAGAAAATCGCGAAATCGCGAATTAACTTGTCAGGATTACATCACCCCACTAGGTATACGCCTGTGTTGGGG
The DNA here is from genome assembly GCA_944548615.1 of Micropterix aruncella. Taxonomy (NCBI): domain Eukaryota; kingdom Metazoa; phylum Arthropoda; class Insecta; order Lepidoptera; family Micropterigidae; genus Micropterix; species Micropterix aruncella. Next base: position 5,733,895 of record OX155952.1, read on the forward strand.
TGATGGATATATAGTTCTGTGGTATTATTTGCTGAGCCTGTAGCCTTGCCTGCTGTCCTTCTTCTGTCTTAAAAAAAAAAAAAAAAACGTAATATAATTTAGCATAATATAATATAAATAATATAATATAACATATTACAATATAATATAATATAACATATTACAATATAATATAATATCATATGTTATAACATATAAAATAATGTAGCATATTTATATATAATAGTATAACATAATAAAATATAACATATTATAATCTGTATATCTGTATACATATTTATAATTTACATCTATATATCCTATAATCTGTGGTTAGAAATAAAATATTTTAATATATCATACTTTCGCATTCTTCTCTAGTATAATTTGAGAGCCAATGAGACACCCGTCTCTTGAACTGGTTGTCGGTTATGTTTAAGATCTGTCCCGCGTACGAGTTAAATATATTATAGAGTTTAGGTCCGAGATAAGCGTAGTGTCGTTGTCCGTATACAGTCCTCATTTTTGGTTGAATCTGTTTGTCTTTGTGTCTAGTGTTGTGTTTGTGCTCTGGTTTGTCTTTATCCGTGTTCTTCATGAGGTCCCTTCGATAGCGCACCAAAACAGCGCGTATGTATAGTTGTTTTTTTTAAGATATTGTTATATTGTTTTTTTTCAATAATGTTTTTTTTAAGATACGCTTCAGGCATTTTAGTTGTTAAGTTGACTATTGAAACGGTATTATTTCCAAATTGTGTTGGAATTTAATTAGTGGATCATTTAACATTCCTTTTTTAATAAATTGAATACTGAATACTGAAGTACATAAAGTTCTGGTTAAAATGGGTCCACCAGGGAGCGCCCTAGTTGTATATAGATCTCGAAAACTCGGACTTACAGAATGAAATTTGTTATACAGATGCCTTGTCGGGCTTAAGTCGCATCGCCAGTCAGTACCTATATTTGCGGAAACGATTGAATCGAATGTATTTAATACGTTGCCTTCTATCCGCGTTCGACGCCGACGAACGATTTGCCTCGTTGACTCTCGATATATTGAAGTTTCTCGATATATTGCGTTCATCCAGTGAAAAATTTACATCACGCTCAAATCCTTCTAGGCGGTCATTGGCTACTTGCCGGGAAGGTTTTGGGGCGTCGCAACTCTTTTATTGTAATCGCTTGTCCGCATTTTCACATGTTACATAAATAAAATATATTTAATATAAAGTACACAATCTCTAGTTATCAAAATTCCCTGGGTACACAATATAAACAGAAATTTAATTACCTATTTAATATTTAAGTATCTATCTATATTAAAATTACCATGAATTTTCCATCTAATGAAATTTTATATATTAAAGCACATCGCCTGTCAGCTTCTTTGCCTCAGAAGGAGGTTATTATTATTTTATAGTCGTTAGGCACTCAATTAAAGGTAGCTGATCGACTTCAACCGATAAATAGAGCGGTACATTATATTTTAGTTGTATAAAAAAAAGTTAGGGAGTTTATTAAAGCTTACTGCATAGTAATTCCCTTACAGAGTATGTAGAAATACCATGATGAAAAGAAAATATATAAAAAGGAATACTAAACACGACTGCCGTTATAGAAAATGAACTACTGTATTTATTATTATTTTTATGACGGTGTTTTATGAAATATTTGTGGTTTAAGTATTTATCCATATAGATACATAGGAATATATTTAATCAGACCTTTCATTTGACGCTAACCACGATATATTTATAATAATATGTTGACATTAGGAGATTTGGACATTTAGAAAACTATTAACTTGATATTTGGAAAGTTAAAGTACCCTGTGACACTCCGAATGACATTTCGATTCTAACACAACCAGATACTTCTAAATTGCTTAGAGCGTTTAGAGTTTATGGCGGAATAAAGAAACGGAAAATGGACATAAATGAACCCTGAACACATTACACTCCTTTTTTTGGGCAGCCGTGTAAAAACTGCTAGCAAACACAACTCGCACGCGTGATGGAAAAAAACGTTTACCGCGTCGCTTAAGATTACCCGATATGACAGATAGAGTTGGACGACTTTGTCGGAGCGCTTTTAGTTCGTTTATAAACTGAAATTGCCCATATTGTAATTTCGCACATTTAAAAAATTATTACACAGTCCGTTGGAGATCGTTTTTCCAAACCTAACCTAAACTAAAACCTAGCCTCTAGAATTCTCTACATATTGGTCGAAACCGCACCACGATCGGTTGAGCAATTATAAAGATTATCGAATACACATGGCAAAAAGTCTACAACTACAGATCCTATTTTATTCATATAGCCTAAATATTGCTGGCAATATTTGACACATGTCAATGTAAATATTTACTAGATTATATAAAATAAAGATTTAATATTAAAGGTTACTATTGATAAAGGGCTATTAGTGCATAATAAGAAACTTTTTCAACAGGCTTAATTTACTGGCCAATTTATTAGTTTATTTATTAATAGATTTATTTATTAACATTTATTTATTATATATTTAATATTTTTAATATTATATATTTAATATTTATTTATCATATAGATTTGGAAACAGAGTCAGGGATGTCGCCAGGCAAAAGCCATGATGGAGCAACCACTATAGAAGAAAACCAAGGCCCTACTTGACATGATCAAGAAGAACCTTAGAACCACTATCGGTCTCCTCACCGGACACACGACCCTTAGAGCTCATCTATTCAACCTTGGCTTGACTGAGAGCAAGGATTGCCGAATATGTGGCGAGGAACCTGAAGACAGCATACACATTGTTGGCCGCTGTCCAGGGCTCGCCGCCAAAAGACACAGTTTACTGGGACGAGCCTTTCTCGAACCCAGCGATCTGCCCAACTTGAAGGTCAGTGACCTACTTGGGCTGGTAAGAAGTACCGGGCTACTAGCTGACCATTGACCTAACCACACAGTGGGTAGTTACAAAAGACCTTACAGATCTAGGTGACATCAAGGGCTGGAAACAAGCCCCCCCACTCTATCTACTACTACTACTACTACGTTGAGGAAACCACTAACCCAAACCCACTAAGATTAATGATGAATAATCATTAACAATAATGGAAACAAGCCCCCCACTCCATCTACTACTACTACTACTTATACTATCATATAGATTTATTTATTATATTATATTTAATATTTAGTTATTAACTTAAGTAAATCTCGTTTTGTGTTTAATAATAAATGTGCAACCTGAATGAATGAAAAAAAAAAAGGTTATGTGAAAACACTATATTTTAAATGCTATCACTCAAGCCCAGACATAAAATATAGAGGATTGATAACATTCACACAAATCTCATCTTGTCTGCTTCGCTAAAAAGAGTTGTAAAAATATTATTGTTTAGATTATTTTTTTAACAAAAATTACCACCTAAATTAGATTATTAATATTACTAAAATTGAAAAATTATTTATATTAAAAAATATATGTAGATATTATTAAAAAGAAGACTTACGCGTCACACAGAGCCCGTCGCAATTTGGAGACGATATCAGGTACTTATTATGAATTTCATATATTTTGGAACCTCATCAGATGAAACCTCAGAGTATTCTCTATTCCATAAATAGCTTTCTTATGTATACTCTAACGCTGAAACCAAAAAAAGAGGTATGGAGTTACTGTATATTCTTAGTTTTCACGGGTGGTTAGTTTTAAAGGGTATTAAGAGAGTTCTTGTGGAAGGGGAGAAGGGGGTGGTTTACAGCCCAGCATACATATATAATTATATCTTTGTATACACGTAAATATGAATACATTCACAAGATTACCGAGAGAGTTTGTTCACCTTATTTAATGAATATTTAGTGAAGAGCGAATGAGAATTAACTGCTAGTGCTGCGCTCGTCCAACTAGCCACCCCCCTTACATATCTCTATAACAATCTAGATAAAACATTGATTACTCCTTGGTCGTTACCCTCTCCGTAACGTAGGGCAGTATTGTTTTGCATAATTAATTTCATTAAAATTTTCATGAGACAGGCGCTGCTTAAATTGTGTGAAAAAATCATTTTCCAAAATTATTTTCATATATTTAATATATACAATCTCTCCATCGCCAACTTATCAGAAGAAAAACTTATTAATTATTTTATATTAGAAAAAGTAGGTAACATTACAGCTTACAAATAAATCATTTCCTGAAAGCGAATTATCGGGGCAATTTAAGAACAATAATAATATTACACTAAAGTCTATATTTAGTCTATCGTACACTTACGGATGCCATGTGCATGAACGTGGAAGCATTAGAAATGTGAATCTACAGGAGGGTGTTAAGGATTTCCCGGAGAGACAACGTGAGAAATATAATAGTTTTGCAGCGCGCGGGTAAATCGTTGGTTTTTTTAAAATCATTAAAAGAGGGAAGATAGAGTATCTTGGGTACATTATGCGCAATGAAAAATATGAACTATTACAACTGATCGTCCGAGGGAAGATACAAGGCAAGAAGAAACCGGGAAGAAGAAGAACATCTTTGGTTAAAAATCTGCGCCATGGTTTGGGACCAGCAGTCGATCCACGTCCAGAGCAGCTGTATCGAGGGTATAAATCACCTTAATCATTGCAAACCTTTGGTAGAAGATGGCACCCCTAGAAGAAGAAAACGTTTAGTCTACCACAAAGTCTGCATTTCCAATTTTAAAACCACTATGATTGAGGTCTGATCAATAACTACTCATACAGCCACAGTAGGAAATATAGGAAATATGTAAAGGTCGACCATAATAATTAAAAATGGCGCTACAAGTCCTACATTGCAAGGATTACAAATAGCATTAGGGCCATACCTCACTGGGACGCCACGGCGACAGGCTTGGCTACATCTGGCTGTCGGAATTCGCTAGATAGCGTAGCCAGTGGCTAATGTCAGTCACCCAGTCAGTTCGTTTACTTCTTTTGCCAAGAATGGACGTGAAAGAGATCGCACTTATTTAATATGTACGTCGCAGAAAGATTAAAAAGAATAAACTTAAGAAACTGTGGGTCCATCCTTTCATATCAGAACGAAGCCAAAGTGTATGAAGATTTAAATGTATGATATAAACTGTATGAAGATTTTTAAAATATCCCACAAAATTTTTCAGCAATTAATTTTTTAGCAAAATTATTAAACAAGTGGAGAATATTTCACAGGCCAATGAACGTACATATATAGCAAAAAACATTTTACAGATTTGTTGCATTCTGCACAATTTCGTACGTTGCAGAGATTATACATTACCATGGCAAGAGAAGTATATTTAACCCAAAGTTAATAAATGTAATATGTACACTTACCTAATTATTTATTTTCTTCACTCTTAATATCATCTTTTTCTTTAAACGAATTAATTCATTCTTTCCAACCTTTCAAATTACGGTCGCAATAATCTTTCGACGCACTATCCCATAAACAGGGACGGTTTTGTATTTCTACGATAAATCTCTGTATCGAACCTCATATTTTTACAGGACAAAAACCCAATCATAAAATCGAGCGAACCCATGAACAACCTATAGGTACAATAGACAGACACTGATACAGAAGGCCTTTTTATGGTTTTATGTATAATCGCTGGCATTCCACGGTTAATTGAGTGCTTTTCATATAGTTTCACGTATATAGTTTCTCATATTAAAACGTCGTTATTTTGAGTTATCACAAAACAGGCAGACGGTCGTTCGGAGCATCAATCAAGATGTTACAAACATGTCGTCAAACAGTCATTAGGGTGAAAAAGGGGCTAACAGTATACAAAGTTTCAGTAGCATATTGTCAAATTATGTAGGTACTAATTATGACAACATAGTATAGATATACGTGGGTGGCCCATAATAATGTTACCAAGCATTTTGGAGATTCTTTTTATTTAATTGCGGTGTTGCTTACAATGTGATGTTACAAATAATATAAATGGAACTCTTTATCTGCAAGAATGTTGATTAGTCCTCGACATGGTTCCGTGCAGCTTGGGCATCATGGCTTGTTTGGTTTTTAACACGCTTTTATTAGGTCGACCTGTATGTAACCATGTAATGGAATCTAAGGTAACTAATTTAACCATCTACACCATTTAACTTCCAAGGATCGCAGCGTCATAAAAATTGGCAGCTGTATGTAGTTCTGATGACAATACAATAATATGGTACTGTCGAACTGATCTGATGATGGAGTCGGAAGATATGAACTGGAACTTCATGATGGAACATCGTATCATAGCTGTGTTTGGACTTGTTAGAAAAGTCTTGGAATGAACTTTGACCACGATTAGGTTTCAAGGTCTGATGATGAAGCCGGAAGATAGGCACTGGCATTCCATGATGGAATATCGTATCATAGCCGTGTTTTGACTTGTTAGAAAGGTCTTGTAATGAACTTTGACCACGATTAAGTTTCAAGGCCTGATGATGAAGCTGGATTTTTTGGTTTTTACGTGCAATTATAAAAGCGTGTTTTTAGTGTTTTTTTAAAAACTATTAATTTATTTCTTAGGTCGGCCCAACTCACGGTTAAGCTTCCATACGGTAGACGAACTTAACCTGGAAGGGCCTTAACCTGGAAGAGGAACTTCACCTGGAAGGGCCGCTGCGGATTCTGTATGCGGCTGCAACCTGCAGTCATAGACAGTTATCGAAAATATTCTTCTTTCTTTGATATTCTTCTTCCTCCGTGGGTAACTCTTCCGCCTTATCTAGAATGATTTATCTTTAAAAAAATAGATCTAGAAGTAGTCAGATCGTATGAAGTTCCGGACGTAAATATTCTTCTTCTTTCCTGGGTTCCTATCCCGCCTTATCTAGAATTCTTTAATACTGGGATTTAGAGGTGGTTTTAAAGGGGGTAGCGTTAGGGGGGTAGCTCTGGGTAGGGTTGAGGTTAAGGGGTGAGGGGAGGGGGATAAGAGAAAAGGCGGTTGAAGAAGGGGGTTTGGGGTTAAGAGATGGGTTGAAAGGGGGATGTAAAGTGTGGTGAGGGGCAAGAAGGAGAAGAAGAAGAAGAAAAGAAGAAGAATACTCTTCCTATTCCTCGTCCTCTTGCTTTAATAGGTATACATTAATTTTGTGAATATTTATTCTAATCCTCCGTGTAAACTAGGAAACGTGCTCTTAATATACTTCTACAGACTATTCTGGCGAACATGTGATGTCGCGGATTTATTGTAAGCTTGTTACTTTTTACTATAGCCTGATCTAGACTTGTGCCGTAATTTATTATATTTTATAACCAGGTTTTTAATAGGTTAGACTTGCGAGAGGCGGAATATATGCCATTATTTAACATATTTAGGTAAGAGGGAAGAGCATGGTTAACATTCCGAGTAAATTAGCCAAGTATTTAGGTGGATACATTGTGGCACTCATCTCTGGAATACCGCTGACATATTTTGGTCTACCCTCCCTCCTGTTTATGCTAACACTTTACGATGCCGAAATTATATTGCGGAGCTACCTGGAACTTAATTATTCAAAAGTCATTAGGAGAAACGGATTTCAGGCAGATTTGGCTTGTTTGAATATTCATTAGATCTCTGATAGCGGTTTCGGAATTGTATCCCTACAATCGGCTCGAAGGGTCAGCTGAGTAAAGTGCATTCGATAAATAAAGTAACTAATATTATTTGCAAGTTTACCTACGTTGGGTTTGCCACCCGAAATCTTTCCCGGCAAGCAGACAACCCCCTGCATGCAAAATCCATAACCTCCATCTCCTCAACCCTTTCAAGCCCCCCCCCCCCCAACTACCCCCTTTAAACCATCCCCCAACCCCCCAACCAACCCCCCTAATACCCCCGCCCCACCAACTCCCCTCCCCGAATGATGCCTGCATGCCAAATTTCAGCTTAATCGGGTAAAGCGTTTGGACGCTATCGTGGAGGAATACACACATACACACAGCCACATACACACAGCCTTACGGAGACACAGAAGTGCGTTCACAATACTTTCCTTACCAGGTAACAGGCGTACATACTAGTACGTCATTACGCCATCATCTCATTCAGTCCACAGGAATATTATAATATGCAACGAGCAAGAAAGGAAAATCATTGAAAGACTGCTCAAAAAAGTCCACTGTGATGTCGCAGAATAAATATACAAAACATTGGCATAAGAACCTTAATTACCATATTTAATCATGAACTTTATTTATCATATTTAAATATTTAGTATATTTAAATATATTTTAAAGATATAATTTCGTAACGTTGAATAATTTTAAAAACATGGAGAAACCTTAGTGAAAATAATTTTACAGATACAGAATACATGCCTTATAGATAAAGCAATCTTGAATTTGTTTCTTGTTGTGGCGACACATAAGATGACGAAAAATAATGCAGTCCATATAACAAACAGTTACGCCATCGCATCTGGTGTTCCTCACTTTCCCTCGCTCCCCGCGAGTCGGACACTCTGTCCAGCCATTAACCCTTCAAGCCCCGCGACTTCTATATCAAAGTCAACTGAAAGCGTCCAGGAAAAGTGATTTGATTGGGTTTTTCGTATCATTCCGTATTCAGTTGTATTTTATTTAAATGCACAATGATATTTGTATCAACGTGCATTTAAATAAAATACAACTGCATACGGAATGACACGAAAAACCCAATCAAATCACTTTTCCTGGACGCGTTCAGTTGACTTCGATATCGAAGTCGCGGGGCAAACATATTATCGGACGCGTCCGTAAGCCGCGGCTTACGGGCGCAGCCGATAGTATGCACAGTCGTTTGGGACGCGGCTTGCGGATCTCTATCGGACGTCCGAAGCCTCAAGGTCACGTCCGAGACTGACGTCCGATAATGTGCACGGCTCAATAGACTTTCATTACACAGATACGTTTAAGTCGCTCCGTAAGCTGCGGCTAATGGACGCGACCAATGAGTACGTTCGCCCCTTTAGTCGTTATATAATCCCCGCGCGGATATCGCACGCCCAGCAACGAGTTCACTGCACCACGTGGCTGCGTTTCATACTTTGCATATATTTAAACGAAAGATTATAACAATAAATTCTCAGTTTTTGATCATGTGTGGACTTTCACTTGCAACAACGAACATGTATGGAGTCAGAACCAACTCAGACGCTGAATGGTGAATTCTAGGGAACTATTTCTTTGTCTTGTCGCATCAAGCAACAGCATCTGCATCAACTCCCAATCGGTGCGGTACAACCCCATAATCCCCAAAATTCTATTTATTTATTTTTAATTCGGACGCATTTATTTATTTATTTATTTCATAAGCAAATCAACATAACAGTTTATACCGATCCGTTGATATGCAATATACACATAAATATAAAAAATAATAGAATTCTTACAAGTACATACACGACATGTTTAAATTAGCATTAAATACAAATACAGGCATTAATAACAGAAAAACTTACAAACTTACAGTACATAAAGAGTGAAAACAATATATCTTATTCTGGCATAAACAAGTAGCGCAATGCCCACCCCACACCTTGAAGAGATGCGGGCTCGCTGTAAAAATATCAAAGTCTGACGCTGTCGAACATAGCGCATTTAAGTGCCGCAAAGCTCGGGAAAGCAGACTTCATCGACTTAGGTTGGTGCGCGAGGACGGCTCCGCAAATAGATTATGAGTGCGAGTACTATTATAATTGTCCGGGACAAAGAGACAAACCTTCGCTAGCATGCTAGGATTATCAACTCTTCCCCGGATCAGCTTGAAAACGTAGGCCATGGCGAGCATTTCTTTACGCAACTTAGGAGAGTTATAGACCACCATGCCTAGTAGAAAACTAGTAGGGTATAAGTACGGATAATATCCGTACTGCTTGAAATATATAAAGCGTAAGAAACATATTTGATTTTTTTTCAACATAGTGATATAATGATCCTGATGTGGATTCCATATAACTGCATTCGTTTCCAATCTACTTCTCACAATTGAATTATACAATTGGCCCGATTGCGTTTCTTTGTGAACTAAAACTAAATTATTCCAAGCGAACGAGACAGAGCGATACGTTAGAGCGGAATATGAAACGAACGATCGTCGATAAATACTACCTGTTGAACTTATACTCGTCCGAATAAATTCGAGCATATTTCGTGCGGTGTAAGATTTGACCTTGGCGGGCAGTTTTAATGCGAAAAAGTGACAACCGGTTATCTCACATTCCGCTCTAGCTTATTGCCCTGTCTCGTTCACACGGACTAATTTCCGATTTTAGTTCACGAAGAAACGCAATCGAGCCCAATGTATGCATAACCTGTACATTGTGAAAATGCTTTAGGTTGCGAATGAAAAACCCTAGTAGCTTAAAAGAGAACTTGGACAAATATGTATACTTCAGTGATGCTGACATCACCGTGATGTGACGTGATTTTTTAATAACGTTGTAAATATATAATACGTTACGTCGGTTTTAGTAAAGTACCGGAAAACTGCGTTGGAAACCCCTCAAATAGTGATAATAAATAGCAATATCCTGCCAAGTTGTATTATTCCTAAGCGACAAAAAAGGCGTATAATTTACTGAACTTCATATCCATCATTGATTTTAGTGGAATAATTTATATTTCCGACAGGATCGCCTCATTATGACGGATGATAGGTAATTTATTCAAATCGGTATTCCTTAGGGATTTTCCCGTTCCCCCTTTTCGAACATCAATCATTTTTCTTGTTCCACTTCCCCGAAATGATGGACTGCTTCATTTTCGTTTCGGATAAAGTTTCGCTCTTTTTTTGTACGGGGTAGAGTAACGATATCCAAAAGCTAATGAGCCAGATTTGCTCGTATAGACCTCGACTTCGCACACTCGAGCAGGAAGGCACGGCAACTCATAAGCGTTTGGAGGAGTTGGTGCAAATCGGTACTCCCCCGCCTGGAGAGAGTAGCAGTATCCATAGCATGACCAATTATGCATCTGCTTTTCCAGGATTAAAAAGCCGGGGGTATAGAATTTTTTGATCCTCTTAAGTAGTTTTTTTTTGATCGCTGTTCTTGTGTTTTTATCCTTTATTAATTCGTTATCATTCAAAATTATATAATATCTAGCATTATGCACATCTATCTATATATATAAAACAAAGTCGGGTTTGTTCGAACACTTATAACTCGAGGTAGCTTGAACTTGTGCGACACTATACCTTTAACACAACTATTCAAAACGAAAATTGGAAAGTTAGCGAAAAATTAAAATAAAAGCAAAACATTTTCTCATACAAAATGTAAATCCGTGTTTTTCTCATGGTCTATTGTACGTGGCATGTTCGCGTGTCGGCAAATCATCCGCTTTATTTTTTCTTGCGCCTGAAAAAAAAACAAAAAATGTCGTATATCACAAGGTGCTTCAATGAAGAAAATTAAACCGAGTGCATCTAATGCTGCACAATATATAAATAGTTTAATTCAATCATGTCTTACTGACACGCGATTGATATACCTAGTTTTTGTACTTTTATATTTATTTTTGTGTTATTATCTTAATAAAGCAGTGAACTTAATATTTATTTTGTACTCATTGTATTACTTTCATAAAATCGTAAATTAAGTTCAGCTAATCTGTAACAAGACATTCATTCACTGTTAGGCGGTAGGAAGTTCGCCGGGTCAGCTGGTTCTATATATAATTTTATACTGTGACCATTTCAATTTAATCTTTTAACTAATATTTGCAATACTATTTTTTTCATCAATAATTATTTCAATTTGATTATTTATTCCAATGTTATTTTTCCATCCCTAATTTTTATTTATCCTTTACACGTGTTATTGAAATTCCTTTAATATATTTTTTTAATGTATTTTTTGATTTGTATTTTTTAAATATTATTAGCAGACTGACTTAGACTGACAGACACACTGACATATCAAAGACCTAGTTTTTAGGTTTTTAGATTAATGATTAATTTGTACCTACGTTGTTTATTATCATTACTTATTTTTTTATAATATTAGGTACTTTTATTTTTTTAATTACGAAGTTTGAAGTATGCACAAGCCTTTGTTTACATGGTACGCTTGCCTTAGTACGGGCCTAGGTCTAGTTAAGCGGTGTTATTCTGGAGAAATACAGGGCTGCGGAACTCCCTTTTTTGCTACTATTTACAAAGGATCCTCTAGTAATAATGTAATAATGTACTGTAGTTAAAAAAAACGGTTTCTCTAAATAAATACATGATTTAAAATAAGACACTTCAGCGTTCAATAAAAATCAATAATAAATATTATGAAGTTAAGTTTTACGGAATGTTCTTTTATTTTTCTACATAGTCACCTTTCAGGTTTATAGATTTGAGATTCATCATTAAAATATACAATTATATAATGTTACTATCTGACTCTCTATATATGCTCGAGGAAGTCCTGTCTCATGAACCAGAGTCCTATTTTTATCTTGTCCTTTGCACCTCAACGTATATACAGAGAAGAAAACCACATTGTGAATACTTGAACCTTTTTAATAATGTTAAAAGTTAATAGAGAGAAACGACATACCGTGATGCACGGCCTATGCGGATATGCAAACGTTAAAAAAAGTCGCCAACCTTCAACGGGTGCGGACGTACTCCTTTGCCCACTTCCCTCGTACCCTATCACCGCAATGCCATATCGCTCGAGAGTGCGTCTGCTGTTCCCTCGGTATACTGTGGTCACGGTGTGCTGTAGATCTATGAGAGTAGCCACCCTTCACTAGACTCCAATTTCTCGTGAGCGAAGGGTGGTTCTCATCAATAAGTTTTCTCCATATTGAAAGTCGTTGTAGTTGAAGTTGAAGTATTTATTCAGAAGGTATGTGGTCGGTTGCCAGTTCGTAACGCCTTGTTTGATATTTCGCCGGTGTGTAGGTAGTGTGGGTTCGAGGTGATGTCGTAGTTGTGTAGTCGCGGAGTGAGGCTTGAAGATCGGTATCGCGGATAATGTAGGTACTGCTTGATAACGAGGTGAAATCGCGATGACTTCTGTGTAGGGGATGATGATGATGTGTAACCGCAGTAACTGTCCACTAGGGGAATGATATTGATCGATCGAAATGTACTGCGTTTTATATCGTGTGAATGATGCAATGGTCACTGTGTGGGGGAAATTAATTGTGTCAAATTGGATCGATCAGAAGAAATGGCATTAGTCATCGGTTGACTGTGTATAAAATGCCGAATTTAATTAGAATTCAATTGCAGTTGCCTCGTGTATATTTGAGCGTATTTGCGGTTTCGATTCTATAGAAATTGCTTCTTTTGTTGACTGAATGTGGGCGAAGTCCTCACAGATCTCTAGTGCAAAGTGCCTTTCTTCATTTTAAAGTGGTGTATTTAATTGTGAAATCATGTAAAATTGACTTACATAATAACACCATAACCTAAGATGTGTGTAAGATCACAAATAACTTATAAATACAACAATATCTTTAAATAATTAATAACTTGATTTGTACCCCCCCCCCTCCCCCTAAAGCGCAATGGATACATACGCACCAGCAATCTGTATGTATTGATAAAATTGCAGCAACATAACGGAATTGCATTTTAATTCTGTCAACCGAATGCAATAACAAGACACACTTACACACATATTACACGACACACATATAAACACTTTATAATAGTGTTGGTTGTAAGAGATTGTCTTGTGATAATAAACCCGGCCATTGTGAAATTTCACAATAAAGATAAGAAACAAACAAACAAAGAAGCTTTTCAAAAGTGATATAATTATGACGAACAAATACCAAAAACATTTATTTGAACAATATAAAATAATGTGATAACAGATTACTTCCCTTCCTGCAGGCACTATTTCTACTAATTGTAAATCGATAGTGACGTAATTAGGTACCCGCAGGTCCTATGGTTGCAAGGGGTCTGGCTGCAAAATTCAATAAATATGCGCATGGTATGCTCTTATATACAATTTCAAGCGTATGGCAGGCAGTGGGAGTAAGCTATTACTGCGAATTTTAAACATGGGAATATGAATTTGATATATACTGAAAAATGTAAATTGCTACTTGTCCGTGGGAACATAATTTTACTTCTAATACTGAGAATCGTCATTAAATTATACTATTATAAAATGTTACTATCTGACTCATCCTCTATAGATTACCTATATATTTTTTTCTAAACATAAAATCAGAGTATTTAGAGTTCATAAAATCGGAGTAGTAAAAAAAATCTTCATCCCGATCACCTTAACAGCTATTGCCGTGTTTGCAGCTACTGCTAGTGCAGATATTGCAGCTACTGCCGTGTTGTCATCTTCACATTTTACCTTTCAGATGTTCTTTTAATATCGGAAATAGATATAAGTTACTAGGGGCAAGGTCCAGTTAGTATGGAAGATGTTTCAGTATTTCAAAGTATTTCTTCGATAGCGGACATCACAACTCTGGACTTGTATGTTGGGGCGTTATCTTGGTAAACAACACTAACTTTAGCCAGTTTTCCTTAACGTTTTCACGTATTTCGTAGACCAATTTTTTTATTTGTTCAATATATATATAGCAGCCCTTGTAGTAGCTCCATGTAACAATCATCACGACCCCTTGATTGTCCAAAAAAACCGACCCTTGATTGTCCGGCCGGCAGTTTCAGAGATTACCGCATTTAAACAGACAAACTCTTTAGCTTTATTATTAATATAGATAAAAATAATAATTTAATATCTGAATTTAATTATAGTTTTATCTTATTAATATAGCTGAACATGTTTTCCCATTAGGTTTAGGTTTGCTGTAAGATATTTCTGTAACGCAATAAGCTCGCTAATATGTTACAACAAATAATGCGTTATATTATTATTAATAATATTATAAATATACCATTTTCGAGCAATGTCTCGACAATGTCTCAATAGATAAAAATAATAATTTAATTATATTTTTATCCTATTATTATAGCTAAACATGTTTTTCTATTAGGTTAAGGTTAGCTGTAAGATATTTCTTTAAGGCAATAAGCTCGCCGATTTGTTTCAACGAATAATGCGTTATATTATTAATATTACTATTATATTATTATTATAAATATACCATTTTCGAGCAATGTCTCGCCCTGACAAATCCCGAAAGCTCCACTATAAATAGGATGCCACTTTTGTCTAGCGCTCGTACTCAACTTAGCGCCTGCACATAGGCGGAATCCCTTGTCAACATCCTAAGCTCCGTTTCAGCTATGTTTCGAGAATGGGAATATAATGGGGATAAGCGACATGTGTATTGCGCGGTTTTATTACTAATCCCGCGTCGTTCGCTAGGCCTGTGAATGATAGACTGCGAATGAGTTGACGATATGAGTTTCCGTCCCGTGTATATAATTAGTAATATTCTGTAATGTAAATAAAACATACGAATTGCGTTTTTACATTCCCGGCCAACTAACGATTAGGGAAAATATTGTGAATCCACAGTTTTTTAAATTAAATAAATACGGAAATATTAATTTCCCCCCCCCCCCCCCCTCCGAGACAATTAAGACTATTTCCAGACTTCATCCGATTGAGCTGAATTTTGCCATGCCGGAACCATTTGATTATGGCAAGAGTTAATGGTTGAAATCAGTCGACCAGGGGTCGCACCATTCATACATCAATCGCGAAATCTTGGACTTAGAAACTCGATGGTTGCACAGATGCGTCGTTGGGCCAAAACCACATTGACAGGTTTTGGTTGGAATATCTCTTATAGAAGCGACACATTAAAAAAAAACGCCTTAGTTAAGTCATCATATTGGAAAATAGCCATATTAATATCATGGAAATAGTACAAATATACTACAATTGCGATCATAATCACTTGACACAATCAGTATCGGGAAGGGCGGGTTGGCAGGGTGAGGGTTTGCAGAGGAAAGGGGGGGGGGGTAAAGTTTGCGGGGAGGGGCTAGGGGGTTCATCGCGAGGGGGGCTTGTTTGCTTGTCGGGAAAGTCTTCTGGTGAGAGCCGTTTTTTTTCAATCTCACTGCTGATATAAAAATAGCCAACGCACACGCAAATATAAAAATAGGCCTCCTTGGAAGTTGTGAAGTGAGGTATCATTAAAACTTTTCACCTTTTTAACACGCTTTTATTAGGTCGACCTGTATGTAACTAACTATGTAATGGAATCTAAGATAACTAATTTAACCATCTTCCAAGGATCGTACCGTCATGAAAATTGGCAGCTGTATGTAGTTATGATGACAATACAATAATATGGTACTCTCGAACTAATCTGATGATGGAGACGGAAGATATGAACTGAAACTTCATGATGGAACATCCTATTATAGCCGTGTTTGAACTTGTTAGAAAGGTCTTGTAATGAACTTTGACCACTATTAAGTTTCAAGGTCTGATGATGAACCCGGAAGGCAGGAACTGGCGTTCCATGATGGAATATCGTATTATAGTCGTGTTTGCACTTGTGAGAAAGGTCACGTAATGGACTTTGAGCACGATCAGGTTTCAAGGTTTTAGCAAACCTATTTTGGATTTTACGTGCATTTATAAAAGCTTGTTTTTAGTGTTTTTTTTTAAAAACTAATAATTTATTATTTATACGCTAGTGTGGGCAGCGTCGATAATATAAAAAAGCATTTCGCCTGCTTTGCGTTACAAAATAGCAACATCAACAAAGTACGTCATGGAAAAAAATGAGTTATGTGTAGTCATAGGTTAGTCTTGCATAACGACATAATAGCATCGCATAATTTAGTTTTGGTTAATCTATGAAAAAATATAATTTTATGATAAGTTACTAAATTTGAAGACCAATTTATATTGTTACTGGCAATATTAAAATATGTTCCGTCTGCGTTTTGTTTGTTCATTTTCTTTTTCTAAACACTTGAATGCGTACTTCTATACTACATGCAAACATTTACCCAAACGACTGCATATTTTTACCCACATGACGGGGTAAAGGTATGCAGTTTCACCAAGTCCGCTTTTGTTTTATTAAAAACAACTGTCTGGACTATCGTCATATACTCGTCACTCTTCAGTATAATAAATATGCTCCGATAGTGGAAAAGAAGCGTTCCTAATAGCATAGTAGTTTCGGTTCAGTGAAACAAAAAAACCAATTGTATCCTTTTACCCCGAAACACTATCATAATTTTCTCTATGCTCAATAGTATGTTTTCACTTGTTTACTTGCAATCAAAATATAATAGATCCGTGCTATACATCATTTAAAATTGTTGTTATTAAAAATGGTCTTGTTCAAAAAAAAACATTTATTAAGTGCTTTGTCCCACGAACCAAACACTGAAACGTTTCGCGCCATATTTAAAGGTGACAATACATTATTGGACTGAACAAACACTTCAGTTGATTGAGTGTAAAATTGCGGCGTGTAAACTCGGACATTTTTTATTTATTTATTTTATTTATTTTATTTATTTATTTCCGTAATTCAAGTTACAAATTACAAAGAAAATCCTTATTCTGACAAAAAAACAGTTTATAATAAGTGTATATATTATACCTAGCTTAGAAAGGAAATTCATCTTTTGACATAACGGTTTACCACCTCACTAGGTATGAACCTGTGTTGAGGTGGTACTAACATCGATGAATTCTTTTGAGACGAGAGGGCAAATCTTATCTAATACTTGATTACAATTTAAAATTTAAAGTTAAATTTAAAAACATCAATAAAATTATAAACTAAATTATAATTTATGACAATCTACTAAGTTATATGGAATAATAATAATTTTTTATATATTAGATATAAACACATATACATATGATATATACCATATATAGATATATATTATTATAATATATATTATATAACGTATATATACTAATATTATATATAAATTCATACATATAATATGATAGTAGGTATATAAAATAGAGTTATAATATATAAAATATATATAAAATATCGGACATCGGTTTAATAAATTGTTTAACACGGGGAAAAATGGTGGATAATTTCACTAAGGCTCTTTTTGGTGGAAATTTGCGGGTTCCACCGAACCAAGCTATAACGGGCGAACCCGTCACCTTAGAAAGTTTTAATGATATTAAATCGTTCTATCTCCACTGTCTAGTTACGCCACGTGCCCGTAAGAAGTCAACGTTTTAACACGCGAGTAAACCAGGTTAATCAACAGTGAGCCGACACGCGCGCCTTTACTTCCAGTTGCATCCAGATTACTCAATTATCCGACTGGTTCGAGGTCGCTTGCGCGGTCCTCTCCCTTACGTAGCGGTGATACGGTGTCTATTGAATCTATCGCGGACCACGGCATCCTTTTCCCAGCTTTCCACCCGGTTTCGGGTAGCCGATTGGTCGTTGCAAGAGCAGTTGCCTTAAGGTTAACAACCCCTCTATAGGACAGAGTACTATTTTCAGACTCCCCCCGGCTATCGGGCAGAATGCACAATCGATTGGCTGATGCCGCACGGTGCGCAACCCGCCTAGGAGCGCCAGAATGTTGACTCATAGCAGAAACTGGTCCACAGGCCAGAGTCCTACCCGGGCTCGCTTCTGCGTGGAGGGCGCCGGATGGGCGTTGAACCATGAATTTGACCAACTCTAAACGTATAGGTCTAAGTGGCCAAACTGCACCAGTGCCAATCAGCTCCCAGACCAAGCATTAGTTAGTACTAAGAATTTCCCTTCCATACTCCATCAGTAACTAGAATTGTCAACTACAACGGGCGAGCCCGTCACCTCAGGAAGTTTTAACGATTAGTCATTCTATCTCCCTGGAAGTAAGCGCAGAAGACTTGGGGACAAAACAATCCAACGTCTAGCTACGCCACGAGCCCGTAAGAGACCAACGCCTTAACCGCGAGAGAGCCAGGAATGTTACCCGGCGGGCCGACACTCGCGCCCTTACTTCCAATTGTGACCAGATTACTCCGGTCTCTCGATTGGTTACGAGTTAGAGGTCGCTTGCGCGGTCCTCTCCCTTACGAAGCGGTGAAACGTTAAGGAAAACTGGCTAAAGTTAGTGTTGTTTACCAAGATAACGCCCCAGCATATAAGTCCAGAGGCATCCTTTGCCTGGCGCTTCACCCAGGATCGGGTAGCAGATGGTCGTTTCAAGAGCAGTCTAGATTGACTAGGCCTATAATACAATTCCTATGCGGTTGGCAACTCAACCGCAAATTATCTTAAGTACTGTTACTACGAGATACAATGGGGATATCGACCGTGTATGCAATTTTTGATCAAGAAGCTCTTTGCGAATTCTATAACAGTAAGAGCTCGGTAATATCCCATGAGGAATTACATCGGCATGATAACAGGAATAAAACCCATTACCTCCAAGCGATTATACCCAGTACGGCCAATTTCCAGACGACTGTCTACATAGGACTTAAACTTTAAAATAAATTGCCTGATCATTAAACGGCGATTAAAAGATTAATATTTTAAGAAGATCTATTCGGTTGTATCGGCTTAAACTCAATATGTATGCGCATAGCGACATTTTAAAATACTTTAAAATATTATATTACTTAATTACTTACTTACCAATGTAATTTAATATACTCCTATTTAATTAATGGCCCAAGTGCAGTTGAGCCATGATGACTCATGTATTAGGGTCGGCTATGCTCACAGGTCAACACCCATCCGGCAGCTTCCAAGCAGAAGAACGAGCCCGGGTAGGACTCTATGCCTGCTGGCCAATTTCCCTGAGAACCGTACTTTGGGCGCTCCTGGACGGTTTGCGCACCGTGTTGCGTGTTGCGATAGCCAATCGACTGTGAATTCCGACAGATAGCCGGGGGACATTGGAAACAGCTTTGTTTCCTATAGATCGGGGGTGGTTATTAACCCTGTGGCAGCCGCTCTTGAAACGAACATTCGGTTACCCGATACCGGGTGAACAACCTGGCAAAGGACGCCGTGGTTCGCGATAGATCTGGTAGACACCGAAAGTGACCGCAAAAGCGACCTCGAACCCGTGACCAGTCGGGAGGCCGGAGAAATCTGGCTGTAACTGAAATTAAGGGCGTGAGAGTCGGTCCCTTGGGTGTAAGCCCTTTCTCGCGGTAAGGCGTTGGCTTCTTACCTTGGGCGAGTGGCATAACTATACAGTGGACTGTTTTATCCCAAGTCTTCTATGGTTTACTCACGGGAGACAGAACGATCAAATATCGTTAAAACTTCCTGAGGTAACGGGTTCGTCCGTTGTAGTTGACAGCTCCAGTTGTCAATGGTAATAATAAAGATTTATTTGTTAATTGGAATAATTTTGGAGTAACTTTAGGTATATCATTCTTCGTTGAATTAAGTGACTATTTTAGTTTAACTTAATAATACTTGATCATTTCTACACAATTGTGAAGTTGTAATGAAAGTAATTAATTGAAATAAAAAAATTAATATAATAGGATTCCGTTGTACGCTTTGGTAGGTACGGAACCCAAATTATAAAACTGTCAAATTCTCACGCTTGTAGGCATAATCGTAAATTCAAACCAATTCTCTCTTGCGTGTATAGCTTTCATTATTTTCAGTCAACAATGAAAAATGGATATCGAGTCTTTTATGAACGCAATATATTAAGAAGTTGAATGAGGGCCCGCATGCTTCGTCATTCTGTTTTTCATGGGAAAATAAACAAATCTCTCTGAATAGGCACTCAAGCTTTATACGACCTCGAGCGTGTGTTATCAACATGAGTTGTTTACCTCGAAAGGAGTGTTTTGTGGAGTTTTCATAAAATCATTTTAGGGCTTGGCTATTTTTATGTACCGCTGTTAATTTTATGAGTAGAGGTTTAAGCTCTTCAACGATTATTATCGTACATTGTTATTGCAGTGAAGTTCAATTACAAAATCCTAAACTCAAGAATAAACTGATAAGCTGCAAAGACAAAAATATTGATAAAACTCACCTGGCTGTTTTATTTTTGTGTGTATTAACAACTGCATCAGTAACAGCACTACCAAAAATATTTTCATCCCATCTATTCGAAAAGGACGACTTGGTTCGCCTTTAAGTTCGCCCAAAAGTGGTGTTTTCTAAAAGAAACTTTATAAGTGCGCCGCAATTATCTTTGCGGCTAACTTTTTGAATAAGTGCGCCGCTTTTTATCTTTGCGGCGCACTTTTTGAGTTTGGAACATCTTAGTCTTCAGCACTGAAGAAATCGAACGCAAATATTGTTTGAATAAAGACTGGCTGGTAAGACGGCCCCTAGTCGCGCCGCCGGCTGAATAAAAAAAAACAAATGAAATAAAAAACGCGCGAACAAATGCCACTATCGCCGCGCCTATCTACATCCAAACAACGAGATTCGCCGTCACCCTTTTCTCAAAATGAGCCAGATTCGGACATTATTTCAAACACGCAGAATATGAAATCTACAACAATCTCAATTCCTAATAAAACTGTAACAATAAATATTCATAATTGCGAAAATGTCTCAAATGTAAATATAAGTGTTTAGTTGTTTGTGTATCACTCGTTGTGTCGTAAATATAAGTGTTTAGTTGTTTAAGTGTTTAGTGTATCACTCAGGCGCAAAATATTTTTGTCTCGGACGCTTTTTTGAATCCCTCGCTACGTTCAGGATTCTACTAAAGAATCCATCGCTACGCTCGGGATTCTACTCTAGAATCCCTCACTTCGCTCTGGATTCAAAAAAGCCACCTCGCCGTAAAAATATTATTTTGCTCCCTTGTGATACATTAAGCATTCATAATAATATGTTATTACCACTAGAAATAAAATATATTTAAATATATGATGGGGAAAATGGCTAATTTTCTAGAATTTTTTTGCTGATTTCAGACTAGTCTAAACCCTCCTCTTAATAAATCAATACTACGTATTGATTAGTCAGTTAGTCAGTCAGTAAATCTATACCGTTTATTATATATGGTACTAGACTGCTTAACTCCATATAACGATTTGGCAACCCTTCTGAAATGGCGAAATGCAGGTGTTGCTAATAACATTGATGGCCAAACTAATAGCAATTTATTTGGCCATATATAACAACACTGATAATAAATGTTTTTTTATATAGGACCGACTGATAATGAAAACCAAATAATTTCACCAATGGTAACAATAATAAAATGCAATGATTAGTGCCAGCTGTAGCATTTTTCATATCGTTTAGCAAAAAACTTTTGATAACATATTTAAAAATATACGTTTTTTTTATTTGTTTTTATGTTGTTAAAAAACGTATAAACAGCGTTGGGCGCGCTTTTCCATCTAGCGGTAGGTAAAATATCG
The DNA here is from genome assembly GCA_944548615.1 of Micropterix aruncella. Classification (NCBI taxonomy): domain Eukaryota; kingdom Metazoa; phylum Arthropoda; class Insecta; order Lepidoptera; family Micropterigidae; genus Micropterix; species Micropterix aruncella. Next base: position 5,756,088 of record OX155952.1, read on the forward strand.
CGAAATAACTGTAATCTCGCGGTATTTTATCTCATTTAACAGTCAAATTGTTCAAATTTGCATTGAAAAATATTTTTGTTTTAATGTTTTTCCTAAAAAATATTATCAAAACTTGCCTATTTACACATTCACCCAAAAACATGGATATCACTAATAAAAATTCAAGGTATATACATGGGCCTAAATAGATTTTTAAACCTAAAAACTAACAATTATAACGATCTACGAATGTAACAATTAATTTACAATTTTTACGATTTACCAATTGCTAAGCCTATTTATGCATTCACGATAACTTTTCGTACTTGTCTATAAATTTCCGTACGTAATATGCTATTTCGTAACGACCGCTGGCCGGGGCGCATAAGACGATAGCGGAAAATGAATAACGAGCTATTGTCAGTTAGGACATTATTCACGACTGTAAAAGAAATGAACGCGGTGTCGTCCGCTATAAAATATTGTCGGTTCGTAAAAGATTTGACTCCATATAATTGTGATGCGCGATGGCAACAAAACGCGTGACAAATTTAAATTTATTTTCTTACTGTTACTGTCCAAATAGCGAAAAGCTCATTTAAAGACTGTAATAATGTCCATTCCACTTACAAGCCAGACTACAGAACATATTACTTGGACCAATTCAAACCATAAAAAAGCCAGTCCAATTCAGAGCGTATGACTTCTTTACTTTACCATGAAGTGTATAACACTAAAGTGAAGGTAATAGTTCTCTAACTATTGCAGCCATCATATGAAGATTTTATATCAAAACTACTAAAAATCGTTTTTTCCTCTATAGCGTTTGGCATGTTTATCCGCATAAAATATATGACGCCCATAATGCTATCACTTCGCTGAGTTGAATTATTAAAAAATGTTCAATTCATTTACTTTTGTCCAATCGCATTAACCAAACTGTAAACCAAAGTGGAATTAATCTTTTAGTTTATCATAATATTATTTTGACAAATGTATGTTTTTGGATAGTCACAAATTTTAAAACACAGATTAAATTATAGCTGAAAATCCCGCTGTACAAATACACAAATACTCCGGGTGCTACCAAATTGGGTGGGTCTACATTATGAAAACAGAATTACAAATAATTCATTTGATAAACAGATTTATTTCTAAATTAATGATACTTCATTTTATTTTATCATGTAGGAGCCTTCCGTTGATGGTGGATTTAATAAAATAGTTTTTGTTTTTTTTTTGTTACTATTACAAAAAAATACAGTTTTTATTTTTCATGCTCGCCATCTAAGCTGCGAATATTCTTATAATAGACAGTTGACTAATTAGGATTAATTCAATAATCATTTTATAAGTGCTATTGCTGCCGCCTCCGCAATTTCAAACGTTGCGCTTAGAAACACTCGATGAGTGACTTCGTATTTTAGGATCATTATATTTTATCTACTGACATGGAGCCCGCATAGTTTAACTACTTTATGCATATATTTTAACAAATAAATAGATTACTTTATTCCTACAAGTCACAGCAACGTCGAAAATATAACCCATTTCCTTAGTCAAATTTGCTGATTTTATAGTTATTTCATAGAAGAAATAAAAAATCTATAATCGCGGCAAAAAGTTAAACTAAAAGCGATGCCGGCAAATATACGAATTTAGCAATATTAGGATAGAATCCGGAGATTGGAGGCGGCATTATCAAGTTGTAGTGTATATTCTTCTTCAAGTGCTATCTCCTATAGGAGGTCGGCAGTTATTATGGCCACTCAGGCCCGAGATGTTGCGGCGCGGAACATTTCGGTGGTGCTTGAGTTGAACCATTCAGCGAGGTTTTGTAACCAGTGAGTTTTTCTTCGGCCAGGTTTTCAGGGGCTTTTTATTCTTCCTTTTAAGATTAATTGGAGAAGGTGGTATTTGTTACAACGCATTATGTGGCCCATGTATTGTAATTTCCTTCTCTTCATGGTCTTCAGTAATTCCAATCCTTTGTGCATTTTTTGCAGCACCGTCTCATTTGTGACTATATCCGTCTAATATATTTTCCATATTCTCATATAAATCCACATTTTGAAAGCTTATAACCTTTGTAATGTATGCATTCTCCGAAAATCTCCGAAAGGCATTCTCCGAAAGGCGGTTAACTTTCTAGTAAAAATATTGTGAGTTGGAGTACTCAAAAATGTAAAGTCATCGCCGACCAGAATTGATCACAGGAAAAAAGCAATTAGAAACCGTAATCGACAGAATGATAAAAGTGTTTTTCTTTCAAGATATACCGCCGCGATGCCGATACCTACTTCGTCCATGACAACCGCAAACAACGTAGGTGTGTGAGCAGGAAAAAATATAAATATTTTTATAAAATGCTACATTCTATAGATTTATTACGAAGGATATAAAATCGACGATTATCGCAGTTGTTTCATATTAGAAATAGTATAAAAACGAATTTACCGCGTGAAATGTTTAGTACCCGACGTTTCGGCGATGCTGCAACCGTCGTGTCCAGGGTAGACTGAAGACAGGGTAGACAGTCCTGGGAAACTGCGATTGTAACATCGTCGAAACTCGACAACTATTGCAGTTGTTTGACATTATAAATATGATAAAAACGAATTTACCACGTGAAAGTTTAGCATCCGACATTTCGGTGTTGTTGCAACCGCCGTTGTCCAGGGTAGACAGTCCTGGAAAACTGCGATTGTAACATCGCCGAAACAGCGGTCACTATAAACAACACGCGGTAAATTCGCTTTTGTCCTATTTATATTAAGGAGTCATGATATATAATTCAATAAATAAAATCCTTAGATATTAGCAATAGTTTAGAAGTTATTGGCATAAACATTACAATTAATGAGGCTATGTTATAAATGACTCTTCATTTTTATAACATAGCCTGTGTAACATAACAGTGTTTTGGTAGCTCAAATTATTATTAAAAGATTTTAAACCGTTATTATAAATTGAATTATTATTTTTTGTACAATTTAAAATAAAAACAATATAAAAAAAATAATTATACCACATAAGGTATAATACCACATAATTATCTAAAATCAATCTGGCTATACCAAGAGTAGGGATCCCTAGCAACTGGCCTATTTGAAATATATAAAAAAAACGATGAAGTAGGATTTGCCCTAACACTAATAATGATGCATCATTCGGTCATAGCAAAATAGTTAAACAGATTGTAGTTGTAATCGGCCCACCAGAGGGTGCGCTAGTTATACTTCAATCACGAAATATTGCAGTTAGAGTTAAAGGGGGAGGGGGCGAGGGTTGAAGGGGGAAGGGGGAGGGGCTGTTGAAGGAGGTTGGCATTGAGTGTTTAGCGAATGGGGCGGAGGTTTTCTTCTTGATGGGAAAGTCATTGAGTGAGACGACCGATTTTTTACATTATATTTGGATTTCGTACACAGTCAAAATTAAAATATCTTAATAGAACACGAGATTCGCCACCTTTCAAATTGTACCTAAACTTTATTAGAACGAGAACGCTTCGCAGCTATCTAGACTTCTCGAATGCGATTTGGGCGTCACCATCGAATAATTCTCGCAATTATATACATGAGGAAACCTAATCGTCGAATCGGTTCACTGTACATACCGTATTTGTTGTACGTTTCTCGGTTGGCCCGCCCGCTGCGTGAGCTGGCAAGCAAATCGCCCTACTTGAGACCGGATCTAACCCGCTGCGTTGGAAGCGACCGACACTTCCACGACGATAGAGCTATATTGACAGGAGCTGGCGCTTTTGTGACCGTGTAATGAAAAACAATATTTAATAATAGACTATTACAACTGGCAAATACAATATGGCAAATACTGGCAAAAAACCAGCTCTATTTTTTTATAAGTTTAGTAGCCATGTCATGGTGATACTTAGAACGGGCTATTATAATTGAATGCGTATACAAAATTTTGTTTCTGTGCTGTTGGCCGTTGAGGAGTTCCCTCGTTGGAAGCCGGCCTTGGGTGCCGCAGTCCTATCTTGGTGAAACTTAAAACGGGCTGGCGCAATTTAATGCATATACAAAATTTCGTGTCTGTGCTGTTGACTGTTAAGGAGTCCCCTCGTCGGGAGCCAACCCTAGGTGCAGCAGCCATGTCATGGTGAAACCTGGAACGAATTATCATAACTGAATGAGTGTACAAAATTCCGTGTATATGCTGTTGACCGTTGAGTCCCCTCGTCGGAAGCCAACCCAGGGTGTAGAATCAGGTCATGCTTACCATAAAAAAATACATTTTAATCGGAACTGAAATAACATGTACATTTTCAACTCCATATGATAATATTTAAGAAGTTCCCTAAATCCCTTATGGATCCCGTCATCAAAGCAAGATTTTGATAAAAATGGAAATAATCTGCAAGTATATCGTTTCAAATAAAAATGATTTTTTTAAATCGGTGTATAAATGGCAGAGTTCTGAGGCAACAAACATTAAAAAAAGGTACGACCGAATTGATAAACTGCTCCTTTTTTGAAGTAACCTTTAATACAGGTTACCTCTGAGGTACAAAATATAAAGTGTCACATACCGGTGGTATACCCAAACATAGTGTTTTATTTTAAATATTATTCTTAAAATATACAGCATCACTGCGCACTTTATTGGTTCTAATATTATTATTATTTATTTATTTATTATTATTTATTCCGTAGCCGGCGATTGGGGAGGGGTGCCCTCGCAGCCCATACGCTGCTGTCGGTGCCGCTGGATCTCGTACTCCATTCACGTTTCGCTTCCATTCTTGACGATTTTTTGCCAAGTCCGAGCATTAAATATTATTAAATACAATTTTGATTCTATACAATTCAAAAATATTTGATAGTCTTCGGTCCTTGTCGTTCATTTGTCGAATCGAATTCATAAAATATAAAAAAAACAAGACGTTGGTTTAAAGTACTTATTATAGCACTTAAAGAGACAGTCGAGAAAAATATGCATTTTGATTAGCACAATCCAACTTTATCAGTAAATTTACCATCTATTTTGTAATATGTTTTTTGACACAATGTACTTTTATTACCGGACCATTTTTATTCCTCGGCAGGGCAGATAGTTCTGCTTACTCTGCCATATTAGGTATAATATATTGACCTCAAAGCGGTGCTCATCAGGAGTTATAAGATTTACGAGTTTGTAAGTCGATACATATATTTAAAGGTTGCTTGGTTTTAGCGTTCCGCTTTCGGATCATAGTGTCTAGAAATGATATAAAATGACTGGTGCAGCATGATAGAGGGATGCCGATACTTACCGACCCCCATTGACCACCGCTGAAAGTGTCAGAAAAATTTAGGCAAAGCAAAGAAGCAACAAGCATCTAAGAATGTGGCGGGATCAAGCAGCCCATGCCATTCTGGAGCGCCGCCCGTAGGAGGGGTTGCGATTGCAATGGAGGTACACGACGAGACCAGCCCATTAAAATCCTTCAGTAGCCATCAGAGTGTACCTAATAATACGATAATCGTGCTATGATCATAGCCAGAGTATATTGCAAGTTCGCCCTAGTACTACAGGTGCTGTGAATTTTCTATAGGACCCTGCGTAGCAAGCACAAACAATTTCACGTACGCCTCTGAGGTTGCACCCGTTGCCTTTTATTGAGCTGTCAAACGCCGCACTAACGAAACGTAAAAGTTTCGTGAAACTTTCGTTTGCCAATTATCCTCACAAGAGAAAAATAATATTTCTAGAAAGCTGAGATGTAACGATTGTATTGATTTCATTAATTTACAAATTAATAAGGAATGTGAAAATTCAGTGATCCGTAAAAGTAAAGATTTGAAAATAAGTCTTAAAGTTATTTCGCGTTATTAAAATAAATATTAGTATAGCAAAGTAACTATGCTATTTTTAATATTTTGTAATATATATTTCGATATCACTTAGGCAATAAAGTATACCCAACCCATAATATCAGTAATACTGAACACTAAGAGATTAATAATTTGACGCTCCACATAAAGCTTTTTTTTCATAATGGCTCTGTTTCCTGAGTAGATTAAATCCCAATATTTTTTTCTCCTTTTTAAGACCCACCTTAATATCTAACGACAATTATCTTACAGGCGACTGGCTTTGATAACATCGCATGGCAGTAGGGAAAAGCAGGTAGGCTTCGTACCCGGAGAGTATTCGTACAGTGGAGAAATCTACGCTGTCAAATATATTGACGTATTCGCGTTTGTGTGCGTGACTCGCGCTCGTACGAGCGCGATGAGCGCTCGTATGATCACGTAGTCGAAGTCAGAATCATCTTATGAGCACGAGTCACGCACATAAACGCGAACACGTCAATGTATTGGATAGCTTAGATTTCTCCACTGTACGAATGCCCCCCGTGTACGAAGCCTACCTACTCTCCCCTACTCAGGCGGTCACATCCAAGTACTGATTACGCCCGATTCTGCTTGACTTCGGTGATCTGACGGGAACCAGTATTTAAACACAGATGGTTCACCAATAATCCAATCACCTATATTCAAGAGGATAGAGGTGAGTACCTTAGCAGAACGTTTCGTAGTCCGTGGCTCCATCCTCAGCAGCGTGAAGAATATTATTATGTGCTTTTTCTGTGAGAATGGTGATTTGGCGGGATAATATGAATTAAATTTGTAATAATTTTAGAGAAAATGTTTTTTTTTAATAACGTGTAGTGAGTGCATGTCACGTATATATGTTAATAATAGTAAGTGTTAATAGTGTTTAAGTTACATATGTGCAGGAGGGTGAGGGTGTATGTGTGATATATATGTGTTAATATTAAAGTGATATATGATGTTTATTTCGCACCCATGGCATGATCCCAGCACACATATATGCCCATGTTCCCACGTTTTGAGTTACCGCTCGAAAGTAAATTTTCTATACTATTATAAATAAAAGTTTAATATCAATGATCGGAATATATCAGATAATTAAATATATTCAATTAATAGCCAAGAAGTTATAAAATAATCCAAAATCTACAAAATAACCATCGTCGTTTCTTTTCAAACTTTATACAGCTTTTAAATAGTATTTTCAAACGATTACAACTTATTTTTTTTTCTTGAAAACAAAAGAAACGCAGGAAGAGCACTTTAGTGTATGGAAGGTATAGGGCACATGCCCATGAGGGATTTTTTTCAAAGCCTGCGGAAAGAATCAGGCACTGACAATAGGGCGTTGAGTAAGAAAAGGTGGTGAGCTTCAGTCAGGTTGTCAAAGACAGCATGACTTATTAGAAATTTGTGTAAAATTGTTTTATATACGAAAAGCTTCCTTAAAATAGACGTTTTAAGAAAGTCTGAATATTGAGCAGAAAAGTTTAGGCAAGTAGAATTTCGCGAATTTCTACTCCGAGATATAAATACCAAGTTGCCAGGCGCTAAGATAACATTGTGCGACTTAAGACTGGAACGTCTTTCATTCCTTACTTTCCGTAATGTTTAGTATCACAACAAAGCCGAATTCAATGGAGGAGTTTGTTTTGCTTAGGGAGCTCTCATTGAATTTGAAGGCTTTGCTTTTCTAAGTTATCTTTGTTTTGATAGACTGAATGTTAAAAAATTTCCTCAGATGACGGTTATATGAAACGTATACTGAGGGAAAAACTTCTAGCAGTTGCAATTGTGGAATGGAAACTGCCAGGCTAATTTCATTATACACTTAAATCTGGCTACGACTCGAGTACATCGAAAACACATGTATAAATTTTGTTTTGATGGGATATAACACAATTCTATACAATAATATGACGGTAGCATAACTGCACTGGATTTCAACACATTCTCACATCAACACGCTATTATTAATGGCGTTCCTAAAATGTTTAATATATCTGAGGTCACTACAATGTGAAATGTTTTCAAAACGTGAAAATGCGATTCTTATATTTTCGCGCGTACAGGATACAGCTGTCGGCTGGCGGTCAGCTCACTTATAACAACGAAATGTTTCGACTTTTAAGTATGAGTGTAGTTCTAGTTCATGCCAGTATTATTCGAAAGACGGGCGTGTCGCGCGGTCTTGGCTGCGCGGGAATCGTATG